>JAFIDM010000006.1:49192375-49213110 GCA_023159025.1 Thereuonema tuberculata
AACATTCAACTCAGTTCAAAAGCATATTGTTATATAATTGATTGTAATTAAAAATTATTGTATTTTACGAGTATTCAATGGGACTTGGTTTTTATAAGGTTCTTGGGCTATTGGGGCATATCGTAAGGATATTTGCCTAAATGTTTCTATGTGACTTATTCCAGGGAAATTTTTTTTTTTTTTTCAGTATTGTAATTAATGTAATGTAATTGATGCAATGTATATTGGTAATTCATAGTTAATTTTATTTGATTACCGGTACAACAACAATAAATTAAATCATTTTTAGTGATTGAAAAAAAGAAAAATTTTTTTCTGGTATATAACTTTAAATGTAATATTTAACTGTTTTTTGTACATACTATTTGCAGGATTACTGGGACTATTCCATTAGATAATTAGAGGAACAAGGAAATGTTCTAAATTCCTTTCATTTCATATCATTGATTGAAATATTCAATTAAATAAACTATCTGTTGTAATGATAATATGTTCACTACTAAATATTTTCAGATACATATTATGTAGACTTTGCTAGGATAAAAGATTGTTAATTCTTTAAATTATGTAATTTTTTTAATTTTTATTTTTATTTTTTTATTTTTAATTTTAATTTTTGATTACTTTTTTAATTTTCATTTTAATTTTAATTTTCAAAAAATTTTTACTTTGTATAAATACATATAAATTTAGATATGATTATGTTCTTTTATGTTATTTCAACTTATTTAATTACTTTTAGTGTCACAAATATTGTGATTTCTTAAGAATCGATTGGGGGAAAAAATTTTATTTTCATTAAACACAAGTATTTGTTTACATTTTGTTGAGCATAATTCCCAATAGGAGTTGCTAACTTTTATTGTACGCTAGGTATTTTCCATTTCGCTGTGCACGATGGTGATTTTTTATGTATATATATTCATTGTTTTGTTTTTATCTCATCATTTGAGAATGTGTAATCTATGTATTTGCACGAAACTATAGTCGTAATTAAAGGAACTTTTTTTAATACCAGTACGCAGGTGTGTCGGCTAATTTGTGGAAATTAAGATATGTTCAACACACGTAAATTTGCAATTTTTACACTGGATATGTTATATTTACATAAATATTTAATTGTTAGATAAGAATCTTAGTTTCGCTGAAACAAAATAAAATTTATATTTTTTTGGGATAGGAATTTGTCTGCCTTTATTTCTTCTGATCTTTATTGACTGATCAAAGGAACAAGTTACAAATTGCAATATCTTCAAATCTGCTTTTTGTCTAAATATATGGTTCACCACTACACTGCTTCAATGCAGAACAGTTTGCGACAAAATGGATCAAGTCTAAACATCACAGTGCTCTGGATAAACCAACAGGAAAACCAGCCGGAACAACATTCATCTCGTCTCTTCGAGTAATTTATGTAAGTCTCATATTTTATTACATTTTGATTTTAACACTTCGAGGACCAAAGACTGTAAATATAAATAACAAAATCAATAAATATATTTTAAGAAATCGTGATTTAATATATTAATAATCTGTTAGGCCTATCCCTATGTAACACATAAGTTTCTATGTGTCTATAAGTCAGTTTCAGGGGAGGCAAGGTGTACATTAGTACATATTTAAAATTTTAATTCTGGTAGTGAACCTATTAGCCCCCACAAATCGCACACTGTAATGAAACCATAATTAGAATTCTCTATTGATAGAAATTCCAGAATAAAAATATTAAGCATGTGGTATTAATAAAAATAGAAATAAAAAATCTAAATACAATACAAATATCTTTTTATAATGTAATGATAAAAAAAAATCATTGTTGTTCCTTACAATGTTAAAATTTGCACTTTAAATGATTTTTCTTATGCTGGCAGTAACTTTGCAATAATTCTTCTTTATTGTTCAACGAAATCCAAATGTTAATATCTATATTTCACAACCTATTGGGACTGACTTGTATTTAAATTATATTTAATAATAAAAAAAAAATATACAAATATATGATTACTGTTCGTTTTCGAAAGCCAGAACGGCACTCGCGGACGATTCTACTCTGCAGAGGGGTGATACGCTGAGATGAGCACTTTCCTAAGACCTGCTGATTGGATCTGGAACTTCCATTTCTGGAACTTCCTACAATAAAGTAGAACTAAGTAGAATATTCTGGAAATCATTGGCTGTGCCTGTTCTAACATATGGTAACGAAACTATAATTAATACAGAAACCGAACTTCAAAAATTGACAAATATCCAAAACACATTTGGAAGAAAACTAATAGGAGGGAACAATTTGACACCTACTACGGCAGTTCAAAGTGAAATGGGGTGGTCATCGTTCTTTAGCAGAGAAGCTTCAAGGAAATTAAAATATCTGGGGAGGTTGACTTACATGAATAAAAATAGATGGTCTAGAAAGGTGTTTGAAAATACAACAGAAAAAAGCAAATGGGTAGATAAATTAGAATATTTAGCAGAATATTACGAAACAGAAGAAATTAAAATAAACATTGAATCGGAAAAAAAATGGCACCATCTTATTAATAAATGTGTAAAAAGTACAGAATTAGAACTATTTGTTGATTCTATTAATAAATACAAAACTTTGCCATTAGGGTTTAAAAATAAAAGGGCTCCCCTATATCAGGATATTTATGATAATTCCTATGGAAGCTCTTTACTTTTCCAGTGCAGAACGGGATCATTGGCGCTAAATAAAAAAACAGAAAAATGGTCTGAAAAGGGACCAATATGTTTAAATTGCGATAAAAATAAAGAGGAATCTCTAAAACATTTCATCTTAAGATGTCCATGTTTCGAAAAAGAGAGAACCGAACTCTTAAAAAATATTAACATAAACCCAAATAACTGGGAGGAGGATAAAATTAAAAACTTCTTAAAACTTGTTTGGATTAAGAGAGAAACTCTAAGAAATCCTTAGGGAATCCTGTCTGAACAGGAAGTGCGTTTTAAAGCATATCCCTATAAACATACATACATACATACATACATATGTAAACAAAATCGAACAGTACTTATTAGTACTGATGTTATTCACGAAGCAATTTATCATGCTTAAAACATTTCAATACATATAATGGGTTTACATAATAATACCATACGAAAACACGTCCAAAAATTAACCTTTTTTTTTTTCATTTTGAAATTTATATTCTTATAAAAAAGCACAGGGTTGTTTGTTAAACCGAAAACAGATGCCACGAATCGAGAGGGCAAATCTTATGTAGGGGATGATGCGAGAGGGTCGCTACACGACCGTCTATATAAAGTTCATTCTCCAGGCGGTCTTGGTCACGACGAAATCTCACTAATTTTGATTTAAGATGTAGTTTATCTCTGTAATTTAATACACGTTGAGCAATGTCATACTGTCTGCAAAGAGATATAAGCAAAGAGAAGACATTAGTCCAATTTTCCGTCCCCTCCCGTGATGGCAGCGCAGGTCGCCAGGCGCCAATACAGTTAAACACCCCCTACATAAGATTGGGAGCGTTGGTACAGTCCGTCCCAGGAAGGCAGTCCCTTCAGCGCTGGGACTGACAACTTGAAAAATTGGGGTGAAAGGATATCAGCTAAGTGGGGGTGGGAAGGAAAGATTAGAACAGTGTTTGCAGAGCTTGACCTCGTTATTATCTATATTTCCGAAGAGCTGAATTCTCCAAAATATTAAAAAAAAGGATCACATAAGACCTTTTTTTAATTCCACAGCAATATAACTAATAATAATATTTTATTTATTTATTTACTTGGTTAATTAATAAAAGTATTTAAATACATAATCAAATTTTACAAGGAAATCCTTGCAATTTTTTTCTTTAGATAAGTTATAGTAATTTTTAAAACCAATATTGTGACTTCGATATAAATGAAGCTTAATAATAATTATGCCTATAAATTACAAAATCAAATTAAGTAATAAACTGTTCAGTCAACTTAACTGGGATAAATACGATTATTGTAAACTAAAAAAATATTAAAGAACAACGATGTCTGACATAATTGATGGTTATTTAGCTTTAATTTTTAAATTAAATTTTAATTCTTATATTAAAAAAGTATTTTTATAATTATATATTAATTAATCAGCACCTATACCACAGGTGTACAGTTAATATCTTATAGGAGTCACTAAAATTAAAAAAAAAAAGTACTTAGTAACTTTAGTTGTAGTTTCATCACATTTTCTTTTCATAAATTGACATTTTTTTTTACTGACTATTAAATTTTAATAAAATTAAAAAAAAAAAAAATATAAACAAAAAATGAAGATCAAACTCTTTAAACATGAAAAAATTAAAAAATTAAAAAAGTATTGACATAATATTACCATACATTTTCTTAAATCTTATAAAATAAAAAGCCTTACAATTCCATTTCATCTAAAAAAACTCCTTTTTTCACTCCGATATTTCAATCCTCTAAGCGAAGATTTTCTTGTATGATGGATTGAATAATGGATTGTTAAAATATTATAAGTATGTTTTGTTTTGTTAATAATATATTTGATGTAATGTATCAAGATAAAGATTCATGATAATTATACTTATCCCCTACTTTTTGAAATTAGAAGGAAGAAGCTATTTTTTTTTTTTTTCTCTTTTGCATATGTTTTCCTGAAGAAAATCCTCGCTTAGAGGATTGAAATATCGGAGTGATAAAGAAATTTTTTTAGATGAAATGGAGTTGTAAGTCTTTTTATTTTAAAAGTATTGACATGTTTAAAAGAGTGCGTTATTGGTCTTCATTATTTATTTGCATTATTAGTAGCCCATTAAATTGTTTTAATAAAAAAAAAATCTTTTTTGCTATCTAAACATTTTTTTTTTAGTTTTCTTTTTAACTTTATAGTTCTGTAAATGTATATGAATTTTATTTAATAGTAGCTGTACCCGGCATGCGTTGCATTGCCACTCAAAGAAAGAAAGTGTTTGTGTTATAATTCTGTTTATTGAAGTGCTTTTGGATACACAATATTTTTTGTTTTTCCGTCTGGTGCATACATGAATAAATCAGAAGGTTTTCCGACGCGTGTGAAGCCCACATACAGCTGTCCATGTGTGAAACATGGATTTTCCAAATTTAGTCCACACATTGTAGCGATTGTCCCTGTGCACTGTTGATGGTCATTGCAAATGCGAGTCACACCGGAAACTGCAAACGTTGAAACCGGAAATATACTCATTTTGTTGAAACGACTCGCGCACCAGATATTGTAAAATGGTTCTACTAATTGAGAAACCTTCGCGGGCGTGCGCACAACAACTCATCAAAGTTTCATGGCAATCTGATGAATGATATAGAAACGCATACGGGACAAATAAAGAAACATTCATTTTTATATATTAAGATAAATAAAAATATATAAATATGTAGGATAAACGAATTGATGACTCTTTCTCATTATTTTTTAGCTTTGAAAAGGGCTTTTTTTTTAACAGGAAATACTTTTTCTTTTAAATTAGTTGCTATTTTTATTGTAATGGAGGAACACCATCGTTCTCGGAGTTTTCTTCAGAACTTGACGATCTTCCAAATTAATAATTAATTCTTCAACTCTTTCCTCTAAAATTCCTGAATTTTCCAAATACTCTTTCTCAATTTTAACCACTTTTTCGCAGACAGGCT
This sequence comes from Thereuonema tuberculata, assembly GCA_023159025.1. Classification (NCBI taxonomy): domain Eukaryota; kingdom Metazoa; phylum Arthropoda; class Chilopoda; order Scutigeromorpha; family Scutigeridae; genus Thereuonema; species Thereuonema tuberculata. Next base: position 49,198,016 of record JAFIDM010000006.1, read on the forward strand.
TCCAATCGTTTTTCCTTTCTATCTCCAAAAAAGCTTCATTACACAATTTATCTATATCTCTACAAGTTGTTTCATGTTCTCCGACGTAACTTTCCATCTGCGCCCATATCAACTCTATTGGGTTTAAATTTGGTTGATATGGTGGACGTGGAAGTCTTAGGATTTCATGACCATGATGCTCAGCAACTTCATCTAAAATATATTTTTTAGGATTTTGTATTTTTTGGCCAATTTAAGCGACTTCTATTTTAATATTTCTCTGAAGGGGGGAAAACTGATTCTTTAACTAGCCAGATGCATTCTGGGCGGAGATATATTCTGGGAGGCGTGGCTACCACACATTCACCACGTGATAGAGAATATCCGCTGTTGCCCCCTCTGCACGAACCCAAGACGGCAGCAAACATTCTTCAAAGTCGGGGACACAAGCACGGACTTTTGCCCTCCTGTGCGGCCGCCGCTCTGACCAGTTAGGGCGGCATGAAATATCCGAGAACTCCGGCACACTTATCACCAGAGGTTAAACAACTATTTCTTTCCTACTGCACTGTGACAAAACAATGTGACAAGAAATAAGTCGCAAGTAAGGTTCTTTCTCTTTAATATGCAAGGTTTTAATTGGGTGGGTAATTTTTTTTTTCCCATTGATCAGGATAAAACTTTAAAGTAATTTACCGTTCTTAATATTTTTTTTCTTCCATAAATGGCTTCATAATAGTTTTATAAGTTAAAAACAAATATATTCTTAATTCGTTCATTTGTTACTATTGGGAATTTGGTAATAGTTAGATATTATTACATTACAGGTGGCGATCCGTAAAAAAAAGAAATGTCTCAAGTCGCAATTCATTTCTCATTTATAAATACTTAATATTTTAATTTAAAAAAAAGAAAAAAAAGAAATGCAATTCAAAGAAATCTATTCTTAAATAGGCTATAATTTATAATAATGTCTGCCTTTTAACAATAATTACCCTTTTTCCATCCAAATTATCAGGAAAAGTGCTTTCAATTTTTTATTAATATATATATATATTTATATACATAATTTTTTTTAAATTTAGAAACTGATCTTATATTTTTTTTTTTCGTTGATTGATGCCTTAGAGTTATTCAATACATTTTATTTACAGACATATTTATTATAACATAAATTCTCTCTTCAGGTTCTTTTACTTCCAAATTAGTTCAAAAACATTGAAATATAGAGAAAACGCTAAAATCTCATTTGTTTGGAATCTTGTGGGTTTTCATTAAAATTCTACAGAAATTCTCCGTTTATATTTACTATGAAAAATGCAATATTATTTCAAATCCATTTCTATAGAGAAAACTAAAAGCAGGAATGCTACCTTTAGTTTATTCTACTTTCGAATCGCATATATCATTTGAAATACATTGAACCTCTAGATAAAACATTAGAATCTGTGCTTTATTTTAAAGTTGTATTTGAAATACAATTCTACAGAAATGTTGTATTAAGTTTATTCTATTTTCAAAGCGCAGTTTTATTTGAAGTACATTGAACTGTGGAGAAAACCTTAATTTTTTTTTGAAAACTTGGTGTTTTGTTTTAGTAAGATTCCGTTGATTTCCACTGTGAAAAAAATGTTATATTTGTATTACATAAATTGCAGAGAAAAAAGCTAAAAACCCATTTCTTTTAAACATGTGTTTTTTAGTATTGATTTTACAGAAGTGATCTCAAACTAAAATCTCATTTCTACCATTGCTTGCCCTAATATCCTATAGAAATTATTGGGAAAAGAAAAATGCATTGAGAATTGGGAAAATTTTTAATCGGGGGGGGGGGGGGGGATTTTCAAATAACCTTCATCTCCTTTATGTATTAAATGGTGCTATTAAAGTTTTTACTAAAAAGAAATTATTAAAAATTGCTCCATGATTTTAATAATACTAATAGTTTTTTTTATATTTAATAAAAATTTGTTGGTGAGGTATCGTTTCAACAATGTAATAGAGAAATAGGCCTATGTAACTAGAAAGGTCCGTTGTATACCCCGCACAACCGCTATTGTAATCATAGGCGGAATTTGGAGGAAAAAAAATTATAAGTCGATAAGCATTATTCACTTTTAACTAATAAATTTCTCATGAAGTAAATTATCTACAAGTTACCTTCAGTGGTAATTTAAAATACTCTAAGGTTTGCGAGGGAGTACATTTTTTGCCCCCCCCCCCCTCCCAATCAAAATGCTGAAATTCCGCTTATGGTTGTAATTTAGTTAATTTAGTAATTCCCATTGTTGTAAATTTAATAATTAAATCTTACACCAATCAAGAACCTCTTGAATAAAGTACTATTTATTTAGGCCTATTGATTTCTCAATAAATACCAGTCCTCAAATCACTTTTTTGACAGTAAGACGTGCTAAAACTGGTAAATATATTACTACTTTTAATGGTCTTAGTTATGGACTGATGCTCATTCAACTGGTCAATGGTGAACGAAATAAAATCAGAAGTTAACACAGAATGTCTTTCAATCTTTGATGTCCTGAATCGGAATGCCAATCATTCTTGTGTTGGAAGCTTAAATCTTAAAAACGAAATTAATTAATCCTAATAACTTCGTTTGCAATATCGTAGGCTTAATTTCTTTTCTTTTTTTTTTTTAATTTATTCCTAAGAAATGTCAAAACTGAAGTTGAAATGATGCTTGTTGAATCCATGCTCCGCGGTAAAGAGAAACCTAAATTGGTATCATTCTTCCAGAAAAAAAATATATATTTTCATATTTCGACGACATTTTTCTTCTATCGTCTACGATTAAAAAATAGTTTAGAAAGTATTATTTTATCAAGAGAAAAATTGATTAATGCAATAACACATTCAATTCATAACGTGTGTATAAATTAAGTTATAATTAATAAATACTTTAAAAAACACAGAAGGATAATTATAAATTAATTATTTTTAATTAAATTATTTATAAATTTCTAACCGAAATTCTCTACATTAATCATATATAAATATAATTAGTATTTTTGGTAATTATTTACAATCAGGTATTTCAGTTACTATATTTACAATTATAAATGGGTCAATAATTACGAAAAGTAATATGGCTAATTATAATATTTACAATTAAAAATTGTTGATATTTACAATTAATCTATTAATTAATATTTACAATTGTAGAATAATTTTTCAATTCAATATTTCATATTTACAGTTATTATTTTCAATTAACAATTCAATTATATTGACAATTATATAATGTTAATATATTTACAATTAAAGATAAAATTTTGGCAGAAATTAATTCTTTGTTTCCATTAGAGACTTAATAAGTTAATAAATAATTTAACAGAAAATAATCAAAAAAATAAAAAAGTTAAAAAATTCATACAATACATTTGGACGTTTCAAGGAAGTGCAATGTTCCCATCATCAGCAAGATGATTATAATTTCACTGGGGAAGATTATATAGGTGGAAGATAATAAATTCAAAAATATCCACCAATGGTTTCGTTGAATGTTTAATCATGATGTCGTGTGATGACGTTGGAGGCAGTTCATGATGCGGTCCATATGACGTTGTCTTGTTGTCGTAATGGTGTCTTTTCTTTCGGTGAATAAATGATGTCTTCTTTTCTACCTTGTATTGACGAACGGTGTCTTGCTTCTTCTATTTTTTGTGATGAACAATGATGCGTGTTTATAGTTTATTGATTAGAAAAGTTCGTAATTTTCGTTGTTTTTGCTGATATCACTTTTTATTTTTTTATTTTTCTGTTAATTTGTTTACGTAGTTTTTTCTGTAGAAAAGAATTTAAACAATATTGTTTAATATTTACATTGGAAAGTCTTGTATTATAAGATTCTGATAGATGTATACATAGTGATTCCTTAATTTTTCTTTTATGGTGATCCTTTTCGTATATAATTGTAGAGGCATTGTGGAAATCTGGAAAGTGAAGTGGTCCTTCTTATCTGTGTGATATGCAATCATAGATGCACATAAATTTTTGGATTTACATGCATATTGGTGGCAGTATAACCTTTTTTCTAGAGTTTTCTCACTTTCACCTATATAAAAACAACTATGTGTGTTTTTTAAAGTATTTATTAATTATAATACAATCACAAAAAGAAAAAAAAATTATAGATTACATTTTGAATAAGAATTTTCATACATTTTTAGTACTTTACTATAATACTCAACTTATCATAATTATTCAGCTTATCTTCCATTTACAGAAAAGAAAACGTGAAAAAGTAAATTTTACTACAAATTTTAATATTCAGTGCTAACCTTATATACTTACTAATCTCTCTCTCTTTTGAGCATATAATAATTGTGTGTACTGCATGTAAACTACAGTATTTTCAATAATAATAATTTTAGGAAAAAGTTTAATATTGATGCCATGAAAAAGTCAGTTGCAGTTTGTCTGGGAAGGCAGTCCCTTCAGATGTTGGGACTGAGAACTTGAAAAAATAGGTTGAAAGGGTATCAACTAAGTGGGGGTGCGGAGGAAAGACTACAACAGTGTTTGCAGAGCCTGACCTCGTTGTTATCGTGTATATAATATATCTACAGGCCCCAGGCACAACTCAATTTTGTCGCCCCGCTCTAAATATTTTCATTACCCCTACACGCTACAATGTGTATTCTACGCGCACGTTTTTTAATCTGTAGGCCCTATACCGGTTGTCCCCCAAAAAAAGTGAGACAGAGAAATAACATTAATAATTAAACAATATACAAAATTACAACTGCCTGGCTGTATTTAAAAGGTTGCTGATGTTCAGATTGTTTTAATTATGAAAATTGAAACTTATTGGTACAAGAATTATTAAGCTTCAATAGATAAATGTTAAATTAGTAACCATGGATATAAAAAAAATTTTTTAAATTTAATACTGATTTGTATTTCAAAAATCTAGTAATCTACGAATAATAAAAATTTATTTGTAAATTGTTTTAGTAGCTTTCACTATTGTTTGGTGAATAATGGAGGACATTTTGAACATTTGTTTTAATTAATTTCATTCCAAATATTCGATTTCTTCTTTTGGGTTTTCTGGAAAGTCTCTGATTGAAAAAGTGAATCAAGAAATCTGTATTTTTGCTTCTGTAAATTGTTTTATGTCCTGAATATGATTAATTTTTGTTAAAAATAAAATTATGAATATTTGCACTCTTTTTATACCTACTTTATGAAATACAAATCAGTATTAAAATTTAAAAATAAATTATTTTATATATTCATGAATTACTAGATTTTTTGTTTTTAACACTTTTATTTATTTGAAACCTAATAATTCTTGTACCAATAAGTTTCAGATTACATAATTAATACAATCTGAACATCAGGAACCTTTTATAGCCAGGCATTTTGTAATTTTATATTTATTAATTTTCAATATTATTTTCCTATGTCTCACTTTATTACTTTTTTTTGGACCACCGGTATACGGTTTATTTCAAAATAGGGTTCTTTAAGAAAAAAATACATCAATCAATATAGTTATCACTGTTTATTAAACATTAAAAATATATTGGTGTATAATAATATCAATGACAATTTTTTTTTTCGGAATATTAAAAACAAGCCAAATGGGAACTTTTCTCGCTTTAGCTTCAGCAAATTTATCAATTAGACTTTCATAATCTAATAGACAAACTATATTATTTTCTATAAACATCATAGACAAGTGACTTAAATGAAGTTGAGATAAGGAATTCCTTAAACAATTTTTAACTCTTTTAAGAACTGAAAAAGAATGTTCACCACTTGCATTACAAATAGGAATTGTCAAAATATTTTTAGAATTGTCTCTACATTAGGAAATGTAGATTGTAAACCTCCAATTAATAATTTATACCCGTCAACAGGCTTGACATTTTCTTTTACGAAGGCTATAAAATTGAAGAGTTCATCTTCAAAATCATTAATATCAATATCATTTTGATATTTTGTGCAATGTATTCCACACAATCATTAAATTGGACGTCAAGTATTTTAAAATTAAAAAAATAATCCAAAATCCTTCAGAGCGTCACCGTAAATGGCGCTTCTTTGTCAACAAATCTCAAACTACAAGTTGGCCACATTGGCCACATCCGGAATAGAGTTTACAATAATGGAATAATAAACTGCTTCTTGAACATCAAATATTAAATACTTCTTAACTTATCTACCCTTAAACTTATAAATTCGTCGCATATCGTGTGCGATTAATAATTAACCTTTCCGCTATCTGGATTGCTAAATTTTTGCAAATGAATTTTCAAAAAGCTATCGAATTAATTCAACTTAAAAAAATTCTTTTTCGATATGAATCTGCGTTTTCTCTGTGGCCACGAAATGCTACTCCTAAACTCGCCAATAATTTCAGTGGCAATGACTCGTAAAACAGCTCTCCAATAGGCTACTAATCAATTTGTTCCGAATCAATTTGTTGTTCTAAGTGTGTATCGATACGTTCAGCAATTGATAATCGTTTTTGTAGAGTCAGCGTTGATTTCTTATGTCCCTGAGAAGTTTCGTGACCTCTAAGTGTCTGGCTAAATTTTTCCAATAATTGAATCCTGTTAAAAATTTTGTCTGCATTGGAAAACAGTCTACACACGTAACAATAAATACATTTACTTGTTTCTGAATATATCAACCACTGACGCAATTCTTTAGTGCTTTCACACAATAAAAATTTCATTGGCAAACATTTCTATAATAGGATCTGTTTCTATCTTTATATTTTACTTTAAGGGTTGTAATATCTCCAACATTGCAAGGTTTTTTTTTTTTTATCAAATAGTATTGAATCATTTTATCAGAGGTTCGGTGGCCACAATGCAATGTCATTAGAAAAGACACAGTCGTCTTTATGCTAACACAGTCTGTTAATAATTTATTTTGTTCCGATTCCTCTTCGCTATTTGGTTCTTTATTGATAATATTTATATTACAAGATATTGATTTTTCAGTTTCATTCTGTTTCAGTTCGCTCACGGTTGTTTCAAATTCCTATTCTGTTTTAGCTCGCTCATCAATTTCTTCGAATTCACATTCAACATCAGCTCGCTCACCTGTTTCGGGTTCATTTTTTTAGCTCGTTTTTCTGAAGAAATTATAAATTTATCCAGCGGATTTCTTTGTCGTTCTACATATTCTTTTTCTTTGTCTCTTGCGTTTCCAAGCTCCTGATTCAAATTTTCTTTTCATAGGCATAGCTAAAATATTAAATAAATAAATTAGTAATGAATAAAATGAATAAAATTTTTATTGTTCTGAAAAAATGATACCTATTTCGTGTTAGGAGGAAAAAATTCGTTCCTTAATCTGTGGTACTGGTACCCACGTATTTATACACGGAGTCTAATTAATATTACTGTTGGGAACTTGCAGATTGACTACATAACTTAATAATATTAGAATAACATTTATTACATATACTTACTTGATAACAAAACAAATGTGCTTTATATCTACACTAATTATTCTGTTAGTTGTATTCCATCAAACATGTTTGTACTGGTTCTTGAACGCGTTCGTGAATGCGCATGTGTTTATTCATATACCGTATATGCTGCAATAGACGCCCCCCGGCGTTTATTTGCAAAACTAGCTTCGGCTCCCGGCGCTTAATAGAGACCGGCTGCTATTAGAGGCCGGCCATTATTAACAATAACCTTCAAAAAGCAATATTTTTATACATAAATACCGGCTAATATTACAATATCTACTTTTATTTGAATTTCACTTGCTACATAAGACTGTTAAAGATAAATGGCAATGTCTTTCTGAACCTTTCGCTGCTATTCGTCGTCCAAATCCTAAATGACGGGCGGCCGCCTCACCGGAAGTTTCTTTGGCGTATTCCACCGCGCGAATCTTAAAGGCAATGTCAATGACTGTTTCGGCGGCATTTTGTAAGGCAATGGACCGTAAAGTATTACGCACGACTATAAAGATACGGATGCTTACACTAGTACCGGTAGGCAAATTTCAAAGACCCGGCTACTATTAGAGACCGGCTACTATTTGGCCGTGTCCCCTCTGCAGCCCGGCGCTTATTAGAGACCGGCGACAATAAGAGACTCGGCGTTTATTGGAGCATATACGGTAGTAGTTTGTGATCTGTAGACTGCGGAACAGTCAATGCATATGGTTCGAAATATGACCGCCAGGGTTGCCACCGGCAAAACATGTCATCTCGCGTTATTCATTTGTCAATTTAATTTAGGGAATACTGCTAAATTATTAATTATTTTTATTATACAAAAAACTAATAATTAACAAGGTTTTACTGTATATAAATTTTATTTAAGTCGTCACTCATGGGACCGAACATTTTTGACGACTTAAGCGGAGTGGGCATTTTTGAAAGAAAAAAAAAACCAAAAAAAAAAAAAAAAAACCACTGAAATACAATATTATGAATTGCTGTAGGATTCGGTGAGAAACACAAGATTTTCAGAAATCAATACATGCAAATGAATGAGTGGAAAATAAATTTTATAGTTACCACATTTTATTTTTTTTTACTGGCATTAAAATAATCCAGTGTTGATTGATGAAGGTGCTGATTACTGGTAACAATTCGAAACACTTTGTAATGAAATGGAACTCCAACTTTTGTGCACATAGTTAATCGTATCTAAAACCGAAACTTCTAGCTTTTCGTTCCTAACCAAGGCTTTTATCATGTTCTTTACAATCATTTTTTTGTACTTTCTTTTTAAGTCAAGAATTATCCCTTGATCTAAAGGCTGAAGAAGTGCAGTTACATTTGGAGGAAGAAAAACAATTTCGATTGCTTTTAAATTTTCGGGGCTTACTCGCTATGAAATAAAGTCACACTCAGTAGCGGTCAAGAAAAACGTCGGCTACTCTTTGACAAGAATCGCAGCGAGGTGTATGATTTCCTAAGTGAATTTCCCACGTAAAAATTCACCGTAAAGGCTAGGCTTTCTTAGAGTGAAGGGGCGGGGCTGAAAAGATAGCAGGCAAAATTGAGAATAAAGATGCTTTTCGCCATTTTTGAAGGTGACGAGTTATCCGGAGTAGAATTAAATTTGGTGACGAGTAAAAGAGGGTTATTTTACATAATTGTCTATGAGACCTTGTCGGGACCAAAGGAAAACGACGACTTAAGCGGAGTGACGACTTATCCGGTTGACGACTTAACGAGGTTTCACTGTATTTTATTTTGAGAACTGAATTTTGAGGCTTCAGGCGCGCGCCTCATGCGCCTGTATAGACTGAATAAGTTCATGTCTTTGAAAAAAAAGTACAGCACAGAAATGAATTCCTGAAGGAAATGTATTTAAAAAAAAAAATAAATTCCGTAGGAATTTTTTCATTCAATTTTTCCAACTGAACCTTCTTAATTTGCGATTTGTTACGTCATGAATAAATAGGAGAGAGAAAAGAAGATTGAAATTACGTTATTTTTCCACACTGAATTTCTTTAGTGAGAAACTTTAACTTAGTTACTTTTGTAGAGAATCACAGTAAAATTCCATTGTCTTCGATTGAAAAGCTAAGTATTTGTTATTTCTTTATATTTTATACATTTTTAGTTTTTGAAATCACACTGATCCAGGATTCTTTTTTTTTTTTTTTTTTTTTTTTTTTGTCTTGTTTAGATTTCTTTTTGTTGATATTTAAGTTCTATTTTTTTCTTGTGTTTGTTATTTATACTTATTTTAAAGATAATGTTTTTTAGAAATGGGTGAAGGCATATTTATTGTCCGGTTGGCGATTTCCCTCCATTTTTAATGTTTTTTAGTTTGGAAAATAATTATACTCTGACACAAGATTTTTTTTATATTTTTTTATTACATATAGAGAAAAATGAGTTTTTCAAATGAAGATAAGAAAAATATTTTATGATTATAATTTAACGTGTGTAAATTATCACAGCAAATTAAAAGTCAACACACAAATTACGAATAAAAATATTTTTAACACATTAAAACTACAGAGAGAGGTCAGGCTAAGTTTACCTTTCACAAAAAATTTTCAGCGTATGAAGACGGAGATGGTAAAGGACAAGATAGAGATTTCGACATATAATGTTTCTACCAGTTTAAAATTTATTTTTTTAATTGCATACAATAAATTACGCCATGTTGGACTGGTCCTTCTAAACTCATAATTGTCATTTGATATTTGGATGCATGTATCCTTGAGAGTTGATTGAACTATTTGTATTAATAAGTTTCCCGTAATAAATATGCAGTAAGTTCAGGGAGATTTTTGTCATGAGTGGATTTTCCGGCAAGGCGGAGATCATTAGTAATTAAGGCGTGATATGCCAAGAGATCTTTGCTTGTCAATAATTAGTTCATTCTCACATTCTTCAAAGCTTCGTTTGTTTCGATCATAATAATGTTGTTTTGATACGAGAACGCTCTCGTCTCTATGGCCTGGCTCGTTGTACAAAACTGTTTTCACCCGTATAGATGTCTTTTAACAGCGGATAAGCCATGTAAACCCTAGTGACAGAAACAAAAATACTTAATGTAAAATGTTCAGAATAAAAAAGAATTATTACTTTTTTGATAATCAAATAATGGGAATTACATTTGCTTTTTAAGATGTCACTTAGTAAACATTTGGTCTATCCCATTGATTTGTTATTGTTAGTTAATTTTATAGGTAGCAATTGTCTCAAAGCTGTTAGGTGTTGTTTTTGGGCTCACGCCAATCTAATGCATTCCCAGATCAGCCACGATCACGGGATAAAAGGGATTAGATATGTAAGGGAGAGGGGAGTGAGGAGATTGGACGGGAAAAAGGGAGGTGCCGTGGAAAGCTAACCTACCGACCGGGAATTCACCAGTGACCCGCACCTTTTAGTTAAAGAACAGTGAGGCTAAGACAGGAGAAAGATTTACAAGAGAGATTTTATTATATGATAAGAATAGATAAATGGTTACAAGTGCTACATACAACCGGTCTTAGGGTCCGTTCAAACAGTTCGGGACTCGGGAGCTCGGAGAATGCTGTTCGTCAGAGTGGGGACTGCCAGTAGGTCCACTGAACTTTCGTGGTCGGGCCGTCGAGGGGAGATCCGGTAGCCCCTATAATTCCCATGGGCTCATCCGGACGGGACGATTCAGGAGTCGGGCGCTATGCTGAACCCTGGTGAACATCGCTGGGAGTCGTTGCTTTCCAGTGGTCGGCGGTTGAAAGTCAAGCGGCGGGAGGTCAATGACGGCGGGTAATTGCGAAGCCGTTTCGTGGACTCTCTTCCATAATGGTGCAGCCTGCATATCTCTGCGTAGGGTCGAGGAATTCGCCGACTTCTATCGGAGGAAGCCAGCAAACTGAAGACATTGAGGGCGGGCAGGGTAGCTGCTATCGGTACCGCATTCCATGGGACCTGGACTGTTCGTTTTCAGCTTCCGTCCGCATGCTGTCGTCTGCATCCGTTCGAGAACTAATCGTCGGCAAGGTGGAGTCGAGCAGGGCTTTTCGGTGATCGGCCCGCTGACCCCAAGAGCTTGGTCGCCTGCCCTTGCACCTCGCCTCCTCAGGAACACACACCCTTTCTTTCGGGGACCGTCGTATATATTCGTGGGGAGGGGTGGCGAAGCATTTCCTTCCCTCTATTGCTTCTGGCACACCTCTGTTTGATTGTTCCTTTGTTTCCCCCGTTGATAGAATATTCTCGTTGCACTAAACAAAGGGGTGCAGTTGGAAGAAGGCTTTAAACAGATGGACAATAGGTTTCATGGCCTAATTGCCTTTGTGGACTGTTTTTGAGAAGATTTCGCGAGCCATTCCCGAAGTCGTTAACGGGCACAAAAGTTTCTTAGGCGCTAATTTGTCGGGAGTAAAGGCAGGGAACCCTATGAATACCGGCATTAGTTCTAGGTTAAGATATAGAATTAGAAAATAATCCTACAGAAAAGTGAAGGTATATTATAGAAATGTTATATAAAAGAAAGGAGATGAGAGGATAAAAGCGCTAGCGCGGATAGCGAACAGCGTTCGTTACAAAGTATATCAAGATACTGTAGTAACCCATCTCATATTTGTTTTCTTTATCCTGAACAATGAAAGTATGCATTCAATGTTATTATTATTATACTGTATTTATAATTCTTCATAACATTGCTTTTGTTATAAGTAGCAATTGGAGCGAAATATATCACCCTAAATATGGCGATATAGTTTTCATTTGTCTTTAATAAATATTTTTTCTTTTATGAATGATTCTTTTTTTTTTTTTTTTTACTGTAAGTATTTATCAAAGAAACTTGTAAAATTTTTTTTCTTTTTTTATTAATTTTTTTTTTTTTTTTTTTTTTTTTTTTTGAGGGTTTTAACCTGTCTTTCTTTTAGAAAATACTTTCTTTTGTAAATGAGTTCATCCTTTTCATTCTTTTTAGTGCAAGTTTTTTTTTATTCTAAGAAAATTGTGAAATATTTCTTCTTTTGACTATTAAGATTTTAACTTGCGAAATATTGGCATTTCTTTCATCTTGAAGTTTTTTTTTTTTTTTTTTTTTTTTTAGTTTTTTTTAGAAAGTGCGAAAAAATTATTACTTCTTTTAATTTTAATTTTCTTTTGGTGATTTTAGAAAATAATGTTTTTAGTTTTGGAATTGACTCAAGGAGATTCTCTTCTTATTCTTTTTATTATTACAAAGTGAGTACATATAATAGAGTATATACAGCTCAGGCTGTGTGGAATAGGGCATTGAGTTTCAGAAAAAAGAAAGCAAAAAAAAAATGTTAGTGTGTTTCAAACACAATGACAGAATTTTTTTCATTTTTTTTTTTATTACATACAAAAAAAAAAATACAGGATTAATTATAGTATTGAAGTTTTTCATTTGTCTTTAATATTTTTCTTTATTTTTTTTAACTTAATCTTTCATTAATCATGTAATCATAATATTTGTTTTAAGGAAATGAATTATTTCTTTCGACGTTTAAGTTTAAGTTTTCTTTTGGTGCTGAAAAATTACATCTTTTCTTTTAAGTAAACTTCGGATTATTTGAGGAATGTGTTACTTCTTTTGACTTTAAGATGATAATGTTTTTTAAGAAAAAGAATTTCTTTCATTTAAGAAATTATTGTTGTTTTTTTTTTTTTTTTACATTATTTTCTGTTTACTTTTTTTTTGTTTGGAAAGATTTGACAGATACATGTTTCTCTTTCTTTTTCTTTATCATCTACTATTACCAAAAAAAGTGATTACATAACTAATATTACAAATATACATATATTTAATTAAATAATATATATTTATTATATTTGATAGACTATATATGCTTGTAAATCGGGCTGTATTAAACATAGATTCCATCTCCGCATTGCATCTCCGCAGTGGCATGGCGGTATCTTCTATTAGAATTTCTTCTTGACGTTTACGTTTTTTTTTGAGACTGTTCGTCAATTTGATCGTCTTTACTGAGATCGATGACTTCATCCTCTTCCACGTTGTTCGTAACTGATGATATTGCCGGTGAAACTGGGCTGGACAGTCGAGATCCTTTCTCTAATGAATTTAAGGAATGGATGTTTCTTAAAAGCCAACATTAGATTTCGCCAAGTCTGCCTCTTCGTATGTATGATGTGACTTCCATCCGAGATCTGTAGTGATGTCTCATACATTCCTAATTGTGCTACTTGAATGAAAATCCCAGCCTCAAATTGATAAACGGTGAATTCCGATAGTTCGTTTTTGTGACACTGTCGATCTGCTTGATAAGCATCAATGATGTCTATGCTTCTCTCTTGAAGTTGTTCGACGGATAGTAGATCCATGACAATTCCATTCCCCATCTCTTCAAATGATCGCAGCTGTTTTGAGTAAAAATATTTCTGCAATCGGAAATGCTGTCAGTTTGCTAAATCTTTAAAAATAAGTATAATATTATCACCAATTGTAACTGCATTCTTCATTCGTTTTATTGCCGAATGTAGGGGTAATTCCTGTTGGAAGAAAAAAATATAACTATTAATTTATATTTTAATTATGAAAAGAAAAAAAAAATCATAATAATAAACATCATAAGGATTTTTTAATAATAGACTTTCCTTCCTTTCATCGACTTTGGCCAATTATGGACCACGGGCTAGCCTTACCTGACAACGTCAGGATGAGGCTAGGAAATTCCAGAAGGGGGCATGAGAATTCACATCTCGTCCAGAAATAACCCTGAGATAGTAAGTCCCAGGGGAGAAACGTACTAAACACAGAAGAAGAAAGATGAAACATCCATGCTCCCGACCGGGATTTGAACCCGGGTACCGGCACACAGGCCGCACGGCAGACCGACGCCTGAGACCGCACGACCACGCCGGCACGGCCAATAACAGACTTTAATAATATTTATTTGTTTCGGAAAAAAAAATGCTTTTATTTTTCAAAGCATATAGAAATATTACAAAAAAAAAAAAATAAAAAAAAAATTGAAAGTTTCAAAATATAAGAATGTCAAGGACTTTCATTATTTAATTACAAACTCTTATCAGTTCAGAATGTGATAAAATTATCTTATATTATAAAAGCGTTATTTTGTCTGTCCTAAGACTTAAGTTTTTCCAATTTTGTGACCAAACTATAAGAGATAGATTGGTCATGTAAATGGATAAAATGTAGAGCTTTTTAAGACAAACAAAATACTACAAAAATCTTTCGAAAAAAGTTTTTGGTTTCCAAGATGTCTCCTTTTGAAGGATCAAATTTTGACATTTTCTCAATTTACACGAAAAGTATAAAAGTTGGAAGAGAACATTATATTGAGAAAATGTTGGTATTTAAAAGTTCTATTGAACGGTATATCAGTCATTAACAAACGTTTCTGCGTTTGATAGATACAGGCAAAAATGAAGTGTTTTTGCTGAACCCCCCGTGTGAGTGCCAACGCGCAGTACACCTGAGTTAAGCGGAGAAGCCCACAACGAGCTGGGAAGTCGTGTATTATCCGATCTCCATAATAATAATTTGCTATATAAATCATGTTTTTTTTTAATGCTATACAGGCAAGGGTTCCGGAGCGAAGTGACGGTAATCGTCTAGTTTAGCTATAATATATTAACACAACTATTCAGATAGTAATGATATTTCATGTTTCTTGTTAAATAAACAATTTTT
>JAFIDM010000006.1:49233110-49245129 GCA_023159025.1 Thereuonema tuberculata
ATCTTTAAGGCTGTGGATAATGTCATTTATTCGGGTGGTGTAATATGTAAATCCCGTAGTTATAGCATTTAATGCTCGAGCATCTATTATGAATCGAGGATCTTTTCATTTTCATTTCTTAAGGAAATAAGGCAAAGACTAGGGGGTTTCTATGCGGCTCACGATTCCATCCTTTTGCATATCCAGTACAATTTTGTGAATGGCATCGAGATCTGCCGGCGAGAAGCGATAAGGGCGGATCTTTACTGGGGGGTGGTTACCTGTATCGATACGGTGGATATACCCTTTGTATCTCGAATGAACATCGAGTCTTTTACGGCTGTGTTGATTCACTATCGTCCGAAGTCTACGCTCCACTCTCATTCGTTCAGTCTCGCTTACGATTTTATGCACCCTTCCCGCGGTTCCTATTTTAATATCAAGTCCTGTTTTTGAAAAACCAACGGAGAAGTTATAAAGTCTGAGAATATCTAGTCCGATAAAACCGTCACATGAACCTCCTGGGAACGCCAATACTTCTATTTCAAGGTCAGAAGGGGTCAGAGGTTCATCGGCGCCTTCGGAGTGCATCTTTCCTGATATTACAAATTTAAGTGTGATAGCGATTTTACTACCATCGGCTAAGATTATATTTAATTTACATGATATTTTCTTAAACCCCAATTTTTGAAGGAGTGCCGAGTGGCAACTAATTATGCACGAAACATCAGCTCCGGAATCAATTTCAAAGCGGAATCTGGTCCCATCTCCAAGGGTAAAGTAAACACAAGGCGTTAATTTGGCTTCTCCATCATTATTCAAGCTACGGAAATTCGTTTCTTTGTGGGTAAAGGACGTCTCTCCACCCACACCAAAGGAATTATCGCGGTTATTTAAATTTCTAACTTTTCTCTTTTTATTGTCCTGACAGTTCGATCGGGAGTAATTCTTTGGGCCAGAGCAGCTGCAGCCTGCCCTGCCCACCTTTAGTTTCCCGATCTCCTGGGAACACTACAGATGCATTTGAAGAACTACTGTCCAAAACACCCTCATTTAAAACAGTACACTCCATTTGTCTGAGTTGCCACCGATGTTGAGTTATTTCCCTCGCCTTTGTTATCAATCTCAGGAGATTTTTCCCATTTTCAATCTATCAGTCTTCATAGCATTCACACAGTTACTATCGGATTGCAGGCTGTCGAGTACAGACTGCAGGATGTTGAACCTATGGGGAGCCGTTATAATATAAACCCTAGCTCCAGCAGAAGATTACTTGCAACTACACGCTATAAAACCTTCGTTGTGAAAACTAAGTTGTGAGAAAAACGACTAAGACAGATTTTTAAACAACTGAGTATATATTCTCTTAAAAAGTCTGTTACAAATATTTTGTTATCCTAGTTCACTCATATGAAATTACTGCTTGTAAATCATATTCTTCTTAACTATTCAGTAATACGCTTGGATAACCTCACTTCAAGATTAGATTACAAAAGTCTCTTTGTGAAATCTTTAAGTATAGTCACTTTGAACTCTTGACTCTTTAACTTTATACTCGTTACTTGTCTTAGCTAAACTGTTGTACTTGAATGAAAATCGATGGTCAATGTATTCGTGTCTTTGGACCGTCCGTGTTAAGTAGAATCAAAGACATACTTACAAAACTTGTTGTTGAATCATCTTCGATCTAACTTCTTCAATATCCGATTACTTGCGTGGATAATTCGGTTCCTCTTCGTTGGATTCTTCGGCTTTCGAACCCTTTAGAACGTTGTATAGTGATCGGGATTATTTCCTAAATCCTTCTCACCAAAGTAAACTTTAATTCTGCAGTTTAATGCTTGTCAATCTCAGTTATGCATTTCCTATTGCAGGGACTAGGAACATTGGCTCAAGATAATTCCTAGTATGTTCGATGAAACAACGTTTACACCTCGGAAAACAAATCCATCTTTTTCTTCCAACCTCAGAATTCATTCATCGCAACTATACGTCTCGAGTTCACTGTTCAAAACAATCGTTACTACGTGGCATCATGTGTATCTCTTCTTTATTTGAACGTGATTGTTGCGTTGTTCTTTTGTTTTTTATTTCCCTCAGATTATTCACGATTATTTTTGACTTCTCTTGGAATTGTCTCAGGTTTGAAATACGTTAGAAAATTGTTCAGGTAAGCTTTTCTCAATTCAAACCTACACAGACGCCAAGCGTCTAGCATATTTGATTAGGAGTTCGGGATCTCTGCATTTTTCCAAAAATATTTTTCCTTTGTATATTTGTGTCATCCCATTATATGCAATCCGTACTAGCTCATCCCCCGTTAATTCTTTATCCAACATGCACGCCTTTTGTTTAATTCGCGCTATAAATATTTCTATTATTTCTCCCTTATTTTGTTTAAGTTTTCGCAGCGTCTCCATTTCATCACCCCTATGGATATTCATAAGAAATGTATTGTGCCATTCCTCTCGGAAGCTCTCCCAGTTAAGCCATTGATCAACCCTGTCATTCACTCAGGGGTGAATTCTTTTTTCACAGATTCTCGGAAGGATTTCCTTGAACTCCGCAAATGAGACATTATGAAGGTTTGATAATTTGTGACAATTGAAAAGAAATTCTCTAACTGATCCGTCACACATTCCGGAAAATTTAATATCTCCTAACAACGCAAGACGATCCTTAAAAGATAATGCTTTTCTGAAGATTCGGGGGGGTGGAGTCACTCGTTTCTTTTGTGTTGTTATAACTAGTATTTGATATGTCGCCTTCACTGAGGTTAACGGATTTGGCTCTGTTGTGTTCGGGCACATATGTATTAAACACAGGTCTAACTAAGAATTCATCGGGATTAAATGTATTTAAATCAATGTTTTTGATATCATCCTATGATATTTTTCTTTCGCTCTCCGCGGACTTTCGGAAGTTTTCTGTATTTTTGGCTATTTCCTGTTGGAGACTAGTCAGAAAGTGTTCACATTCTATCTCTAATAGAGTGGCAAGCATTATTAATGCATTCCTCCTCAATTCTTTCACAGTCCATACGTTATATATTAGGCCCGAAATAAAACTCATACTTTGGAGATCCATTGCCTCTTTTACAAGTTCTTTGTTATCTGAATCTTCTGTTTGTGACATATTGGTGCGATATTGGGTTAAGTAATCTAATAAACGGTTTGTAAGAGATACAAGTTAAATGTTATAGGTTCAGCACTAACGTATATATACTAATATTCTGAAAATAGTATACCGATCAGAATAGATCTACACAAATATTTCGTTTTATGATTTTCTAGTTAGTAGATAGTAACAGCAATAAATCATACTTCTCAATAATAATATTATTTTTAAAGAAATATACGGCTTAATTTCGGTGGAACGAATCTAGTCATAATAATAAAAGGTTTATTAACTCTATAATGAGATTGATGAATGCAATAATAGCTAAACATTAAACTATAGAAACAAATATGATAGATACTGGATAGATATGAAAAATGCAGGAAAGAGTAATTATAAAAAAATACACTTCATTAATCAAACTATAAACATTACTATAAGGCAAGGCCCCATCCCAGATTTCCGTTTTCTAAGGGACAAACTGACACGAATTTATCTAAACGCGCCAGTTTTCGAACCGAGATCTGCTACCACTTTTTGAGTCACGGTTTTCGTAGGATAAGGTGTGAATTATAACGAAACTCTAGACTTCTTTTAAAGGTAATAAGATGATGAGTAAATATCGAGATAACAAGTTTAGATAACAAGTTAAGGTCCCCCTAAACTAGATGTGAACCTGGTGCGCTTTAGATAGCTGGGCCCTCACAGTAATATCTTAGCGCAGTTAGGTCTATACATAGGGACAGGTAAGAAATCTTAGTCGGTGAAATGACTTCACACTAACAAGTTTTTTTATTTTTATAAAGCATATATATATATATCTTAAAGCAAGAGATGATAGGTTTACATGGGATAAAAATATAATAAAAATGAGAAATCATAATTGTTCGTGATTGAGTCAGAGTTATTGAGTTGGTTATTGAGTCCGAGAGAATTCTAATGAATGTCTTTTTCGTACATAACGAGGTACCTGGTTTCCCCACATGATGCTAGCGAGTATGGTAGATAAAGTAGGCCTACTTACAGTTTTGTCCGGACATTCGCGTAGTATAATTGGGAGTTAAACCTGTATAGGTCGATGCACAGCGCACTTGGGTAGATTTCCTCATCCTGTTCCCGTCACCAGGCTCTTGACGGCGAATTCTGCCTCGACGCCCGTTCTCCGTCTGTTGCCTTCCCTTGGTCAACGTGCCTCCGGGAACTCAACGAGTGGCGGCGGGCTTTCGGGCCGTCGATGGCGGGTCGTCCCCCGCTACTCGCACCACTTCATGCAGCTGACTTTACAGTTCTCTAAAACATAAGTGAATGCTCCAACAATTAAGTCTCTCTCTCTCCTCAACGTCCAAAGTTCACTGTCGTTAGCACAATAATTTAGCCTCTCACCCATGTCTAATTCTAATCCCATCATTAAGCCACAGCCAGGGCCTCCAAGAGAAATCTTTTAAGGCGATACAAACCTCTAAACCTATCCGTTCAACCAAAAAAAAAAAGCGCTCTAAACCTATCCGTTCAACCAAAAAAAAAGCGCTCTAAACCTATCCGTTCAACCAAAAAAATTAAAAAAAACACAACTTTTACACCTATCTGTCTCTGGTCCTTTTTAAATGGTCCTTCAGTCACGGGCCCCTCTGTAGCTCTCGGGCCCCGGACCAATGTACCGACTGGACCCCGCTCTCATAGGGCCTGTTCACAGCAATGTGACGGTCCTAATCTTTGGATAATTCCACCAAAGAAGGAGCTGCCGATGGGAGGGGGTGGGGTTTACTGTTGTTCATGTTCATGGACTCCTTCAAGAATAATCTTTTCAAAGGGACTTGAATTTCAACCAACTTGGAGGTTTCGCCATGTTGGATTTTTAAATTGCATGTAGTGACTACCATTTGTTATTTGTAGTAAAGTTTCTGGTGGACTGTACCAGATGCACCAAGACCCCCCCCCCCCCATTTTAATTTGAATTCCTTTAACTCTACGGGAATCTTCGAAAAATGATAAAAGAAAAAAAAAACAACTTTACTTTCCTATCGAAAGGCCAGCAAAAGTCTTACATCTCTTGGTTAATTGCAAATCACTACCGCGATCTGGTGTTCGAAAGATAAAACGATTGATTTTTGAGTATTTTCGAAATGAATTTTAGATATCTTCCCGCTCAATTCCGTATCTAATATTTATTTCATTTAATAAACACATTCTATAGATTCGTTCTGCAAAGTTTCATTAAAATTTGAATTTTTAAGGTTCGAGGGGTTTCCTTGTCAGAAGTCTAAAGGTAGTCTCGTCCACTCTCCTTCCTTGTCTTCATTGTATCTATTGCCTCCCTGAAACCTTCCAAGTCTCTCTCTCTCTGTCATTTCCTGTTTTATTCATTTCTTCTCTCCGTCTTACTTCTACATGTTTCTTGTTCACTGACTCTATTCTTTCGCAAGTCTGTCGTTTTCATTATTTCCTTGAAGTCCTGACACTGATGAATGAAATATCTATAAGGAACCCTTACATCTCTAAATGCTATTCAATTATTTGTGTTTCCGATGTCCTAAGATCTATCTATTTTAATTTTTCTTTAAACCTTGACATCCATATATGCTCAATCACATATTCTCCTTTTTTTTTTTTTGTCTTTTATTATACTTCTTGATCTTTTTTCATTTAACACTCTCAAATGTGTGAATTCCAAATTCCTTACCACAACAACTTTCGAAATCACTAAACGTATTCACTTCTTAATTTTGTGATTAACATCACAAAGTTTTAGTTATTGGGTGTTGATAGATGAAATCTTCTTTTGTATGGCCTTCATGGTTTGAGTTGTCCGAGCTTGGAATCTGGAATTACTCGAAATAAATTTTGATGTTATTGTTTAGGAGTTTCAGGTTGTACGGATGAAGGAGAGAGATATATACGATTCGATTATTTCGGATTGTTTTGTTTTGATGTCTTCTCAAAATGATTGTGTTGTCAAAATCTGCGGTATGATTTTTTTCTTTTTTGTGATGACATACAGGGTGTTTCAAAAATACACGGCATAATTTCAGGTATGTATTTCCCACATGTAGACAATCAAAATAGTTCATTACAACATATGTCCGGAAATGCTTCATTTCCGAGTTATGGCCTTCACAACATTGAAAATCACCGGAACGTTTTTCGTTCCGCCGGTCGTTGCCATTACAGAAGATGTTCAAAATGACCACCTCCTGCTTGAATACAGACCTCACATCGATGTCTCAATGACCTGCGAACACGATCCCACACTCCAGGAATGTTGCGTATGTCCTCAGAACGTGCCACAATTCGATTCCGAAGGGATTCCAAATCAGGCACCGGAGACGAATAAACCAATGATTTTAAATGGCCCCACAAGTAGAAATCGAGAGGGTTTAGATCAGGTGATCGTGGAGGCCAAGCAATTGGGCCACCTCTACCTATCCATCGATCAGGAAACGTTCGATCCAAGTACCGGCGAGCCGTACGACTGAAGTGTGCAGGAGCGCCGTCATGCAAGAAGTGAGCGTGCTGACGATCGATCAGTGGAGTGTCGTCATAAACATGAGGTATGGTGTTTTCCAGGAAGTTTGTGTACGCCTGCCCCGTAAGTCTGTTTACAAGTACATGGGGTCCAACTAATCGATCACCAATGATACCGGCCCACATGTTGAGGGAGAACCGCACCTGGTGATGAGATACAACAGTTGCATTTGGGTTTTCATACGCCCATACATGCTGATTGTGGAAATTTGTTATGCCATCTCGTGTGAACTGTGCTTCATCTGTAAATAATACTAAGGCAGGAAAGTTCGGATTTGCAGCACACTGCTGCAAGAACCACTGACAGAACCTAACTCGTGCAGGGTAATCTGCTGGTGACAGCGCCTGTACACGTTGCAAATGATAAGGATACAATTGATGCTCTTTCAGCAGTCTCCAGACAGTCGTATGGGGAACATTCACTTGCAACGCTAACCTTCGTGTGCTGACAGAAGGAGTTCTGTTCACAGTCTCCAGAATCTCCTCCTGTTCTTCTGGAGTTGTAGACCTTGGTCGTCCCCTTCCCAATCCAGGAGAGTGAAATTTTCCATACTCGCACAGACGGTGATGGAGACTTACAAATGTCTTCCGATCTGGACATTGTCGCTGTGGGTACCTCTCCTGGTACAAACGACGAGCCAGCGCAGCATTGCCGTCTGCCTTACCGTACATGAAGTGCATCTCTGCCAGCTCCTGATTTGTGTACATGACACACAGTCGAACGCCAAACACACCACTGAATTTAACCTTCGCCTCGGAATGATCTGTCAGAGTGCCCTCTTAATGTGTCCTTTGACGGCAACGACCTGCGGAAAGAAAAACGTTCAATGAGACATCGATGTGAGGTCTGTATTCAAGCAGGAGGTGGTCATTTTGAACATCTTCTGTAATGGCAACGACCGGCGGAACGAAAAACGTTCCGGTGATTTTCAATGTTGTGAAGGCCATAACTCGGAAATGAAGCATTTCCGGACATATGTTGTAATGAACTATTTTGATTGTCTACATGTGGGAAATACATACCTGAAATTATGCCGTGTATTTTTGAAACACCCTGTATAAAGGAACTGTCAGTATTGTTATTTTTGATCGCATAATTGTGTTAATATAATCTCCTCTTTAGTTTTTGTCCACTATATAAAAGCAGGGTTTTTGTTTTATTATCCTACTTGAATGCATAATCTCGTGATAATTAAAAAGATATTAATTGTTAATGTTTTAATTAATTTTGGCTCAAACATCGACAATTATTACTGAAGTTAATAATGAAATAGTGCTAAAGAAAGAATATCCGAGGTTGCATATATGTATATGTGTGTGTATATATACACTCACTTCCATAAGTTAAGCTTGGAGCGGTAAAATGCGAAAAAATGGACAAGTTCTACTTTGATTGACATGAAATGCTGCAAGTAAGTAGCTCTGTTTATTCATGAAACAAAACAAAGAATTACATACAGAGATAAACAAATATTGAATTTTCATAAATTATAAGATGACGTCATATTTGCGTCATTAACAAAATGATGTTTAAATTCAAAACAAACAATGAAAACCGACATTAATAGGGTATGTGAGCACCCCTCACCTGCAAACAAAGTTTACGGCGTTTGATCATCCTTGTTACGAGGTGATCAACCACCGCAAAGTCCTATAATCGCCATTCCTCCTGTAGGGCAGTTTCTAAAGCTCTGAGAGTGGCTGGAGATGGGAAACGTCGACATACCGCATGGCCGAGGGCATCCCAAAGATTTTCAATTGGATTAAGGTCCGGCGAGTAAGTCGGCCACTCCATACGCGCATTCCCCTCGCTCTCCAGAAAGTCGTCCACGATGGCAGCTCTATGGGGACGCGCATTATCGTCCATTAAAACGAAAGAAGGACTAACTGCTGCAGCATACAGTTTAACAATGGGGTCTAGGACTTCATCTCGATACCATATAGCCGTCACAGAACCTCGCCTGTAGATGTGCAAGTCGGTCCGATATCCCAATGAAATCCCTGCCCAGACCATGATGATTCCACTGCGGAATGCGTGATGTTCGGTGATGTTCTGGGGCCGATTGCATGTGCCTTATTCCCTCCAGACCCTAACACGCTTATCATCCGTTGTAGGGCAAATCTGGATTCATCTATGAACATAACGTTATCCCAATCAGACATAGTCCAATTCACATGCTGGCGGCACCACTGTAATCGTGCCCCTCTGGATTGGACGGATAAAGGAACACAAACTCGTAGTACCCGGGCATACAGACCATTCACGTTTAGCCTTCGACGAACAGTTGTGGCAGATATCGTCTTACCAATGGCCGCTACAACCATAGATGTCACACGTGTGGAGGTCGATCTTCGATTCCGCTTGACTACTGTCACAATAAAAAAATTAATTTATTATTAAATTTAAAATATTTCCTTAATAAACCATTTGGGAACTTTAAATCATTCCGTGAATCAAGGTAAAAATGAATGAAAATATCTCTGCTACCATTCCGTTTGGGTTACGAACAACCGAAAGATAATAATAATAAACTCAAGGATAAATAGTAAATAAAACCCAGACAAGTAAAGATTAATAACATGAATTTTACTGTAAGGCTAAATGTAAATACACATAGTAAACAATTAAAACAATGGGCTTAAGGCTCACTGAGAAAGCATCAAGATAACTTAAATGAATATAGAAAGTATATTCTCGAAAGTCTTTCTTTGTGAAAATGTTCAAGATAAAATTAAGTGTCAATTAAACGAAAAACTTCAAAAGTCAGAAGTAGTGTTGATTGAACGTACAGTTTAACACTTATTAAAAATGAAGAAGATATTTGCTAGCAAAACGTATTCTTAACAAAACGAATAGGCCTATTCAAACTGTCACTTACGCATTTCTCCAACGTCTACGCTGCACCAAGGTTCTTAGTTTAGTAGCACATGTTTCGATGTATTTATGAAGGTTGATATGCTCACAACACTGGCGATAATACTACAAACGCACTGCCGAAGCGACGCACGAACATATCCCGCGGTGATCACCAGTTTACGGACGGCGATGCGGTCAGCTGGGATTCTTGCCCATCAGGGACTCGCCTATCCATGCCTTGACTTTGTCTTCCCAAAACGAACTTCTGAATTAGCCCGGACGCTTCTTGAGGTCGGCACTTTACACGAAGCATATTTGGTGACTTCTTTGCGGCGTTCATGAAACGGTGATTCTGGGAGTACATGGTTTTTTGTGACGCCAGTACTCTTTCACGTTGGCTTCGACTGAACCTCGTTCGGTTGTCAGCGCCTAAGAGTCCATGTCGTAAGCACACTGCAAAACACGACCGGAGTTTTGTATCCGTCACCGTATCTCTCTTATGTCACTAATCTTAGTCCTTATTCATAGCAGAAGGCAAAATTAAAGGGAAAGGGTAAAATAAAAATAGTCCAAATAATTGTGGAGACTACATCTTGTTCGACTTAACGGCTTAACTACTCTGACTCCAACTCATTTATTTTTCTGGAAAGATAAAATAATTGAAAAGAATAGCTGATTACGTCACCAAAACACACGAAATTAACCAATAATGGGACAGGCGACGAAGAGGCGGGAAAGCCGCGAAGGAGGGGGTGATTGACAGGCCCAAAGACAAAGTAAAACAAAACAGAGGAAGTTCTCAGATAAACAGAGCAGCTAAGAGAAACAAGAGGGCAGGTGGTGGTATCAGGCCGTCTTTTAATTTTCCAGACCAGATGTAGCCCTATGACCCAAGGTCACTGGGGTCAGTCGGTTCCTCATGTTTAGAGGGGGTGACCCTTGACCCGCGTCTCGGGGTAGATGGGTGGTCCACGGAGTGTCACCCTGCCGTCTGCAAATTGTTTAGGGTTTGGGGCCGATGAGGTCTGGAACAAGAGGAATTTAGGGGAATTCTCTCGTCGTTTTGAAGTTGGAAAACACAAACTAAAGAAATTTCAATTAGTTCAGTAAAGTAATAATATTGGTTGAAATTCACAGGATAAAAGAGGGGGGGGGGCGAATATATGAATAAAGATAAAATAAGGGATAAAGTGGCACGGTTAATTATGTAAGAATGAAAATATACCGTGACACTACAACAGAAATATATCGATCTTTCGCGGGGGTCGTAACCCTTGGACGACCGACTACAGGTCTTCGGACAACTGTCTGGCTGATTTGGAATTGTTTCCATAATCATGAAATGACGGAATGATGAACGCCGAAGAAACGAGCAACATCTGTTATAGACTGTCCTGCTTCAATACGTCCGACAGCCCGCCAGCGCTCAGAATCTTCCATTCGTCTTCTGGAAGCCATAGAAACACGTCTAGCTTGAAAACAAATCGTACGAATGTTCTAAACACCTTTCACCAGCACTTACATGCAACTCCTGTAACCCTTCACAATGCAGGCTTCTTATACGACTGCCTGTTTTGCATATTTCTCGACGCGAAACCGTGATTGGCTGTTACCTATATAATTTGCATACTTCCTTCTACCTTTGCAGCAAATTTCAGCTTTTTTAATTCAGATCTCTTACGGAAATTAACATTTTTCCTCTCCGTGCTTAACTTTTGGAAGTGAATGTATATTAGGAAAATACAAGAGGAATTAAAATAAACTTACAACTTCGAGATAGTGTTTCACTGCGATTTTCTCTCAAACCTTGAAGCATTTCGCATCCTTCAGAAAAATTAAATGCGGTAATTCTATTAATTGAAATTGAGATGCCTTTTGAGTTAAGCTGAGACTCTGGGACGGCCATTGCAAGCTTTGTTGGGCTCTCCTCAACCAGAGCTATTCAGCCAGTGCAAAACTCAAAAGACGAACGAGGGGAAAGTGATTTTATAATTGTGATTTTATTATGATGGGAAGTGATTTTTATTACATGTGGTTTTTGTTTTTGTGATCAAATATCTTTTGAGGCAGCCATAGTGTTTGCATTCCACAATTTGTTCTTGTTTTTAGTTTTTGAGGGGTCACTGCTTTCATCCTGAAGGAATTCTACTAATTTATCAGTAACTTCTACTGGCTTTTCACAAGATTGCAATCTCAGTTAACACTGGTGGCTTTTTTTCTTTTAAGAGAAAGAAGAAAGCTAATTTTTTTTATATAAATTTGTATTTCAGTTAAAAAAAATAGTGTTTTATTGACATATTGAGATAATTTTTCCTATATATATATTTTTTTATATTTTTTATGTTTAAAAGTTAGTTTGAACGAATTTCAAGCTTGCACTTAGATCTAAACAAACGTAATTTTATACATTTATATAGGATCCGATCTTTATTCTTTCAAAGATCGAAATTGCAACTCTTTCAGTACTTTTTTTGTTTAAACTTTGTTTATAAGCTCAATGTTGACATTTATATTGCGCAAATCTTTACACGATGGAATTGAAAC
>JAFIDM010000006.1:49251368-49269619 GCA_023159025.1 Thereuonema tuberculata
TGATCAGTGTGACTTCTGTCAGGCGTAGAATCTACACAAATGCTATATTATTTCGCTTTTTCATTTCTTGAACTATTTAATTCACAACATTTATGCTCATAAGACTGATGAACTCGTTGCATATTGTTGACATATCCTTTGCCCTTGTTTCCATTCTATATCTATATGCTGATCTATATCTGTGTAGAAACGGATCAAACTTCGCAATAAGTTACAGATACCCAGGTAGTTACCGTTGTGAACCGAACCGAACAGTTCATCATCACCACGAAAGGAAAGCCCTCTTTCACAAAAAAATTTAGTTGTTCCACGATTCTTCTAAGAACCTGAATCCAGTAATCCTTGTCAGACTTTGTTGTCTTAGTTCTTTGTCGATTAAGCCCTTATTGGCTCGCCGAGTGCTATAAGCTGTCACGTTCTGGATATGGCTCACTGAAGTCTCACGTGCAGCTAAATCTCTAGATAGATGTGGTTAGTTAATATCCAGAGATAAGAGAAGTAGTTTTTCCTTGTCACTTAACAACACACAAGCTCTACAACAAATTTTTCTTTTTGATGTTGAATAAAGGAGCCGCAGTCAAGGAATTTTTTCACCATTAGCCAATTTTCTAGATAACAGTTCTGGAGAGAAATCTCGTTGTTCTTTCCCACAATCCTTATGTCAGTCGGAAATGTGCATTTTGGTTTTGAATCTTGATCCTACTCATCTTCTCTCCTGACTCTTTTTCGACATCCAATCGGTTTCGATATTATCTGTTGTTAGGTCAAAGATGTCACCGTCAATCTTTGGATAATTCCACCACAGAAGGAGCTGCCGATGGGCGGGGGGGGGGGTGTTACTGTTCTTGATGTTGATGGGATCCTTCAAGAATAATCTTTTTCAAGGGATTTGAATTTAAACCAACTTGGAAGTTTCGCCATAATGGTGAATTTTTAAATTACATGTAGTAACTACCATTTGTTATTTGTAGTAAAGTTTCTGGTGGACTGTACCAGATGCACCAAGACCCCCCCATTTTAATTTTAATTCCTTTATCTCTACGGGGATCTTCATCTTTATATTCTGCTATTACAATTAAATTTGAAATGTCATCCATCTTTTATCTGAGTTCATCAGCAGACTCTGTAACCAATGATATTCCATTTCCCAATTCTTCAAAGCAACGTTGTTGGTTTGAATAGTAAAATTTGCGAATGCAGTATACCACTTGGTTCTCGCCTAGTTTTTCATATGAAAGTAATAAATTATCACCCAATGTAATAGAGTTGGTGGATGATAGTAATGGCCGAATCAACAGGTAAACTGTTGGAAGAAAAGAAAGTAAAAAAATGTTTTTGGTATGTTTTTGTTAGAAAACGAAATGATAAAAGTAAAAAAAAAAAAAAAAAAAAACAACTTTACTTTCCTATCGAAAGGCCAGCGAAGTCTTCCATCTCTTGGTAAATTGCAAATCATTACCGCGATCTGGTGTTCGAAAGGTAAAACGACTGATTTTTGAGTATTTTCGTTATGAATTTTAGGCATCTTCCCGCTCGTTTCCACGTATAATATTTATTTCATTTAATAAATACATTCTATAGAGTCATTCTGCAAAGTTTCATTAAAATCTGAATTTTTTAGGGTTAGAGTGGTTTCCTTGTCAGAAGTCTAAAGTTAATTATGAAGTTGGTTGCATAATTAAGGACTTCGAAAGAAACATGGTTTGTAACATATCAAACTTCTTGAAATGATGTGAATGAGGGCGTTAATTAGCATATTTAATGACTGAGAACACCACTTTTAGATGCGATATAGATTATAATTTGCCTGAAGGGTCCAATTTTAGGGCTAAATTTGTATGAAGTTGTTGAGGGCGGATGGGTTTTAATATATCAAACGTCTTGAAAATATACCTAATATTAAATTTAATGTGCTTGGAAACATTTTTCAAAGCAATAAAAGGTGATTTTTATTTGTTGTGCGTTTTTATCCCTTTTTATTACTTTGTTCTTGAAATTAAGTGAATATTTAATGACTTTGAAAGAGATTGAAAATTGTTTCTTTAAGCAAAAATGAAATTAATTCTTTTCTTTTCTTCACTGTGTTTTTACATCTTTTAAATATTATCGTTTTTTTTTATTCTAATAAATAAAAATGTGTTTCTTCTTTAACCTTGAAGATTTTAGCGTGAAAAACTTTATGGAAAGTGTGAAAAATGTAGAGAAATAGTAGTCTTTTTTTTTTTATTTTGGACTTGATATTGAGTAAAGAATATAAAATGTCGATATAATCGACTAGTAAATCTGGTAAGTATTTAGAGTTTGTCAATTGTTCAATAAACGAAAAAGTCTTCGTAATATTCAAATAAAGACACATGGCGTCTGTAGCTCTAAGCTAATTATATATTCACTTCAACTTTAATCTTGCACTAAATATCCAATTGTCTGGAATTCTTATCACTTGTACAGTTCACTGAATAATTGAAGCACTGAAGCACTGATAACACTGTTATACTTTAATATTGTGGCACTGTAATATTCATTACAAAATGAATCTATAACCAAGCTTCGACTTGAAGCTTTAAGTATTATCAAACGCAGATAATCGTAACTTTGACTTGTTCACAAATATCTACTTTAATTAAATAATTAATTCACTATTTATTTTTTCACAATAACTACTGCTTGAGTTATTTTTCCTTGACGAACACACTTAGTTCGAAGCACAAATAAGTTTAATTAATTTCACTTTATATTTCTTTACTAACGCATATCAAAATACATTTGACTTGATATTATCCGCTTTCGCTTTAATTCTATTTCACTAAATTCCTTTTCGATACTGAAGCACACTTGATTTAATATTCTTTGCTTTCACTTTAATTCCACTCGAATTAATTCTTCTAACTTAATTCCATTTAAGTTATCTCTTCTAATTAATTCCATTCTCGACCCAAGAATATCTAATTTCTTCTTTAGCTAACCCGATTCTCTTTAATATGTAAAGACAACACTCACAGTACCTGATGTTCACGTCTTTGTGGAACTCAGGCGTTGGCAACTCATTCCGGATCGTCACTCTGTTGAACTTCCCGCCTCACGGTCGCTACATTGTCTGACTGCACTCTTCTCTCTGGTTCAACCGTTCTCCGCACTGCGTAAAGCCTTTCGACCAATCAGGGAGCAGAGCTCTCACAATCGTCATTATGACATCGGGATTGAACTGTCATCATTGACGTCGTAGCTGAACGCTGAATAAATGAACGGGCTGCTTCGCATCTACCCGTCTTTTAAATCAATCACTTCTCTTCTGTTTTCTTTTGGATTTATTTACTTTTAATTTACATTAGGAGCCTCAGAAAATAAATCTTATTAAATAATAATATTTTAAATTATTATTCCTATAAAAAACTTAACTTTTATTTTTCCGTTTACCTTAATATTTTTGATTGAATCCGTTATCAGAGTGAATTTATTTTTTTATTTTTTTCTTTATTATTATTATTGCAGACATACAAAAAAAAAAAATCATTTTCTTACATTAAACTGGTTTACATACATTATTGTTCCAGGCGGCATGGAACATAGCCTCCATTCCTGCTGTAGCCGTGTCTAATTGATAATCAACACGGCGTTTGTTTTGGGGATGTAGCTGTTTCATCTTCTTGTCTCTTCGTCAGTGGTGGAATCTTGGCGATAATTTCAACGTCATTGTCTTGTTCGAGGAGTGAAGGGGTTGACTCAGTGACAGAAGGTTCCTGTCACTTCTAATAAATTGAGCAAATGGTCGCCCACATTGAGCTAATTGTAGATTATGCCAGATGGGCCGTTTCAATTGAACAATCTGATTCCCGTCAGTTAGTTGTAGGCATGTTTCCAACATTGTGGGTTGCGTTATTTGAAGGAGGCCACTCTCCAACTGAAATGCTGGCGTACTAGGAAGTATTGTTCCACCCCGGGCATCTGTTTCTGCTTTGAAATATACATTAACTATTTCTGTGCTGTGTAGCACGATTTCTTCTGAGTGGAGGTTAACTTCTATTCCACTATCCATCTTCTCGAACGATCTTTTTGACTTGGAATAATAATATTTACGAAGATGGAAAATTATAGTATGTCAGCAAAATGTTGTCACCTAAGGTAACAGCGTTGTTTTTGCATTTAATGGCTGAAGTCAAAGACATATCCTATTGAGAGAAAAAAAAAATTGTTAGCGAATGTTAGCATAAATATTAGTTGTAAAAAAAAAAAAAGAAAAAAACACAAAAAAAAAGATATTGAAACTAATGAAAAGAAAAACTTAAAAAAAAAATTGAATACTGATATGAATAAGAAAATAATACGAAATAAAAGTAAAAAACCAAAAAAAAAAAATATAAAATAAAAATTGAATTCTACTTACATTAGATTTAACTCCTCGCGTAGTTGCTAAATGGAAAATTTCTGAAGCCATCTATGTTCCTTGTTCGGTGTTCCAACAAAATGTTTAAGAAAACAGGTGAGTTGTCGGGTTTTTATAGGGGCTGAGATGACAAAGAAGAGAAACCAATGATTGATCATGTTCTATTTAAAGGTCTGAGTCCCCCCTCATCCTCCAAGATCCCTCAAGTGATAAAGATGATCTGTTCACCATGAATGCTTTGCTAAATTTTAAATCTATTAAATTAACTTTTCTTTAATACTGTCACGGTTTTTGGTGAATTATCTGTAAATTATGATGAACCCATGATCTACTCTTTAGTAACTTCTTTTAAAGGAAAAAAAATATTATAAATAAATATTGAAATATTTAGCTTAAGATCCCTCTAAATTAAGTGTAAAACCTAACGTCCCTTTTGATAGGAGGGCCCACAGAGTTTATCTTAAGCGTAGGTAGGTTAAGGGGACCGGGTAATAAGATTTTAGTTAATAAAATACACAACAAAACAATGAAATTTTTGTAAGATTATATATATTTTCTTCAATTCAGAACTTTGATTTTTCTGTATATCTTATATTATCTTGTGTAGACATGTTATACTTTGATTTTGTCACTCAGTTCGTGAGATTTCTGATCATATCATTTGTTTGCATACAAAAATATGTCGGTTTTCCCGAATTATATTCAATATACAGGATAATGTACTTAGTATTGTTAGGACAATTTCACAGTAATTTTAGGATTTCAAACCTGCACTGGGCGATATAGGACGCACTCATGAACGTACTTTTTTTCATCACTTTATCACCTCTTTCCGTTCGCTTGTTGTTCGATACCCACGCCTTGATGTGTCTCCGCATATTTAGTGTTTGTTGGAGCAAGGTATTTGAAGTTGAAGTGTGCTGAAGGGCATGCTCTCGGCCCCATCGCCTTCCCTCAGGCTAGCGTGGCAGGGGCCGCAATGAGCAATCGGAATATCGATGTTCAGGTCGTCTTCGAGATTTACATTATTTTTTACAGCTGGTTGCATTTTAACGGAGCACAAGCCGAGTGATCTACCACTCGGCGTTGTTCGAATTATATCGTCCTCGAATCTATTTTACATGATGTATATCAGAGTTTTTCCCGCCTCATGGTTCTTATAATCTACACTCATCTTTGCACTGGTTATTGGAGTCTCGATGGGATGAGAAGCGGTCGGGGAGAGAAGAATGAATCCTCCACTGTCTTTAAACGAAATGTCAGCTGATGATGTAGAAATCCGGTGAAGGTTAAAGGTGTCTTCAGAGAACAATCACAGCCCTTGAATCCGACAGCTCGAGTCACTCGCCTCGCATTGTTCAGGAAAGCTGACGCTTGACCCCCCGTCTCGAAGTAGATGGGGAGGGGTCAACGAAGAGTCGCGACACTGGCGGCAAATTGTTTACTCTGTGAGGTGACGAGAGATTGGCAGACTGGTTCTGGGGAATTTAACTGAAATGAATTCTCATGAGGACTTGAAATTACGGAGAATATAACAAATAAGAAAATTAATGAATTACAATGAAAATTAGATAGCAGCATGTTTAACATGGGGATAAAACTACTCTGTATCTTTTACAAAGATTAAAGTAAGGGGATAACATGTAAATAAAAAATGAAATAAGGGATAAGTGTCACGAGCAAATTATACAGAGGATCAAAATATACCATGACAATACCTTAGTCAGTAAGTTGTTTTTCTTTTCTGAAAGAGTAGTAATAAATTAAAGTTTCTCAGACAACAAAAAAATACAATATAAATGATAATCAATTAAATAAAAATAAATAAAGAAATACTAATTTCGTTTCAGAAATAATGGAAAATTTGTAGTATTAAAATAAAGCTCCTCAACTTTGTTTGAAAATGGAAAGTAATACTATGTTTAAATAATGGTTAAAAATATCTCCTTAAAGGACTAGAATAGAACTGTTGTAAAGAAAAAATGATTGATGAGTTCTTGAGATTTTATCTCTAACCTATTTTTAAAAGGAAGCATTAACTGATGTCAAGAAAAATATTTAAGTTAAAACTTCTATATTTATTCTTACGTATTTAAATTTGATGTATAAAAAAGAAGACCCTTAATACATGGTTTTTCTATTTAAAAAATAAAATTACTTTGTAGAGTTTTTTTTTTTATTTAATCCAAATTCTGTATATTGCATTCTTAGAGATATTCATTTGGGTAAATAACCCCGTTCAATCCATAATTGAAAGGAACTATAAAAATAAAGGGGGAGTAATTTAATGTTCTCAAGAGCTGAATAAAATTTTTTTTTTTGATTTTCAGAAGTGATTTTTTTTTTCTATCGTTACATTATTATTACAGAACATCCATTCTTCATTGTAATTATACTTCATGCAATAATATGAAGTTGATACGTCATAAAAACCCTATTCTCTTAGTTCACCTAACCGTTTTCTTAAAAGCATTCATTTTTTTTTATTACTTTATATGAAAATGATATGTTGATTAATGCATCATTGGATTTACATTAACCTAATTTACAGTTCTATACAGAAACTATACAGAAATTCTATACTCATAGTGCATCTGACTTGTTTTCTTTAAAATATGATTTTTATTATGTTAATTTCAAGAGTATCATTAGTATTCCTTACAGGATGATTCAGAACTCCCTGTCAAACTTTAAAGATGGTTATTTCTTTTCACACATCATAAATAGCGATATCAGTCATTTTTAAGAAATTTTGAAAATTGTATCACCTGTTCTCATCTCGCATAAAACAGAACTTGAGAATTTCTTTTACTTTCTTGCTAAAATCAAAAACAGAAAATCCGTATCCATCGCCCATCCTTTCACCGGGGGGGTGGGGGTGGACAAGGAGGGGTGAGGGAGGTGAGTTGTAAGTGGGTTTGAGATAGCTCAAATTAGGGCGTTTCAGATCACTTTGGATATCATTTGCATGTTAGGGCGATTCAGATCAAAATTTGCATACTGCGCATTTGAGATCAAAATTTACATAATGAAATGGAAAATTTCCAAATTCTTCTTTTAACTTCTTCCTTTTCATCTTTGTTTATCAAACAAAAAAACACCAAATCTCCATAACATGTAGTTTATTTAAAACTTTTCGGAATTTTCGGGATAATACGTCATCCCTTCTTCAAGCGAAATGTCACAATAAATTAGTTCTTTGGAATAACCCAAAATACAAACTAGTGATAAACATGAACACAACGTTGAAACAATTAACAATTGTTTTAACAATATGAAATAGCAAATATGCTTATACATTACTTTACAATTTTTGAAAAACCAATATTTAACAAATAATCCAAATGAACTAACAACATAATAACACATTAGACAAATCAATTCTTGTTTACAATAAGATAACTTAGATATTTTGAATCCTTTAATTTAACTAATAATCCAATAACCAAAAAACATTTTAATAATGAAATTCATCAATATTAACCACTTTTTACATCTTCTTTAATTACGTCTTTTACTAATATAATCGTAGAAGGGTCTACTTTAGCCCCTTCATATCTATTAAAATTGCTTCCTTTTGTACATTTTATGATAATGATTATAATACTTTTAAAATAAAAGAAATTGGAAAATTTACAAATAGTTTTTATCCCATATATGAATGATAATAGCATGATTTTGAGAAACATTTGTAAGTCTTTTAATATAGATGTTGGGTTCAAATACCACTACAAAATTAAAAATTTGTTATGTAAAAAAATAAATGAAAGGGATGGGCAATATGAAATGGGAATAGTATATAGAGTGGATTGTAGAACGTGTGGGGAATTTTATGTAGGGGAGACTAAAAGAACTATGGCAGAGCGCATGTCTGAGCACGGTACTGCCTTAAAAAATGCCAATAAGGACGTCTCAGATATTGCAGAACATTATATCAAAAAAGGACATGTTATGAAGGACTATGTTAAAATTTTATATAAGGAAACAGATTTAAGTCTAAGAAAAATATTAGAAAGTTGTATAATAAAATGTACAAAAGGAAGCAATTTTAATAGATATGAAGGGGCTAAAAAAAAGTGGTTAATATTGATGAATTTCATTATTAAAATGTTTTTTGATTATTGGATTGTTAGTTAAATTAAAGGATTCAAAATATCTAAGTTATCTTATTGTAAACAAGAATTGATTTGTCTAATATGTTATTATGTTGTTAGTTCATTTGGATTATTTGTTAAATATTGGTTTTTCAAAAATTGTAAAGTAATGTATAAGCATATTTGCTATTTCATATTGTTAAAACAATTGTTAATTGTTTCAACGTTGTGTTCATGTTTATCACTAGTTTGTATTTTTGGTTATTCCAAAGAACTAATTTATTGTTACATTTCGCTTGAAGAAGGGATGACGTATTATCATCCCGAAAATTCCGAAAAGTTTTAAATAAACTACATGTTATGGAGATTTGGTGTTTTTTTGTTTGATAAACAAAGATGAAATGGAAAATTTAAGGTGAATGAGGGTGTTTGGGAGCACATACTTTAATTTGCATAAGTAAAGACTTTTGGAATAACTGAGAGAAACCTGGGTTGTAAAATTATCAAATTTCGTGAAATTGTTATGAGAATCGATTGGTGGTGATAATATTGATTGATTTTTCATAATGATTTTCATAAATGATTGTCTAATGAAAAAAAAAAACAACCTCCTGTTTGTATCGCTCAGGGAAACGAATGGTGGTGAATTTTTCTCTTGTGAATGTGTTTCTTTTAATTCTTTTTTGTACTGTAATTTTTTTTTTTATTCTAAGAAAATCGTAAAATGTGTTTCTCCTTTTTGACAAGATCTTCCAGAGAATCGATTGGCGAGGAAGGTGTTTCCTTTTCTTTAAGATTTAATTTTTTATTCTTTTTTTTAAAAAAAAGGATTACAGGGATATTTTTGGAAAGCATCCGAACTATTCTTTCCCAAACAAGTTTGTTGATCCTTACTCCTCACAAAAGAGAAATTCAAAGGAAGTGTGAAAAACTTGTTACTTTGTTTAACTTTGTGTTTTGAGAAAATGTTTTTAGGTTAGGAATTGACTCACTCTGATAATGAATTCTTTCTTTTTTTTCTTAATAATAATAATAATAATAATAATAATAATAATAACAATATATACAAAAAAATATTTTTTTTCATTAAAGGGGATGCATGAAACAATACTTCCGTTTCAGCTGTAGCCGTATCAAATGGATGTTCAACATGGCGTTGCTTTTGGAGTATGTCTGGTTCAATTTCTTATCTGTTTGGCGTTGGCTAAATTTCGGCGAAAATTTCGATGTCATTGTCTTCGAGGAGTGAAGGGGTTGACTCCGCGACAGAGGGTGCCTGTCGTCCTCTAATGAAGTGAGCGCCCCTTGTAGCGCCAATTGTAGGCTACGCCACGTAGGTCGTTAGAGTTGGACAAACTGGTTCCCATCCGTCAACTGAATATGTTTCAAACATTAAAGGCTGCAAGCAGGAGACCGCCCTCCAACTGAAAGGCTGGCAGACTTGGAAGAACACTTCCACCACGTGCATCCTTTTCCACTTTTAAATGGTAATTCGTTATTTCAGTGCTATGGAGCGTGATTTCCTCTGCTTAGTGGAGATCAATTTCTAGTCCTGTGCTAATCTCCTCGAACGATCTTTTTGATTTACAATAATAATATTTACGAAGATGGGAAAATATATTACGTATCGCCGATCTCGTGTGCCAATAAAACGTTATCGCCCAAGATAACTGCATTGACTTTACGTTTAATGGCTGATATCAATGACATACCCTATTGAAAAAAAAATGTATTATTTGAATGTTAGCATAAATTGCAAAAACGAAAAACGTGGGGCTCAAGATAATATACACTCCATCCATAGCATCTCAATTATCTATTGCATGCGCTCCACGTTTTTAGTTTTAAATCTTACAAGTATTTTCATAGCTATTAAAAATTTACAATCACAAAGTTTCAGGACTATCTGTTGGGGTTAGAAATCTGTTTGGGGGCTAGGAAAAATTATTTTTTTCTTTTTAGTCCGTCTTAAAAACATGGTGTATTAAAAAAAATGTTTTTTTTTTTAATACTTACTTGACATTATTTTCATATCCATCATAATTGAAGCACTATTTTCATTAACATCTTTTCATTTATTTTCATCAACATATCATTTGTCATCAGATCATCATCAACTTTTTTCATTTATTTTCATCAACATATCATTTATCACTACCACTTATTTTCATGTGTTACATTACTAATGAAAATGTTTTCTTCACAAAATTCAACATGGAAACAATTTTCACGTGAGACACTGCAACTGCATCATCACCAACTTTCACTCATTATCATTTCATTAATTGATCATGATCATCAACTTTCCATTGCAAGAGAAAATTGAATTGCATTTCTTCTCAACCAATATGGTATTCATTTTAAAATATAAAAATGTTTTTGTTCAAAGCTTTAAATTGTTCAATGTAGGTTTCATTTTGAATTTTCTAAACTCAATGAAAACAGCATTGCATGATTTCTAATCATTTTATAATAAACCAAATGTAATTTTAAAAAATAAGAATGAGAAATGAATAATCGACTGAGAAATGAAAGTATTTTGGCCGAAGCCCAAAATGTAAGTATTTTTTATTATATTCTATATTCCATTTTATATTCCATTTATTATTTTTAAGCTATGGTAACTCGTCTCATTTATTATATTTCACTTTCTTATAAGAATTTTTTTTTCTTAGATTTAATTTAAAGATTCCAAGTTCTTTGGAGATTCCGGAAGTTTCCAGACAGTTCTCCCTTGCATCTCTGCATACTTACTGAGAAGAAGGTTAGTATAATTCAAATTACCTTAAACCACCATTATTACTTTGATTACTAACCAATTTTTTCGCATTATAATTTTTATAATTTGATAGATTTAAATTTTTTTTATTTCCTCAATATTATATCCCGACTCGAAAAATTAATTTGCCATTTTTATAAAATTGTAAAATGTTTTTAGACACTTCTAAAGAGACCACCATTTTCAGAAAAAAAATATTAGAAAGATCTACCATAAAGCTTTTTAGTTATCTCCCACATGTAATGTTTTGTATTTCACAGTAGTATGCACTAAAACATGAATGTGAATACAAAGATTTGCGAAGGAAAACACTCCAACGTCACTATTGAAGTGTTCATTCCTACCAAATTCGAATCATACATCAATGTGTTGTGTATTACCAATGGTGTAATATCTATGTACAGGGTGATTCAAGAGGAGTTACCGCCACTTTCGGAGCTCATTTATGACTACTTTATTTTTTTAAGCCAAAAATGCCATATAAACCTGGGTCCTATTCTCAAAATTTACAGAGTTACAATAAGGTGAAGTTTGTTTGTAAAGAGACCTCTTTCTTTAGTTAGAGGAGTAAAAAACGCATTACAATGAACAACGCATATAACAAAAACTCAAATCGATAGAATTATTGCGATTTGTAACAATTGTTAAAGGTGCGTTAGAATAAAGTAATGTTGTAGTTAAAACTTGATACAACTTTCTGTACGATGCAATTAAGCAATTCACAACCCATTTTCAGCTTCAACAGACAAGCCAATAAAAGAAAACATTATTTCTGAACAGTTCATTCTTTATTTATCATTTGTTTTTACTACTCCAACTAACGAAAGAGGTCTTTTACAAACAACATTCACATTATTGTAACTCTATATATTGTGATGGTCGTTTTTGGTCCACTGGCTTGTGGAATGAGGATTAGACTGAAGCTAGTGAGAGCTCTAACTGGATCTGTTTTATTCGTAGTAACACGGGTTTTTATAAACTTATTTACAGGCTGTGATTGGTTAGCGTGCTTTTAAAATTGATTGGGGGATTTAAATCACTTGGTCTCCAATTGAATTTTAACTGTATAACAAATCACAGGACAAGCATGCCAATGGGAAAATTTGAAAATAAACAGAATTAACAGTTAATTTAAATGTACAATAGAATGAATGCTGCTTGATCTAATACACTAAATATATATAAAAATAAATAGAATAAATAGAACTATAATACAAGTATGAATGTATAAAAATCAATATAAAACTATAAAAACATCACAATTTAAACTTTTTTGCTCAAAATATCGTAATACTTGAGTTCCGTAAGTGGCGGTAACTCCTCCTGAATCACCCTGTGTATGTATATATATATATATATATATTTTTACAATTTCATGTATATTTTTTGGGTATATTACTTTTTTGAATTTTAATACTTTCATTGATTTTTTTTTGTTTTGTTTTACTAATAGTTAATTAGTAGTATAGAAATAGCAAAAAGCTATTTTGAATTTACAATCGATTGACTTTTTTTACTTTTTTTTTCTTATCCCCACAGATAAAAGAAACAATCAGCAAAACATAAAAGATAGCAGAGACGGCTTTGGGGCATGGTGCAGCTACTAACGAAGCTTTAGAAACCTACGAATAAAAGATACGATCAACTTAACTGCTGAAACAGCACTTCGATATTATCTGGCAGGTCTAGGAACAGTTCAAATAACAAATATATCTTAAATAAAAATGAAGTCAAGTATTCTATTAAATAATTGTAGTAGTATCAGAAAATGAAAATACTGCCAACTAGCTTTCAAATATTATTTGTGGAAGAGATGCTACCCACATCAATTGTAGCTAGAACTCAGGAGTCGCAATATTGAAGCATCTGTCACGCCCTCTCTCAATAGTTTTTGCAATTTTTACAATCATCCACATTGTTAAGAAAGGTTGGAGCAAGTTTTCCAATCATTCAATTGTATACTTAAAACAATTTTATATTGTATATAGGTAGTTTATTAATGTATTTTGTAACCTTCAGAGCCTAAGTGTAGAAGAGATCTGAGATTACTTTTACATTTTTCTTTATCATATATTTATTTTTTTGTTTTTTTTATTTTTATAAATATTTGTTTTCTCAATTTAAGTTTGTAATTCCTTTTGTATAGTAGTCATTTGAAATTTGGTTATTGGAAATTCTTAAGCAGGAAATTCCTACGGCTATAGTGTTCAACGGGTGTAGTACAAAAACCCCTTAAAACGAAATGCTTAAATAATAACTTTTTTCTTATTTGTAGTTTATGAACACTTCTATGAGATGTAAAATACTACATTCATTAAAATAAGACTGCAATAAGGAATGCATTATAAGGACAGCATGCATTAATACTTCTAATATAAATTTATAGCTCACTATTTTCTGCAAAACATTTTCACAAATATAGAAATTAGGATAATAAAAATAACACCATATCATATCCTGATGATCGAAGCCAATTGAAACCAATTAGTAAACGAAAGAATTTTACAAAATGTTGAAGGAAAAAAAAAAAAAAGTTAATATTAACAATAAAGCCAAATAGCCGTTCCGGCGTGGCCGAGCGGTCTAGACGGTGGTCTGCCGTGTGGCCGTGGTGTCGGAACCTGGGTTCGAATCCCGGCGTTGGCATGGCTGTTTCTTTCTTCTGTGTTTCGTCCGTTTCTCCCTGGGACTTACACTCTCACGGTTTTCTCCACGAGATGTAATTTCTCGTCACAATTCCCGAATTTCATAGCCTCGTCCTGACGTTGTCAGGTTGGGCTAGCATGATATCCTTCGTTGACTCTAGTCGTGGATAATAATTATATAGATAAATATTTTGTAAAATAATGACCTTTTTTTAACTTGTTTTTTTTTTTTATTATTATTTTTTGAATGATATTTATTTTTGTAACTCAAGAGTCAGTTTTCTCTTGTTTTATTTCTTAAGTAGTTTCCAATTAATCCATAGTAAATTTTAAATAGTATATTCAATCGCCCTAAATTTTCTAGTTTTTTAAATATATTAAACCTTTCGATTTTTACTGAACACTATACGAAGTTAATTAAAAAATATTAAGTAAAAAAAATTAAGAAATGTGTAAAAATAGTTTGTTCTTTATTTATGGTAATCGAATTTTTTTTGGTAAAATGAAAAATATTTCAAATATAATACAGCATTGTTCTTTTGATTAAAAAAAAATGATCTATTTTTGCTTAATTTAAATAAAAAAAAATTATAAAAAAATTGTAAATGGAATGCGAGGTGATAAGCTTAATCTGATTTTGGCCTGGACAGCAAAAATTGGGTTTGTAACTCATTTCATTCATCATTTGTTTAAAGTAACATGGTATCTTAATCTGGGGGAAGGTAATTTTATTTTTTGTGACGTCATGGTATTGAGAGTATTTAAGCTCGCAGATCAGTTTTTTCTTCCTTCTTTCATTTCATCCTTTCAACAAATTAAAATTTCAGGCTGCTACGCAGAACCATGATAGAAATTTCAGTAACAAGCAGCTAGACAGGAGTGCCACGGTTTGTGCTATGTGAAGGAATGTCTAGAAGTGTTGATGGGTGCCCGGACATATCTCAATTGATTCCATTTGAAATTCTCGTTTTATAAGTAAGGAAAATCTCGATCTGTTTATCAGAATCTTGCGGAATTTTTTGATATGGTTCATACGGAATAGTTGAGTAGATGTGTCGGCCACCATGTGCTGTTGATCACCCTGTTGGTTTAGAAATTAGTAAGTAAGAAATACACGAGATAACCATCTACTCCCATTTTGATTTCCCCCCCCCTCCTTTTTTTTTAAGTACTTTAGAAGTAAGGGAAAACTGATCAGGGATTATTTAAATATATTATCTTTCAGATATAAGAAAGATGCCATGTTACAAGCATTCCTTTATTGTTCCTTTTAAAATAGAGCTGTAATAACTGTTTTAGTTGATTTTAATTTAATTTTATTAAGCTTTCCTAATTTTACATATTGTTTACATAATATGAATTTTGTTTCGTTTTATTAAAGTATTTTCTGTTTTTTATTCTATTGAAAAGATATGTTTAGCTTTTATTTAATTGAGGAAACTTCTATTGTTAGCAGCTGGTCTAGTTTTGTGTAGTTGGAATGTGAAATGCATGTTTTGTTTGAATTACGAATGATGATTCTATATCGTCACTATCAGTTGCAAAATAATGTTACTTGAAACATTTTTCAGTTAAAGATTTGTTAAATAGTTATTTAATTGATAACTAATGATACCCCCCAAAAAATAAATTTATATTGATTGATTGATTTTTTTAAAGTTTTTCGAAGTTTAATATTAGAGAATTATTCCACACACAAACACAAATTGTCAAATTTAAATCTGAACTTCACTAGATGGAGTAAAAAAAAAAAAAAGTAAATGAAAAGCAACTTTCCTGACTAGGAGCTCCAGAGGTAAAAAAATACCCTCACCACCCTCAAAAGTGTAATGCCTGACTTTGCTTAAAACTGAAAACGAGTAGCAGAACATTACAGGTTTCTATACAATTTTAAAATCAAAATATCAAATTCGTGCAAAAGAAGCCAGGTTAATTTATAAACAAAACTTTTCAGTTAAAAAATCGTGTTAAAAAAAAAAAAAGCTGTTTTTATTTATCTATAGAAATAATCACAAGTCTACAATTACTGATGTTGTCATTACATTTTAAAGTAAAATATTTATAGTTCCGATCAGTGTTATGATTAACTTTTCATATTTTTTAATACATTTCAAAATTTATCATTTCCAAAAGATTTTCCACCAGGCTACTGCTTCGCATGTGGGATAAACAAAGCCATGTGCTTTATTTTTAACCGGTGTAGATATAGAAGAAATATTACATTAAAGAAGATATTCCAAGCGTTTTTACAGAATTATTACAATAAGGATCTGCACAGTACTGAACCATCCGTCTTGAAATCTCAAAAATCGACGATTTTTTTAAGTAATTCACAAA
Source organism: Thereuonema tuberculata (assembly GCA_023159025.1). Taxonomy (NCBI): domain Eukaryota; kingdom Metazoa; phylum Arthropoda; class Chilopoda; order Scutigeromorpha; family Scutigeridae; genus Thereuonema; species Thereuonema tuberculata. The sequence goes on from JAFIDM010000006.1 coordinate 49,267,605, forward strand.
GTTATATATTTGTTTAACCCACAAGCTCTCGCCGCATGTGGGATACACGTCATACGTGACGTCGATAGGGGCGTGAACCTCAAGTGGTCCATTGCCTACATTAGGAATTGTTATTCTGTTAACTTTGAGGAAAATGAAGCAGCTGAAATCATTTATTTTCGTTTTGGCATTTCGTTTTCCTCGAAGTTAACAGAATAACAATTTAACAAAATCAATTCCTAAAGTAGGCAATTAGGAAAAAAATAAAAGATAATAAAAAGTAAAAGCAAGGGTTCGAGAAATATTTGGAAGCTTTATCTTATCCTAATTTCCTACATTAAGAATTGAATTTGATAACAAGCTTTGAAGACCTGAATAATATGTGTAACCCATACTCGCTCCTGACTGTGGGATCCGATGCGAACAAACAAGGAAAAAAAAAATGCCTGTTGCTTAACAAAACTTTATAAAATGGCTGTCAACCGTAGGGTACAAATGGCAAATAAATTACAAACAAAAATCCACAGCAAAGCAAACGTTTATAAAGAAAACAAGGCTTAACGTGCAAATGAGATGTTTAAGAAAAGAGAAATTACCCATCATACACCAAGGTAAAATAAAACAAAATAGAAATTCACGCCAAGGCTTGTCAACGAGGGGAAACGCCGTCTGAGACTCCACTTCGTTGACAACTTTCATATTCTCTTGTATACGTTAAGCTTTGTTTCTTTAAAACCTCTTTGCTGTATTTTAATGATTTTTTTTTTGAAGTTTTACTTAATGTGCATCAGGAAGTTCATATATTTAATATTACGATATACTTGATGTAAAGCCTTTGCTACTGAAATACTAGACTTAGTTTATTCCCCAAGACTGTAAAGGAATGAATTTAGAAAGTCAAACTATCTGTTAAACTATATCTTAAATATTTCTCGACAATATTTTAATTTACAGTGTTTGGGATCAATATTTACATTATTCCTCTCATCTCATTGACTTGAAAGTTTGCAGAAGAGATTATTATGATTTCATTAACATGAAGTTACTACATTGCGATCTGATAAGGCCTTTTGTGGATTTGTATAAATATTTACACGCATTGTGAATACCCAAAAATCTTATCCTTTTTTGAACATTACCTGTCATAAGATACATATATCATTTATAATTTATTGAGAATATAAACATATAAAGCCGAAAATTGAAATGACGATTTGATAAATCGTAGACTTAATAGTTTACTAAATTTATCAAGTCGTCATTTCAATTTTCGACTTTATATGTTTATATTCTAAACTATCTATCTATATAAAAAGAAAAGTCCTGACTCATCAACGCCAAGCTCATACCCTTGGACCTAGAAAGCCGAAATGTTGCACAGAGGTTCCCTTTATGATGTAGACAAGGAATAAGGTCGGATTTTTCGAAATTCCCATGGGATAGGGAAGAAAGAGGATTTATATTTTTGCTTAATAGTTGCCTTATGGATATATAGGTGTGTGGCGCCAACCCGCAATACATCTGAATTATCCGGAGAAGGTCACAAAGGGCTGGGAACCCGTATATTTTCCGATCTCGATATTAATTTGCTAAATAAATAAAGTTTTTTTTTTTTATGCTATGTATGCAAGGGTTTAGGAGCAAAGCGACGATACTCGGCTAATATATACTATATATTAGCGTATATAATTACGATTGGTTTACTGTAATAAATGATACATGTATGTTATGACAGTAAATGTTCAAATTTTATAATATAATATAATACATGCAAATAAGTTATGTCAAATAAATCTTATTTTTCTTAGAGTTCTTGCTTGGAAGTGTTACCGTCTTTTCTTAGATCTTCCACTTGTCGACCCTTCTCTTCCGAGTTTAATAAACCATATCTGAAATTTTATATATAAATATGCAGGGGGAATCTAAAATAGGGGGAGAAACTGCGGGGATGGATTCCCCATACCAAATGAAGTAAAAAGTCAGATAAACATATCACCGGAAGTGCAGGGGTTGCTGAGTTATTCCAATCCAAAGAA
>JAFIDM010000006.1:49274619-49291361 GCA_023159025.1 Thereuonema tuberculata
TTATATATATTTAGTGTATTAGATCAAGCAGCATTCATTCTATTGTATATTCAAATTAACTGTTAATTCTGTTTATTTTCAAATTTTCCCATTGGCATGCTTTTCCTGTGATTTGTTATAAAGTTAAAATTCAATTGGAGACCATGTGTGATTTAAATCCCCCAATCAATTTTAAAAGCACGCTAACCAATCACAGCCTGTAAATAAGTTTATAAAAACCCGTGTTACTACGAATAAAACAGATCCAGTTAGAGCTCTCACTAGCTGCAGTCTAATCCTCATTCCACAAGCCAGTGGACCAAAAACGACCACCACAATATACAGAGTTACAATAATGTGAATGTTGTTTGTAAAAGACCTCTTTCGTTAGTTGGAGTAGTAAAAACAAATGATAAATAAAGAATGAACTTTTCAGAAATAATGTTTTCTTTTATTGGCTTGTCTGTTGAAGCTGAAAATGTGTTGTGAATTGCTTAATTGCATCGTACAGAAAGTTGTATCAAGTTTTAACTACAACATTACTTTATTCTAACGCACTTTTAACAATTGTTACAAATCGCAATAATTCTATCGATTTGAGTCTTTGTTATATGCGTTGTTCATTGTAATGCGTTTTTTACTCCTCTAACTAAAGAAAGAGGTCTCTTTACAAACAAACTTCACATTATTGTAACTCTGTAAATATTGAGATAGGATCCAGGTTTATATGACGTTTTTTTCTTAAAAAGTCGTCATAAATTAGATCCGAAAGTGGCGGTAACTCCTCCTGAATCACCCTGTATGTAGGTATTACACAACATATTGATGTACAATTCGATGTACAATTTTTCATAGCAAATCTTTGTATTCACATTCATGTTTTAGTGCATACTACTGTGAAATACAAAACATTACATGTGGGAGATAACTAAAATGTTTTATAATAGATCTTTCTAATATTTTTTTTTTCTGAAAATGGTGGTCTCTTTAGAAGTGTCTAAAAACATTTTACAATTTTATAAAAATGGCAAATTAATTTTTCGAGTCGTGATATAATATTGAGGAAATAAAAAAAAATTAAATTATCAAATTATAAAAATTATAATGCGAAAAATAGGTTAGTAATCGAAGTAATAATGGTGGTTTAAGGTAATTTGAATTATACTAGCCTTTTTCTCAGTAAGTATGCGGAGATGCAAGGGGGAAATGTCTGAAAACTTCCGTAATCTCCGAAGAAATTGAACTCTTTAAATCTAAGAAAAAAAAATTCTTATAAGAAAGTGAAATATAATAAATGAGACGAGTTAACAAAAATAATAAATGGAATGTAAAATGGAATATAGAATGAAATAAAGAAATACTTACATTTTGGGCTTCGGTCAAAATAGACTTTTATTTCTCAATCGATTATTCATTTCTCATTCTTATTTTTTTAAATTATATTTGGTTTATTATAAAATAATTGGAAATCATGTAATGCTGTTTTCATTGAGTTTAGAAAATTCAAAATGAAATCTACATTAAACAATTTAAAGCTTTGAACAAAAACATGTTTCTATTTTAAAACGAATACCATATTGGTTGAGAAGAAATGCAATTCATTTTTCTCTTGCAATGGAAAGTTGATGATCATGATCAATTAATGAAATGATAATGAGTGAAAGTTGGTGATGATGCAGTTGCAGTGTCTCACGTGAAAATTGTTTCCATGTTGAATTTTGTGAAGAAAACATTTTCATTAGTAATGTAACACATGAAAATAAGTGATAGTGATAAATGATATGTTGATGAAAATAAATGAAAAGATGTTAATGAAAATAGTGCTTCAATTATGATGGATATGAAAATAATGTCAAGTAAGTATTAAAAAAAAACATTTTTTTTTAATATCCCATGTTTTTAAGACTGACTAAAAAGTAAAAAATAATTTTCCTAGCCCCCAATCAGATTTCTAACCCCCAACAGATAGTCCTGAAACTTTGTGATTGTAAATTTTTAATAGCTATGAAAATACTTCTAAGATTTAAAGCGAAAAACGTGGGCCGCATGCAATAGATAATTGAGATGCTATGGATGGAGTGTATTTTATCTTGCGCCCCACGTTTTTCGTTTTTGCAATTTATGCTAACATTCAAATGATACATTTTTTTTTTTCAATAGGGTATGTCACTGACATCAGCCATTAAACGTATAGGCACAAAAACAGGTCACCCTGTTATCGCTGATACCGCTGCAGATCAATGGCCGTGCGATAGCCCTTTTGACCTTCATTAAGGTTATGGGGAACCCACTGAACACAGTTTTCGTTACTGGAGCCTCTTTGTGATGATTTGTGGGTGGTACCGTCAATCAGACCCACCAGTACCGCGATGTCATCGACAGTGAGACGCTGGTTACCTCTAATCAACTCATCCACACGCTCCACGACATTGTCAGTCACTTTTTGTGGTTGTTCTGGCCAGTCGTTGTCACGGAGGGAAGTGCGGTCCTCTAGGAACATTTTTTTGGAATGTGCATTTGTAGGAGACTCATGCGGTAATCACCGTCACCCACGTATGCATCTGCCTGCTTCCCACACCTTCCATTGTTAAAGAACGCACAACACCGTGCTGTTCCTCTTTGCTCGCTTCCATTTTGACGACTGGACGGTGACTACACTGCCAATAGTAGTGTTCGGCTCATGCACTGTGCGTCACGTGACGTGTGACAACACGCGTGAAGGTCGACTAGATTCTCCGATGCACTCGCTTATTTTCCACGGCACAAAACTGCCAAGGATCACTGACACATTTCTACAATCACATATGTTCAGTTTTTAAATGACTGATCCCTACAATAAAAAGGGATAAAAGCGCACAACAAATAAAATCACTTTTTATTGCTTTGTAAAATGTTTCCACGCACATTAAATTTAATATTAGGTATAATTTCAAGAAGTTTGATATATTAAAATCCATACGCCCTCCTAAACAACTTCATACAAATTTAGCCCTAAACGTGGACCCTTCATGTAAATTGTAATCTATGTCGCTCTAAAAGTGGTGTTCTCAGTCATTAAATATGCTAATTAATGCCCTCATTCATATCATTTCAAGAAGTTTGATATAGCTACAACTCATGTTTCTTTCGAAGTTCTTAATTATGCAACCAACTTCATAATTAACTTTAGGCTTCTCACAAGGGAACCACTCGAACCTTAAAAATTCAGATTTTAATGAAACTTTGCAGAATGAATCAATAGAATGTGTTTATTAAATGAAATAAATATTAGACGCGGAATCGAACGGGAAGGTGCCTAAAATTCGTATCGAAAATACTCAAAAATCAGTCGTTTTACCTTTCGAACACAAGATTGCGGTAATGATTTGCAATTTACCAAGAGATGAAAGACTTCGCTGGCCTTTCGATAGGAAAGTAAAGTTTTTTTTTTTTACTTTTATCATTTCGTTTTCAAAAAACACACCAAAAACATTTTTTTGCTTTCTTTTCTTCCAACAGTTTACCTGTTGATTCGACCAGTACTATCATCCTCCAACTCTATTACATTGGGTGATAATTTATTACTTTCATATGAAAAACGAGGCCAGAACCAAGTGGTATACTGCATTCGCAAATTTTACTATTCAAACCAACAACGTTGCTTTGAAGAATTGGGAAGTGGAATATCATTAGATATAGAGTCTGCTGATGAACTCAAAAAAAAAGATGGATGACATTTCAAATTTAATTGTAATAGCAGAATACAAAGATGAAGATTCCCGTAGAGTTAAAGGAATTAAAATTAAAATGGGGGGTCTTGGTGCATCTGGTACAGTCCACCAGAAACTCTACTACAAATAACAGAAGGCAGTGAATACGTGCAGTTTAAAAAAACCATTATGGCGAAACCTCCAAGTTGGTTTAAATTCAAATCCCATCAACATCAAGAGTAGTAACCCCCCCCCCCCATCGGCAGCTCCTTCTGTGGTGGAATTATCCAAAGATTAGGACGGTGACATCTTTGACCTAATCACAGATAATATCGAAACCGATTGGATGTCGAAAAAGAGTCTGGAGAGAATATGAGTAAGATCAAGATTCAAAACCAAAATGCACATTTCCGACTGTCCTAAGGATTGCGGGAAAGAACAACGAGATTTCTCTCCGGAACTGTTCTCTAGAAAATTGGCTAATGGTGAAAAAATTCCTTGACTGTGGCTCCTTTATTCAACATCAAAAAGAAAAATTTGTTGCAGAGCTTGTGTGTTGTTAAGTGACAAGAAAAAAACTACTTCTCTTATCTCTGGATATTAACTAACCACATCTATCTAGATATTTAGCTATCTAGATATTTAGCTACACATGAGACTTCAGTGAGCCATATCCAGAACGTGACAGCTTATAGCACTCGGCGAGCCAATAAGGGCTTAATCGACAAAGAACTAAGACAACAAAGTCTGACAAGGATTACTGGATTCAGGTTCTTAGAAGAATCGTGGAACAACTAAATTTTTTTGTGAAAGAGGGCTTTCCTTTCGTCGTGAGGATGAACTGTTCGGTTCGGTTCACACCGGTAACTATCTGGGTATCTGTAACTTATTGCGAAGTTTGATCCGTTTCTACACAGATAAAGATCAGCATATAGATATAGCATGGAAACAAGGGCAAAGGATATGTCAACAATATGCAACGAGTTCATCAGTCTTATGAGCATAAATGTTGTGAATTAAATAGTTCAAGAAATGAAAAAGCGAAATACTATAGCATTTGTGTAGATTCTACGCCTGACAGAAGTCACACTGATCAACTGTCATCCACAGTCCGATACGTGAATGAAGAAGGATATCCAGTAGTGAGATTCTTAAGTTCCTACCCATTTTCAACCATACAGGCAAATCACTCGCAAGTGTTGTCATTGAAACCCTCGATGAGTATGGTATTTCCCTTGCTGATTGCAGAGGACAGTCTTACGACAATGCCACCAATATGGCAGGAAAATATGACGTGTACAAGCTCATAAACTGTCATAACGAATTGGCGGTTTTTGTATCATACACGGCACATTCTTTTAACTTGGTACGGAAAACTGCTGTGGAAAGCTTCTGAAACACTTCAGATTTTTTACCCTACTCCAGCTCTTGTACAATTTCTTCAGTGGGACACCCCGTTGTTGGAATTGTCTAAAATCCAAAGTAAAATAAAACTGCCACCTTTGAAACTCTCAAAACGCTATCAGGAACTAGATGGTCCAGTAATGGTAACGCATGTCTTGTCGTCTATAAAAGAAGTTCTCCGAGAGATTGGGGTGGACCCATCTGAAAGCACAGAGACAAAAGGAGATGCAAATCAAATTGTAAAGAAGATGACATCACTTGGAATGTATTTTATGTCGTTGCTGTGGGACACAATTTTGAAAAACATTGTGAAGACCAGTAAAATACAGTATCTGCAATGTAAAGAAATAGAACTAGCAGAGGCTGTTAAGCTGCTTGAAACCTTATCTTTGGAAATATTTCATTGCGAAGCAAATTTGAAGATTTTGAAAGAAAGGTAAAGGAGGAAAATGGACAACAAAAGTACAAGAATGAAATCAGAAGAAAAGTAGTCGAAAAGAAGTTTTCAGATAAGAGCCCATCGGCAGACACCTCTTTAATTGAAAGCAATAAATTCCGCGTCGAAACGTTCTACAACATAATCGACAAATTAGCTTGTGAGTTGCGAATGAGAAAGGATAAGTACATGGAACTGTATGAGAGGTTTGGCTTTTTAACTGAGTTTGCAGATCTCAGGGAAGATGATCTGCAAAAGGCATCCAGTGACTTTTTTGTGAAGTACAATAGTGATATTGATTTAAACTTTTATGATGAATTTAAACGATTTGCTTTATACATAAAAGGAATGAAGAAGCGAGGTGACTGTGCAAGAATGGCTGCTGCGGATTTGCTAAAGCTGATCTACAAGAACAACTTAAAGGAAGTTTTTCCCAATGTTGCTTTCAGAATTTATTGATGTATATTTGTAACAAATTGTACAGGAGAGCGCTCTTTTTCAAAGTTGAAGTGGATAAAATCTCCAACACGCACAACTATGGCAGAAGGGAAGCTGAACTCTTTAGCCATGTTGTCAATTGAGTCCACGTTCTTGTGAAAAGTGCATTCGAAGAACTTATCCATCAGCAAAGTGCAGAAAAAAAGCCTTTTAAATACTACTGTGTATGTTCTATTTTTATATTACATTTCGAGACTAAATAAAAAAGTTACTGAGCATTGTAAATTTAAAAAAATTACTTTTTGTTAAGTGTTTTTTACAACATAATCCAGAAAGTTCTTCTTAAAAGCAGTAGTCAGTACTCAGTAGATTCGTTTTGCTTCACAATAACTAAACTTTAAATTTTTCTTTTTTTAATGGGATCCCATGTTTTTCCCAGCTCCAGGGCCCTCAGTGGTCTTAATCCGGGCCTGTCCATAGCTCACTTTCCGCCCAACGGGATTTCCCCAATCGCCGGCTTTCTGCCGCTTTCGACGCAGTATCTGCAATACCTCGCCCTCCATCGGTGAAGAGGTGGCCGTCTGAGAACTTTGGGCCCTGGCGAAAAAGATCAAGTTGCCAAAAGGAGATTTATCGATATGTTTACGGATATTTGACGAGCTGCTTGATATGTCGTGATCCGGTAGCTGCTTGGAGAAATTTATTAAAGGACCGTCAGGGTGTTTGAAAAATAAGAAGGGATTGGACATCTACGATTGTAATAAGCTGCCCAATAAGAGTTCATCGCTTTACAACGCCATCTCATTTTCATAATTGAAAACGTTTAACAATTGAAGTCTTTTTTGGCCTCCCATTAGGGAATTAGCTGGAGCTAGGTTTTTCTATCTGAATTGCCGATTAAGTTCGCTATTTTCATTATATTATTATAATGAGATTTTAAGCACAACGCAACGCCAATCCATGGAAAGACCAGGCAGCATTTTAGGCAAGTGTACATTTTTTGTTGTTGCTTAAAGGAATCAACGTTATTCATTCAATTCACCCCCACCCCCTATCCCGAGTAGAGAAGACCAAATTGGTTGGTGATGCACTCGAGAAAGAAACAGGAAAACGTTTCAATGTTTCATCCTGTAAAGATTTGCGCGAAATAAATGTTCCCATTGAGCTTATAAATATAGTTTAAAAAAAAAAAAAAGTACTGAAAGAGTTGCAATTTCGACCTTTGAAAGCATAAAGATCGGATCCTACATAAATGTATAAAATTACGTTTGAACGAATTTCAAGCTTGCACCTAGATCTAAACAATCTAACTTTTAAACATAATATTATATATATATATATATAGGAAAAATTATCTCAATGTGTCAATAATTTATAAAACACTATTTATTTAACTGAAATACAAATTTTATATAAAAAAATGACCTTCTTCTTTCTCTTAAAAGAAAGAAAGCCACAGTCACTTTTACTGAGATTTGCAATCTTGTGAAAGGCCAGTAGAAGTTAATGTTAAATTAATAGAATTCCTTCAGGATGGAAGCAGTGACCCCTTAAAAACTAAAAACAAGAACAAATTGTGGAATGCAAAACCTTGGGCAGCACTAGGCTGCCTCAAAAGGTATCTGATCACACAAACAAATCACTTATTATAATAAAAATCACTTCCCATTACAATAAAATCACAATTATAAAATCACTTTCCACTCGTTCGTCTTTTGAGTTTTGCACTGCCTGAATAGCCCTGGTTGAGGAGAGCCCAACAACACTTGCAACGGCCGTCCCAGAGTCACAGCTTAATTTAAAAGGCATCTCAATTTCAATTAATAGAATTACCGCATTTAATTTTTCTCAAGGATACGAAACATCAGATGTCCTGAAATGCTTCAAGGTTTGAGAGAAAATCGCAGTGAAACACTATCTCGAAGTTGTAAGTTTATTTTAATTCCTCTTGTATTTTCCTAATATATATATACACACATATACACATACATACACATATATGCAACCTCGGATATTCTTTTTTAACACTATTTCATTATTAACTTAAACAATAAATGTCGATGTTTGAGGCAAAATTAATTAAAACATTGACAATTAATATCTTTTTAATTACCACGAGATTATGCATTCAAGTAGGATAATAAAACAAAAAACCTGCTTTTACATAGAGAACAGTGAACAAAAACTAAAGAGGAGATTATATCAATACAATTATGCGATCAAAAAATAACAATACTGACAGTTCCTTTATATGTCATCACAAAAAAGAAAAAAAATCATATAGCAGATTTTGACAACACAATCATTTCGGGAAGACATCAAAACAAAACGATCCGAAATAATCGAATCATGTGTTATCTCTCTCCTTCATCCGTACAACCTGAAACTCATCAATAACAATAACATCAAAATTTATTTGAGTAATTCCAGATTCCAAGCTCGGACAACTCAAACCATGAAGGCCATACAAAAGAAGATTTCATCTATCAACACCCAGTAACTGAAACTTTGTGATGTTCATCACAAAATTAAAGAAGTGAATACGTTCAGTGATTTCGAAAGTTGTTGTGGTAAGGAATTTGGAATTGACACATTTGAGAGTGATAAATGGAAAAAGATCAAAAAGTATAACAAAAAAAAGAGGAGAATATATGTCTGGATGTGTTAAAATCTTAACACATCCAGACATATATTCTCCTCTTTTTTTAAGATTTTAACAAAAATTAAAATAGATAGATCTTAGGTCATTGGAACCACAGATAATTCAATTAGCATTCAGGGATTTGAGGGTTCCTTATAGATCTTTCATTCATGTGTCAGGACTTTAAGGAAATGATGAGAACGACAGAGACTTGCGAAAGAATGGAGTCAGTGAACAAGAAACATGTAGAAGTAAGACGGAGAGAAGAAATGAATAAAACAGGAAATGATAGAGAGAGAGACTTGGAAGGTTTCAGGGAGGCAAAAGATAAGATGAAGACAAGGAAGGAGAATGGACGATACTACCTTTAGACTTCTGACAAGGAAACCCCTCGAACCTTAAAAATTCAAATTTTAATGAAACTGTTTATTAAATGAAATAAATATTAGATGCGGAACTGAGCGGGAAGATATCTAAAATTCATTTCGAAAATACTCAAAAATCAGTCGTTTTATCTTTCGAACACGAGATCGCGGTAGTGATTTGCAATTAACCAAGAGATGTAAGACTTTTGCTGGCCTTTTGATAGGAAAGTTTTTTTTTTTTTTCTTTTATCATTTTTCGAAGATTCCCGTAGGGTTAAAGGAATTCAAATTAAAATGGAGGGGGGGGGGTCTTGGTGCATCTGGTACCGTCCACCAGAAACTTTACTACAAATAACAAATGGTAGTCATTACATGCAATTTAAAAAACCAACATGGCGAAATCTCCAAGTTAGTTTAAATTCAAATCCCTTTGAAAAGATTATTCTTGAAGGAGTCCATCAACATGAACAACAGTAAACCCCTCCCCCTCCCATCGGCAGCTCCTTCTGTGGTGGAATTATCCAAAGATTAGGACCGTAACATTGCTGTGAACAGGCCCTATGAGAGCGGGGTCCAGCCAGTACATTGGTCCGGGGCCCGAGAGCTACAGAGGGGCCCATGACTGAAGGACCATTTAAAAAGGACCAGAGACAGATAGGTTTAAAAGTTGGTTTTTTTTTAAATTTTTTTGGTTGAACGGATAGGTTTAGAGGTTTGTACCGCCTTAAAAGATTTCTCTTGGAGGCCCTGGCTGTGGCTTAATGATGGGATTAGAATTAGACATGGGTGAGAGGCTAAATGATTGTGCTAATGACAGTGAACTTTGGACGTTGAGGAGAGAGAGAGAGACTTAATTGTTGTCACGGTATATTTTCATTTCTATATAATTAACCGTGCCACTGTTACCCCTTATTTTATCTTTATTCATATATTCGCCCCCTCCCCCCTCTTCTATCCTGTGAGTTTCAATTAATATTATTCTTTTCACAGTCATTAATTGAATTTCTTTATTTTGTGTTTTCTCCACAAACACGAGAGAATCGATAAGAAAACCGACTAGAGAATTCTTTAAGCTATATTCCCCTGTCCCAGACCAGCTAACCCTCATCGAGCCCAAAAACTGAACAATTTCTAGCCAGCATGGCGACTCTTCGTGGTCCACCCATCTACCCCGAGACGACGGGTCAAGGGTCGACCCCTCTAAACATGAGGAAACGACAAACCCGAGTGACCTTGGATCAAAAGGCTTCATCTGCTGTGGTAAATTAAAGGACGGCCTGAAACCACCTGCCTCTACGTCACCAGCTGACATTTTGTTTAAACTTTGGATGCTTGACTTCATTTTCCTCTCTCCGATGGCTTTCTTGATCCCCATCAGACCCACAACAATAATATACTGATGGGTACAGATGGAGAGAGATCTGGAAAAAGAAAAACTCTGAAAGTGCAATATAATTTATGCGTTCGAGGATGATATTTACACGAACAAATCATAACGGAGGAGCATTCACTTATGTTTTAGAGAACTGTAAAGTCAGCTGCATGAAGTGGTACGAGTAGCGGGGGACGACCCGCCATCGACGGCTCGAAAGCCCGCCGCCGCTCGTTGAGTTCTCGGAGGCACGTTGACCAAGGGAAGGCAACAGACGGAGAACGGGCGTCGAGGCAGAATTCGCCGTCAAGAGCCTGGTGACGGGAACAAGATGAGGAAATCTGCCTAAATAGCACAATTAGGAATGTATGAGACATCACTACAGATCTCGGATGGAAGTCACATCATACATACGAAGAGGGAGACTTGGCGAAATCTGATGTTGGCTTTTAAGAAACATCCATTCAATAAAATCATTAGAGAAAGGGAACATCTTTCTCGACTGTCCAGCCCAGTTTCGCCGGCCGCATCATCAGCTACGAACTTGGAAGAGGATGAAGTCATCGATCTCAGTAAAGACGATCAAAATGACGATCAGTCTCCAACAAAAACGTAAACGTAAAGAAGAAATGCTAATAGAAGATACGCCATTGCGGTGATGAATCTATGTCTAATACAGCCCGATTTACAATATAAGCATCTATTTGTAATATTCGTTATGTAGTCACTTTTTTGGGGGGTAATAGTAGATAAACAATCACGTTCAAATAAAGAAGAGATATACATGATGCCAAGTAGTAACGATTGTTTTGAACAGTGAACTCGAGACGTATTGTTGCGATGAATGAATTCTGAGGTTGGAAGAAAAAGATGGATTTGTTTTCCGAGGTGTAAACAAATATGTATTCCAACGTTGTTTCATCGAACATACTAGGAATTATCTTGAGCTAATGTTCCTAATCCCTGCAATAGGAAATGCATAACTAAGATTGACATGTATTAAACTGCAGAATTAAAGTTTACTTTGGTGAGAAGGATTTAGGAAATAATCCCGATCACTATACAACGTTCTAAAGGGTTCGAAAGCCGAAGCATCCAACGAAGAGAAACCGAATTATCCACGCAAGTAATCGGATATTCAAGAGGTTAGATCGAAGATGATTCAACAACAAGTTTTGTAAGTATGTCTTTGATTCTACTTAACACGGACGGTTCAAAGACACGAATACATTGACCATCGATTTTCATTCAAGTACAACAGTTTAGCTAAAACAAGTAACGAGTATAAAGTTAAAGAGTCAAGAGTTCAAAGTGACTATACTTAAAGATTTCTTAAAGACTTAAAGAAAAGAGACTTTCGTAATCTAATCTTGAAGTGAGGTTATCCAAGCGTATTACTGAATAGTTAAGAAGAATATGATTTACAATCAGTAATTTCATATGAGTGAACTAGGATAACAAAATATTTGTAACAGACTTTTTAAGAGAATATATACTCAGTTGTTTAAAAATCTGTCTTAGTCGTTTTTCTCACAACTTAGTTTTCACACGAAGGTTTTATAGCGTGTAGTTACAAGTAATCTTCTGCTGGAGCTAGGGTTTATATTATAACGGCTCCCCATAGGTTCAACATCCTGCAGTCTGTACTCGACAGCCTGCAATCCGATAGTAACCGTGTGAATGCTATGAAGACTGATAGATTGAAAATGGGAAAATCTCCCGAGATTGATAACAAAGGCGAGGGAAATAACTCAACATCGGTGGCAACTCAGACAAATAGAGTGTACTGTTTTAAATGCGGGCGTTTTGGACAGTATTCCTTCAAATGCATCTGTAGTGTCCCCAGGAGATCGGGAAACTAAAGGTGGGCAGGACAGGCTGCAGCTGCTCTGGCCCAAAGAATTGCTCCCGATCGAACTGTCAGGACTATAAAAAGAGAAAAGTTAGAAATTTAAATAACCGCGATAATTCCTTCGGTGTGGGCGGAGAGACGTCCTTTACCCACAAAGAAAACGAATTTCCATAGCTTGAATAATGATGGAGAAGCCAAATTAACGCCTTGTGTTTACTTTACCCTCGGAGATGGGACCAGATTCCGCTTTGAAATTGATTCCGGAGCTGATGTTTCGTGCATAAATAGTTGCCACTCGGCACTCGTTCAAAAATTGGGGTTTAAGAAAATACCATGTAAATTAAATATAATCTTAGCCGATGGTAGTAAAATCGCTATCACACATAAATTTGTAATATTAGGAAAGATGCACTCCGAAGGCGCCGATGAACCTCTGACCCCTTCTGACCTTGAAATAGAAGTATTGGCGTTCCCAGGAGGTTCATGTGACGGTTTTATCGGACTAGATATTCTCAGACTTTATAACTTCTCCGTTGGTTTTTCAAAAACAGGACTTGATATTAAAATAGGAACCGCGGTAAGGGTGCATAAAATCGTAAGCGAGACTGAACGAATGAGAGTGGAGCGTAGACTTCGGATGATAGTGAATCAACAAAGCCGTAAAAGACTCGATGTTCATTCGAGATACAAAGGGTATATTCACCGTATCGATACAGGTAACCACCCCCCAGTAAAGATCCGCCCTTATCGCTTCTGCTGGCAGATCTCGATGCCATTTACAAAATAGTACTGGATATGCAAAAGGATGGAATCGTGAGCCGCATAGAAACCCCCTAGTCTTTGCCTTATTTCCTTAAGAAATCAAAATGAAAAGACCCTCGATTCATAATAGATGCTCGAGCATTAAATGCTATAACTACGGGATTTGCATATTACACCACCCGAATAAATGACATTATCCACAGCCTTAAAGATGCCCGGGCATTCTCCTCCATTGATTTAGCGAAAGCTTGTTGGCAAATCCCTCTTGATGCTGAGTCTAGGAAAAAGGTTGCCTTCAGCGTACCTGGTTTAGGAACCTTTGGAATGAATGTTGTGGCGTTCGGATTAAAGAATGGAGCGGCCTGTTTAAATCTAGTATTAGATCAACTAATAGGGCCCGAATGGCAAAATTTTATATTCAGATACGCTGATGACCTTTTAATAGCTACCCCGAATTGGGAAACCCACATCGAGGTGGTAGACGCTCTACTAAAGCTCCTTCATGATCATGATTTAAGAGTAAACTTCGAAAAATCTCATTTTGGGTTAGAGGAAATTGAATATCTAGGTTTCCATATTGATCATAACGGGTGCCGACCATCGATTGAAAAGGTAAGACCCATATTAGATTTCCCTGTACCTAAGAATCTCAGACAAATAAGACGCTTCCTCGGGATGTATATGTATTTTCGAGAATTTATCAAAGATTCCTTTGATGTCACTGCACCCACTCAGGAAATTATTAAGGAAAGGTAATCATTGGACTTGGGGAAACGAACAACAAATAGCTTTTGATAAAATGAAAGATTTGTTATCCAATGCTCCAATTTTGGTTCAGCCGAATTTTAATAAGGAATTTCGTCTGTATTGCGACGCCTCTTCCGAAGGAATATCTGCGAACTTGTTACAGCCTAGTGACAATGGTGAACAAGTTGCAGCGTATGCCAGTCGCATACGCGGCCGAGAGAAACTATTCAATTAATGAATTAGAATGTCTTGGCGTGGTTTATGGAGTCTTGCATTTTCGATCTTACATAGAAGAAACACGTTTCATTATCTTTACGGATCATATAGCTCTAAAATGGCTGACCTCCAGGAATGAAATCTCCAGTAGGGTAACTAAATGGAGCTTGAAAATACAACATTTATATTTCGAAATCAGACATAAAAAAGGTAAAGATAATGTAGTAGCGGATGCTCCATCTAGAGTAAACTGTAACCTTCTAAAAGTAGAAAGCCAAGAATGGATCGATGCTCAGTCTAAAGATGATTTCTGCAGTAAACAGATCAAAAGACTTCAAGAGCTAAGGGAAGGACAAATTTTGCTTGGGACCTTTCACATCCGGGACGGATTGTTAGTTAAAGAAAAATACATTCGTTCTAAGAGAGAAAGGCTGGCGGTAAAGGTAGTTCCGAAAGCATTCATTGGGGAAATTATCGAACATTGGCATAGTGACAAAGAAGTAGGAGGACATCAGGGAATAACAAAGACATCAGAAAAAATAAAGGAGAGATATTTTTGGCCAGGAATGTACTTTGATATTCGAAAATTTGTACGCGCCTGTGTACAGTGACAAAGAACTAAACCTTCCCGGGAAAAACCTTTAGACAATAGGCCGAATTGTCGGAGAAGAGAGATCGGTGGGACGTTGTAGCGGTAGACTTTACAGGTCCTTTACCCAGAAGTGGCAACAAAAACGCCTATCTGTTCGTATTGGTAGATACTTTTAGCGGTTGGATAGAAGCTAAGCCTCTCCATTCCGCAAATGCCGAAAGCTGCATTAAATTCATGAAGGATGTATTTTATCGGTTCGGCTTCCCGAGAACTATTTTAAGTGATAATGGAGCACAATTTAAATCAAAAACCTTCCAAAAATTCTGTTTCGATTAAGGAATAAAACAACACTTTTGTAGTCCTTATCATGCCGCATCGAACCCTTCTGAACGATATACACAAAACATTAAGACGGTAATTCGAAGCTACTTAGGCGAGCAACACCAAAAGTGGGACGAGGATATCCCAAGTTTGTTCTTTTGTCTTCGAGGTTATATAAGTGAAGCTACAAAATTTTCTCCAGCCTACTGCATGTTCGGCCGAGAAATTCTCCCTGGAAAGGTTGTACTGCAAGACAACAATGATATTGACAACAAAATCTGGAAGTCCAAATTTCACTTCATATTAATAAAGTTGTCGAAGATGTAAAATGCCGCCGTTTGAAGTGTGCACAAAGAGATATACAGAGGTGTAATAAGAAACGTAAGAAAAAAGTTTTCCAAGTTGGAGATTTAGTTATGCTTAGAACGCATTCCTTATCCTCGAAGACTGGATAGAGAGCGGCAAAATTATTCCCTTGTTTTCAGGGCCCTTAAGTTATTATAAGGGTAACTTCCCCCGTATCTTACATTGTCGAATTACTTAGTGACCCTACTCAAGTAAAGAGAGCTCATATTACCCATCTCCGCGAATTTAGACAAAATATATTCCCATAGTTCGCCTTGTTATCGATGCCTATTAATGATATCTACCATAGGTGAAGCTCTATTTAAATACCGGTGTAATATTATTTTGTCACCGCATTATTTTGAGGATAGTACCGATCAATTCGGAGGGGATACGTTATCGCTTTTCGGAGTGGGAAGGGGTGTGTCACGATATATTTTCATTTCTATATAATTAACCGTGCCACTGTTACCCCTTATTTTATCTTTATTCATATATTCGCCCCTCCCCCCTCTTCTATCCTGTGAGTTTCAATTAATATTATTCTTTTCACTGTCATTAATTGAATTTCTTTATTTTGTGTTTTCTCCACAAACACGAGAGAATCGATAAGAAAATCGAGGAGAGAATTCTTTAAGCTAAATTCCCCTGTCCCAGACCAGCTAACCCTCATCGGCCCCAAAAACTAAACAATTTTCAGCCAGCATGGTGACTCTTCGTGGACCACCCATCTACCCCGAGACGACGGGTCAAGGGTCGACCCCTCTAAACATGAGGAAACGACCAACCCGAGTGACCTAGGATCAAAGGGCTGCATCTGCTCTGGTAAATTAAAGGACGGCCTGAAACCACCTGCCTCTATGTCACCAGCTGACATTTTGTTTAAACTTTGAATGATTGACTTCATTTTCCTCTCTCCGATGGCTTTCTTGATCCCCATCAGACCCACAACAATAATATACTGATGGGTACAGATGGAGAGAGATCTGGAAAAAGAAAAACCCTGAAAGTGCAATATAATTTACGCGTTCGAGGACGATATTTACATGAACAATCATAACAGAGGAGCATTCACTTATGTTTTAGAGAACTGTAAAGTCAGCTGCATGAAGTGGTGCGAGTAGCGGGGGACGACCCGCCATCGACGGCCCGAAAGCCCACCGCTGCTCGTTGAGTTCCCGGAGGCATGTTGACCAAGGGAAGGCAACAGACGGAGAACGGGCGTCGAGGCAGAATTCGCCGTCAAGAGCCTGGTGACGGGAACAGGATGAGGAAATCTACCCAAGTGCGCTGTGCATCGACCTGTACAGCTTTAACTCCCAATTGTACTACGCGAATGTCCGGACAAAACTGTAAGTAGGCCTACTTTATCTACCATACTCGCTAGCATCATGTGGGAAACCAGGTACCTCGTTAGGGGCCGTCCATTAATTACGTGAGGTGTTTTTTCAAAAATTTGGACCCCCCCTCCCCCTTGGTGAGATTTGGTGAGATTTTGCCGGACCCCCCCCTCCCCCTTGGTGAGATTTCAAAAATTTTAACAACCAAAAAAAAAAGGAAATCTTGCTTTAACAACCAAAAAA
>JAFIDM010000006.1:49291461-49301600 GCA_023159025.1 Thereuonema tuberculata
CCCCCCCCCCCTCCCCCTTTTGACCTCACGTAATTAATGGACGACCCCTTATGTACGAAAAAGACATTCATTAGAATTCTCCCGGACTCAATCACGAACAATTATGATTTCTCATTTTTATTATATTTTTATCCCATGTAAATCTATCATCTCTTGCTTTAAGAAATATATATATGCTTTATAAAAAAAACAAACAAAAAAAACTAGTTAGTGTGAAGTCATTTCACCGACTAAGATTTCTTATCTGTCCCTATATATAGACCTACCTGCGCTAAGATATTACACTAAGGGCCCAGCTATCTAAAGCGCACCAGGTTCACATCTAGTTTAGGGGAACCTTAACTTATCTAAACTTGTTATCTCAATATTTACTCATCATCTTATTACCTTTAAAAGAAGTCTAGAGTTTCGTTATAATTCACACCTTATCCTACGAAAACCATGACATCGTTGTGCGTGGCGACGCTGTGTGCGAAATTCAGTGCAATTTTGGGTTCGAGACTCAGCGAACATAGGAGAACAAAGCCTAGCTGTTTGGCGCGATGCTCAAACTACTACTGCATGAATGGTGTCAGTAACTGTGCAGTATATAATGAGGACGAAGCAAGGTTTATCGTCGAACCATAGCCCTACAAAGCTACAATTTCCCGAAGGTTAACCGGAACATAAGCTGAAACCATCCCGAAGTCTTGTTGGTGGAGCGAAGGCTAAAGCCACTACACCGGAGTGAAACCTATTCCAATCTGGTGAAATGAAGAGTAAGAGTAAGGACTTTTTCAATCCTATTTTATTGAGCCACAACTGAGGGGAATAGTTTTGTGATTGTGTTAATTATTTTCTTGTTGTCGATTCGAGGGCGTTGCGCATCAGAAACGCCAATACGCTCCAGACATCATTGACCTAACAACGGATAAGAATGTCGAAAGCAATGGATGACCAAAAACAAGTGCGGTCGAAAAACAGTCAGGAGAGAATATAAGGAGGATCAAGATATCTGTACGGCCGAATTTGAAGCCCTATTCCACAAAAACTAAGCTTTATATATACGGTTATATGTAATCAATTTATAATAATAAAGAGAAAACAAGGTAGGGATAGCGATTAATAAACCAATCACAGTGCTTCTGAGTCAGCTTTACTTTAGAATAGACTGCGCCGGGGTGATCTAGAAAATAATCGCGCGAGTCTGTTTGCGACCCCATGCTATCTTACCCACCCCTATTTATATAAAATAATAGTCATTCTTAACTCAAACCTTGTTAATACACTGAATTCCTAAGTTGTTGTTTTTTTTAACATTTACCTATTAAAGCTTAATAATTCTTGTACCAATAAGTTTCAATTTTCATAATTAAAACAATCTGAACATCAGCAACCTTTTAAATATAGCCAGGCAGTTGTAATTTTATATATTGGTTAATTTTCAATGTTATTTCTCTGTCTTTTTTTTTATATAGTGGCTACAGAGTAAAATAGTGCGCGTATAATCCACACTGTAGGGTGTAGGGGCAATGAAAATATTTTCAGCGGGGCCCCAAAATTGAATTGCGCCTGGGGCTCTCAAATAATAAATCCGCCACTGGCTCTTCGGAAATGTAGATACTATATATATATATATATATATATTATCGAAAGGCCAAACTCGAATGATGCATAATTTCGAGTTTAACGATAGATTTAAAGATTTCAATTCATCATTTGCAATTTAGAATTTAGAGCGTAAAGAATATAAGAATAAAATTAACTTATATAACTAAACATATAGCTAAGCATATAGCTAATTAGCACAACTAATTCTATATTAAAGCAATCAAATATTATTTTACAAATTTTTCTTAATAAATTACAAGAAATTATTAAAAATAAAATTAATCCTGATTTTTATTGGCTTATTCATAACCATGATGAAGTTATTAAGTATGTAAATAATAATAAAATTTTTAATCTAATTACAGCAGATTTTGAAAATTTATTTACAAATATACCTTTAGATTCTTTACTATAACAAATAAAATTTTTAATTTCAGAATTTAATATAACTAGTCTATTTAATATTTCTATTAAAATATTTCTTAATTTTCTTCAATTTAATTTATATAATAATTATATTGAATTTGATGATGAAATATATTCCCAAATTAAAGATATTGGAATGGGAGTAAATTATAGTAGCATTCTTGCTAATTTATTTTGATTGGCTTACGAATATCAATTTTGTATTAATTCTCCTTTCCAATTTAAAATTTATAGATATATAGATGATTTAATTATTTTTAATACTAACTTTAAAATTGATTATATAGAAGAAAAAATTTATAAAAATATTATTAACTTACAACAAACTAATATTAATTCTGAATTTGTTGATTTTTTAGATTTACGAATATATTATCATCAACAAATTCCATATATTCAACTATTTAATAAAACATTTTTATTTCCTTTCAAGATAAATAGGTTTCATAAATTTACAAGTAATGTGAGTTTAAATTTGTTTAAAAATATTTTCATACAAGAACTAAAAAGATACCTTATTATTAATTCTAAATTAGAAGATTTTTTATATAATTTAACTTATCTTATCAATGAATTTACAAATAATAATTTTCCAAATAAAGTTTTAAATACTTATATTTCACAATTTCAGAAAAAATTTAAATTTCAAATTTATAAAAAATATAAAGTTAAATATATTCATATTTTTATTTAATCATTTTATTCTTCAAAATAGGACTTGTTAAATTATAATCATTTAAGTTATCTTATGACAATTCAAAATTAAATCCTTTATTTAAGGAAGTTTTGCGTTTGACTTGATAACTGTCATCTATTTAATTTTTAATTTTTATTTTAAATTTTTATTTGTTTTTTATTTTATTTTATTTTTTATTTTAAATGAATATATATAAAAAATATAAAAAACATTAAAAAAAATAAAAAATATTATAAAAAAGAAATTAAAAAAATTAAAATAAGGAAAACTTAAAAAAGAATATTTACAATAAGAAAGAGCAAATTTCTCAAAATAATGCGCTTTTGTGACTTCCAAATTTTATTTTAGTTTCAAAATTTAACACCAGATGCCGCTGACGAAGTGAATGTAATTCGAAGCCGATACATTCACAGAAACAGTTTTTTGAAATTGTATTGGGATTTTATGTTTCAGAAAGATGTCCGGCTTAGCTATATATATATATATATATACTATATATAGATAAATAGATAGCCGATAATAACGAGGTCATGCTCTGCAAACACTGTTGTAATCTATCCTCCCCACCCCCAATTAGCTGATACCCTTTCGACCTATTTTTTTCAAGTTCTCAGCCCCAACGCCTGAAGGGACTGCCTTCCTGAGTTAGACGAACTGTGACTGATCTTTTCATGGCATCAATTTAAACTTTTTCCTTAAATTATTATTATTAAACGTAATTATTATTATTGAAAATACTGTAGTTTACATGCAGTACACAAATATTATATGCTCGCGCTCTCTCTCTCTCTCTCTCTCTCTCGATATATATATATATATATAAGGTGGGTATATAAGGTTAGCACTGAATATTAAATTTTGTAGTAAAATTTACTTTTTTCACGTTTTTCTTTTAGTTGATTTTTACTATACATATATATACATATATATATATATATATATAAAGGTTTGATGTCGTTGATATTCTTATATTTTGAAACTTTCTAATTTTTGTTTTTGTAATATTTCTAAATACTTCGAAAAATAAAAGCAATTTTTTTTCGAAACAAATAAATAAATTTTATTAAAGTCTACTATTAAAAAGCCCTGGTTATTATTATAATTTTTTTCTTTTCATAATTAAAATATAAATTAATAGCTATATTTTATCTTCCAACAGAAATTACCCCTACATTCGGCAATAAAACGAATGAAGAATGCAGTTGCCATTGGTGATATTATACTTAGTTTTAAAAATTTAGCAATCTGACAGTACTTCCGATTCAAGAAATATATTTACTCAACACAGCTGCGATCATTTGAAGAAATGGGGAATGGAATTGCCATGGATCTACTATCCGTCGAACAACTTTCAAGAGAGAAGCGGGAACATCATTGACGCTTATCAAGCAGATCGACAGTGTCACAAAAACGAACTATCGGAATTCACCGTCTATCAATTTGAGGCTGAGTTTTTTGTTCAAATAGCACAATTAGAAATGTATGAGACATCACTACAGCTCTCGGATGGAAGTCACATCATACATACGAATAGACAGACTTTGCTCAATCTGTTGTGGGCTTTTAAGAAACATCGATTCAATAAAATCAATAGAGAAAGGGGACATCTTTCTCGACTGTCCAGCCCAGTTTCGCCGACCATATCATCAGCTACGAACAACTTGGAAGAGGACGAAGTCGTCGATCTCAGTAAAGATGTTAAAATTGACGATCAGTCTCAAACAAAAGCGTAAACGTCAAGAAAAAATTCCAATAGAAGATACCGCCACTGCGGAGATGGAATCTACGTTTAATACAGCCCGATTTCCAATATAAGCATATATATATTTGTAATATTAGTTATGTAATCACTGTTTTTGGGGAGAACAAACAAAAAGAAAGAGAACATGTTTGGAAATATTTCACACAGATACAAAAAAGAGTAAACAGAAAATAAAGAGAAAAAAAATCAAAACAATAATTTCATAAAAGAAAAAAATTCGTTTTCTTAAAAAACATTTATCATCTTAAAGTCAAAAGAGGCAACACAAATAATCCGAAGATTACTTTAAAGAAAAGATGTAATCAATTAACATTTTCCATCTTCAATCTATTCAGTTTCATGAAACATAAATTATATTTCCAAACATTGTCATTCCAAAATTCCATTTCTTTCAATAAACTTAAAAAACATAATAAGAATAATAAAATTTACGATTAAGAAGATAACTGCAATTTACTTTTTCAGCACACACAGAAAACTTAAACGTCGAAAGAAATAATTAATTTCCTTAAAACAAATATGATTATTTTTTCTACATTATTAATGAAAGATTAAGTTAAGAAAAATATTAAAGACAAATATTGCAACAATTTAAGATTAGCTTAATAGGTTCAGTAAAATACGGAGAAGAATTATGTGATAACTTAAGGAATTTAAATTTAGAAGAGAATAGTACTTTTTTTCTCGATTGATGTTAAAGATCTATTCACGTCAGTTAACTTTTTATTTCTCTTGAAGGTGATAGAATTTCATTTTGAAGATCAAAATTCCAATGAAAAACATGAAATAATTTGCCTTATTGAGTTTTTATTTGCTAATCAGTTTTTCATAGGTAATGGTCGTATTGTTTTACAACATTCAGGATTATTTATGGGGCTTGCATATGCTTTCTCTATTGATCCTTGCAGAAATTTCCATGCAATATATTGAATATTCCTTCTTTACTTGACAATTCAACATCCTTTTTTCAAAGGTATGTTGATGATATCTTTATTATTGCTGGATCTAATTCTGAAGAAATAATATTAGATCAATTTAATGCCATAGAGAAAGATATACAATTCACTTTAGAAAAACAGAAAGATGGCTATTTACCTTTTTTGGACGTGTTGATTAGGATGGATAATAAATCGATTTCCACTGAGCCATATTCGAAACCTACTGCAGGGAATAATATCACTTTATTTTCCTCATCTATTCCATTGTCAGCAAAAGTAAACCTCATTAGTATGAAAGTAAATAAAGCTTTTAAACTTAGTTCCAGTGAAGTGTTTTGATAAACATTTGCAAAGAATTAAAAAACTTTTTCTTGAACGGGGTTATCCGAGCCATTTTATTAAAAACACTATGTCAAAATGTATTCATAACATCTATAATCCCACTCCTAAAAAAGAGAAAAATTGACTTGTTTGGGCAGCATTTCCGTTTCATCCTTCGCTGCATGAGCACCTTAAAAAATTTTTTTGTGATACCGATATTAATTTAGGATACCGTCTAGATAATAAATTGTCTTATCCTATTGATCATAATAAAATAAAGAAAGATGAAACTGAGAAAAAAGGTTGCATTTACTTGGTTCCCTGTTATCAACATGATTGTTTTTATATTGGTAATAGCGGTCAGACTCTGAAAAAAAGATTTAGTCAGCACCGCAGTTCTATTAAGACTGGAAAAACTAATGGTTCCTTCATAGCTAATCATATGTATAAAGAAGGACATATAGGAAAATTTGAGGATTTTATCGTGATTGATCAATGGAATAAGAGACAAGGAAGAGAAGCCAAGAATCCTTGTTTATCAAAACTTTAGATTCGTATAATACATTTATTCCAAATAGTAATATTCATCATTACTTGTATAATAATAATTTCCAAAGATTTGCAAGAACACAAAAAAAGGTTATTAGAGATAAAATTGACAAAAAAAGACGAAACTTGAATGTATAATTAAGATTGTGTAAGGTATTTATAATATTATAAAAAAAAATTTTTGTTTACTTTTGTTAGTTTACAGTTGACAACCAGAGGGCTATACCTGTCAGCCACATTTGTTTTCATTGGACAACTGTTCTCGTATGGAATGCCAATTTGTAAATTAATTTAAATATTGTTTTTCATTGGTTTTTTTCCTTTTCTTGACTATTTAAGTGGAACTTTGTAAGAAATTGTTGTGCATGATGATGAACCTCTATGTGGGTTCGAAAGGCTCCATTTTTATATAAATATGTTTATTTTTATATTTTTATAATTGTGTGTATATTTATATATATTTCTGAATCTTAGAACAGCTGTTTCACGCTCTTTGACGATCATCAGCTAGGACAGTTACCAGTAAACAGAGGTCTCACTATTCCTCACTAATATTTTTAGTGAGTTTTTTATTTTTTTATTTATGCTCTGGAAGCTACATATTGATTCCGATGAATTACTTTTTATTTTTTTTCTGAATGCAAATGTAATTCCCATTATTATTTAATTATCAAAAAAATTATAATTCTTTTTTATACTAAACACTTTACATTAAGTATTTTTGTTTCTTTCACTAGGGTTTACATGGCTTATCCGCTGTTAAAAGACATCCATACGGTTATGCCTTGGGTGAAAGCAGTTTTGTACAACGAGCTAAGCCACAGAGACGAGAGCGTTCTCGTATTAAAACAACATTACGATCGAAACAAACGAAGCTTTGAAGAATGTGAGAATGAACTAATTATTGACAAGCAAAGATCTCTTGGCATATCACGCCTTAATTACTAATGATCTCCGCCTTGCCGGAAAATCCACTCATGACAAAAATCTCCCTGAACTCCCTGCATATTTATTACGGGAAACTTATTAATACAAATAGTTCAACCAACTCTGCATCCAAATATCAAATGTGTAGATTTGTGAAATATAAATCTTAATGCAAATAGCATTACCATGTAGGAGACTAAAACCCTCCAAAACATGTAATTTCAGTTATTAAATATCAATTTTTATCAATTTTAAATAGTTGTACGATTTATTTCGGATATTTATAATGATTAATCTTTATTCATCGAACAGTGAGCTGTCATAACAGGCAGTTATAGTGGTGATAGATAAAAAATTAAACTTACTTGATCAAACTATCATTAGTAAACTTTTGAGAAATGAGAGAATGATCTTACTCTGTCATCATAAAACATTAAATATGGCGTTTGCAGCAACAATATTTTATGGCAGAGTAGACTATCCAATAATACATGATTATGCCAGTCTAGCCTATCCAGACACATTATTTTTTTTAAGCCAATAATAGTAGTAGTGCAAGTGAGTAATCAAGTTGGCACTAATTTTGTAATAAGCAAAGACTGCAAAGAAAATGATGATCTAAGAGACAGAAAATAAACATCGTGATGTGTCGTAATTTTGAGTAATGGACCAATCCATTGGACAACTATTTATATTTAATGAGAAGAATCCGCTGACATAGGTCACCTCTGTGACCCCTTGAACAGCGTTGGACGAAACACAGAAGAAGAAAGAAACAGCCATGCCACTGCCGGGATTCGAACCCAGGTACTGGCGCACTGGTTGCCACGGTTGGCCGCCGCCGAGACCGCACGACCACGCCAGCACGGCATTGGACAACTAAGAAGCAACAAATTCTTGCGACTTCTACACGGGAATCAGAATACGTCGCAATGGCTATGTGTGTATGAACTAAAGTCATTTACTAATATTATGAAAGAAATTCATGAAGAGAAATTTGTGAGTAAGCCTTGTAATGTGTTTTGTGGTAATCAAGCCGCAATTAAACTGGCGAGTGATGATTTAAATAGGAGCAAGAGCCGCCACATCGATTTGCATTATCATATTATTAAAGATGCAGTGTCCAAGAAAATATTAGAAGTGTAATACATAGATACAAATTTAAATTTGGCTGATGGATAAACCAAACCATTAGGGAAACCAAAATTGGAGAATTTCAATCAGATGATTGGACTGAAGAGAGGTAAATCTGTATCTGAGAAATTATTTTAAAGCAGGTAGGTTTTATGGATTGAAAGTAAAAAAAAATATTTTTTTTATTTTTGCTTTAGAAATAATTTCTAAACTTTTTTCAGTTGAAAATAAAATTAATAAATGTGAAATAATAAAAGTTTGGAGTCGACGCCACGATACCAATGCAAAGTTATGCAAATTAGATGAGTATAAAATTGGCGGACGATCCAGGTCAGTTCAGTGTTAGAGCGAGAACCGGCCAAGCCATTCGATTCGTGTTACCAGCCGGACTCGACCATTTCCCTGAAAGGAGCCACGATATGAAGACTGGCAATGTCGAAGAAAACTTATGAAGACGGCTAATGAAAGGCAAAATAAATCAGAAGGGGCTATACATCGAAAGCCAATGCAGTGAAACGGTTGAAGCTTAAGAAATTTACCTGAAGTGTACTAAGCGTAACCGAAGAGAAGAAATTACTTTCTGAAACCGGCTACCTGTAAATTAGTTGGATTGGACGAGTCCTTCTCCAACGAACACTTCTGGGACTAAATCCTGCGAATCAAAGCCAACCGAAAAGTTTTCAAGGAAGACAATCAATGTACCAGTGGTGGAAAATGTCTCCCGTGCAGCCAAGAAATGGATTAATTGTATTCGACGGAATTAAACTTATCAGTGCTTCGAAAAAAAGAAGATTCCAGTCACCTTAATAATTGAATTCGCAAGTAGAAATTCAAAACATCGAAAAGGCATTCGTTTGGAACGAAAGGGATAAGTCAACTCTCACATCGAATTCCAACGGGATTATGCACGAGGAGTGCATATTTGTGAAATAATTGAAGTGTCTTCAAGTTATTTATTGTGCTTTATTTAAAGTAGCTGAATATTACTAAAGTAAAATCCAGTAAAGTGCTAGTGTTAAAGTGAATATTGGTGAAATTCGAACAGTTCCATTTTGGAAGTGCGGGTGTGTTCGCAATAAGAAGACAGAACACATCGGACAACATTGGCCCAGTGGACTTATCAAGAACGTTTGTTGTTGAACTATTCTGAAAGAATTTTTTTTTTTTATTTATTTATTTCTAAATTTAAAATTACAGTCCTACTAGATTTTCAAATTGAAATCCTGTGGTGCAGGTGCTGAAAGGTATAAATAATTATAAATAATAATTCATATACATAATATTTGTAAGTTAGAGAACATTAATTATATAAAAATTAATAATTTTATAAATAAAATAGATTTAAATAGTTTCTATTTAATTTGTACAAATAAAGTTTCTTATAGTGTTATCGCATCTACTCTGCTAAGTTTTGGGGTTGAAGGAATTAATAAATCCCACCTTCAAAAACTTAAGAAACATATTGCATTAATTTCATTACTAAAAATAAAGTTAAAATCACAAAGAACAAATTTCTCTATTTTCTTAAAGAAAGTATAAGGTGTGTGTGTTTGTGTAGCTTTTCCCTTCATTGGTTGGTTGGATTTTAATGGCGCAATTCCCTTCATTCAATACTGTTTAGTGAATAAGTAATCATCCATTAGTTTGATATTTTAAATATTTCGTTATAAAAATACAATCTCCAAATCGATGCTTATTTGGATTATTTATTGATATGCAATGAATTCTTAACATATTACATTGGTCAGAGTGATAAAACAATTTCCACTAAATATAGTCATCAATGTAATATGTC
>JAFIDM010000006.1:49310178-49344484 GCA_023159025.1 Thereuonema tuberculata
AATGATTTCTTCTGGTCTTGTTTATGAAAAACTGATTTCTTACTTACATTGTGCTCAATTGAAGGACATTCGCTACAAAATGGTTTCGTTTTCCATAATTAGCAGATGTTTTTCCAAAAGCAGGACATCGTTGTTTCTTGTGCTGATAACTGCAATTCTTACAATTCGTGATTTTCTCCAATGATGTCTCCAGGGATTACCTGTAAATTACTTGTAGAAGGTGTATCATTGATAAGATCATCTTTCAAGGATTTAACTTCATGCACAAGAATAATTTCTAAAGCTTTTGATAAAGAAATATCGCTTTTTTCAAAAAGTCGATCTTGAAGAACTTCTTCTTTATAAAATAATGATTAAATCTACTATTTCTGCTATTTTTCAAAAAAAAAAATTCAAAAATTTAAAATTATTCAATTTGTATACAAAAATATCATGATTATTAATTTCTTCAAACAGTTATTGAAAAAGTTCGAATAATATTATATTTCATAAATATTAATGTAAAAGAAAACTCACAATTTTATTGAATAATCAATCTACCTATCTATCTATCTTAGATGCTGCAGATAGACAGAGTGATAGCATATTGTCTATTTGATCAATTTGTAATTTTAATTTAAATGATTTTTTCGAAATTATTTCATTGATTTTCTCTAATAATTTCTAATTATTTTTCATATTTGCTTCTGATGACACTATATAATTTTGTAATATATAATAATTTCAATTATCATTACTTTTTCTTAGACTACTGAATAACAGATACGTTCAAATTTAATAATCAATGAAGGAAACAATTAATTGCACTGTAATTACTGTAATAAAAACAACCTTGAGATTGTTGTGAGGTACGATCTTGATGCAAGGATTCGAAACTATTAATTTGTGCATTTTGAATTGTAGTTCCCAAAATGAATAATAGAAGTTTGTTATTTGTGTATTATACATGTTACTGAACAGTATCCTTATTATGAAATAAATTATATTATTCTAACCTCTACCATTTCGGCGATGATGGTGATCTTCATAGAATCAGGACTTGGTAATCCGTGACTTTTTTCCAGGAATACTGGGCTTTCTTCTTTTGATATTGCATAAGTCTAAAAATCCAAATGAAATTATTTACTTATTTTTTTCAATTATTTTATTACTCGTTTGTTATAAACTAAAACTAACATAGGTTAATATAAATATCGGCTACCCAGCCAAAACATTCAGTAAAGGTTCACTAAATTACAAAAGAATGGAATGGTTATTCTAATCTGACGAGACTAATAACATTTTTTGTATCATCTTTTGATTCTTTTCTATTGTAATTACTATATCTGATTATCAAATATTCCAGAAATTATAACATGATGAACCTTTTACTATTGTCACGAACATTATTATGCCCCGTGCTTCGCTGATGCTTTGCCATTTTTTTCTTTCTGCATAATATTTCTAATTACATTTCTCTTTTCCTTTTTTGATTATTTCCAACACCTCCTTATTCTCTCTCTTTGTATTCAGTTCTGGCGTCCGTAAGTCCCCTCCAACTCGGCACCGAAGATTCTCTTAGGGCTCGAACGCACTCGACCCAATTCTGATTTTTAGCTTGGAAAGTAATAAAACAATTAGGGGGAGAAGAAGTGGAGGGGAGATTTCTTGACTCGTGCAGGCTATAATGTGGCATTGTGTTTCAGTTTGCTAGGGGCGTTTCAGTCAGAATTGGAAGATCGAACATTGTCCGATATCCCAAGTCTTCCTAAAACGCCTTTAGCAAACTGAAACACAATGCCACGTTACAGCCTGCACGAGTCAGGAAATCTACCCTCCACTTCTTCTCCCCCTAATTATTTTATTACTTTCCAAACTAAAAATCAGAATTGGGTCGAGTGCGTACGAGCCCTTACAGTGCTTTAACGGCTTCGGGAGCGGCTCAAGAAAGTTTCACTTGAAATTACGCTATGGATAATCAGGCCATAGCGCCTATTGTTTCGGAAACTAAAGCTTCTTTCCATCTTTCCCCCTGCTGTAAACTGTTCCAGAAATGCTATCTCAATTAGGGGAGCAAAAGGACCGGTCCCTCCTGATGTCATTACAAAGAGTGGTGTGCCAGAGGCGACGCGGTGGGGACAGAAATGACGAATAAAACTAAGAATAAAACGATGGTCCTCGAGGAAGTGAACAGTGTTTTGAGAGGCGAAAAAGCGAGGCACAGGTAAGACGACCCGGATTCACGTGGCGAGTAGTACCGGTCGTCGAAGCAGTGCCTGCCTCCACCTTTGCTTAGCGCCCCCCCCACCCCCCGAAAAAAGTCGGAGGCAGTGTTGGTGCAAAAAAGGCGATCAACAGAGAAGACGTTGTGGATTCAAAACGAAGTACGATGCCGCCAGTCTTCAACCCAGCCGTCTTTTCGTCTTCAACTGCCACTATCTCCGAAGAAAAGCACCGGCGACTGCGCGCAAGGAAAACATGAGAGCAAGGACCCAGCTGTGTGTGCACGTCAGCAGAATCATGAGACAGCTCCACGAAGAGAAGTCGGCAAGTTTTCCTCCTTTCTTCCGGGCGATTCCCGTGCATCTCCAGAAGCATCGTAGAGAGATGGAGACAGATTTACTGCTCTCGAGTGTTTATTTACGCAGTGCCCAGCAGACTTCATCGAAACCGTCCAAGCCGTTCATCCCGCCATTGATGGATATCGTCCTAGGGCCACTCTATCAATCCAGGACTGATCTTAACGGACTTACTGAGTGAATATGTATTTTATCTTTCCTTGATAGTAGTAATATATACTATAAAACTTAGTAAAAAACTAGGGTTTGGCACACGTTTGTTCTTGAGAACGGCGTATAGTAAACGAAACAGTTGGGTCCTTGAGAAAAAATTTTTGGTACGCATTGAGAATCAATTCACTGTTGTCCTGGAGAATTGAGTAGGGTGAACGAAGCAGTTGATAAGCAAAGAAAAAAGAGGGAGATTCCCCTTATTGAATTGAATTTTCTATTTTATTTTCTGTTTGAATAGATATGGATAAAAATTTTAGAAATGATTCTACAAAACCCTGTAAAAACAAGGGTTTGGCGCGATTTTGTCCTTGAGAACGGCGTATAGTGAACGAAACAGTTTTGTTCTAGAGAAAAATGTTTGGTACGCCTTAAGAATCAATTCACTGTTGTTCTGGAGAATTGAGTAGGGTGAACGACGCAGTTTTGTCGTTGGGAATCTATAGAACCACGAAAAATACAATGGTTTGGCGCACTTTTGTCCTTGAGAACAGCATATAGTGAACGAAACAGTTTTGTTCTCGAGAATCAAATTTTTGGCACGCATTTATACTTGAGAAGAAATTCACTGTTGTTCTGGAGAATTGAGTATGATGAACGAAGCAGTTTTGTCGTTGAAAATCAATTTTTTGAACTAAAAAACAAGGATATATATTGTCTTTGAGACTGAATTTTCGCACCAAATGGTAGTCGGTAGCATGTATTTGTTCGCAACATTGAATAGCAGATTTTATGAAGAATTATAATTGTTTGAGTAAAACCAAAGGTTTGGCGCACTTTTGTCCTTGAGAACAGCATATAGTGAACGAAACAGTTTTGTCATTGAGAATCAAATTTTTGGTACGCATTTAACCTTGAGAATCAATTTTTGTAGTAAAAAACAAGGATATACATTGTCTTTGAGAATGAATTTTCGCACCAAATGATATTCGAGTAGCATATATTTGTTTGCAACATTGAATAACAGGTTTAATGAAAAATTATAATTGTTTGAGTAAAAACAAGGGTTTGGCACCCTTTTGTCCTTGAGAATGGCATATAGTGAACGAAACAGTTTTCTCATTGAAAATCAAATTTTTGATAGGCATTTATCCTTGAGAATCAATTTTTGTACTAAAAAACAAGAATACACATTGTCTTTGAGAATGAATTTTCGCACCAAATGATAGTCAAGTAGCATATATTTGTTCGCAACATTGAATAACAGATTTTATGAAAAATTATAATTGTTTGAGTGAAAACAAGGGTTTAGCGCACTTTTGTCCTTGAGAACGGCAAATAGTCAATGAAACAGTTTTGCCTTCGAGAATCAAATTTTTGGTACGCATTTATCCTTGAGAATCAATCTTTGTACTAAGAAACAAGGATATACATTGTCTTTGAGAATGAATTTTCGCACCAAATTGTAGTCGAGTAGAATGTTTAGTTCGCAGCGTCGAATGATAGGTTTCATGAAAAATTATAATTGTTTGTGGCGGGATACAATGTGCCAAATGAAATCGGCACGTCTCAGCACAAAACTCAGAAGTTTTAGGATTTGACATCAGTGTACTCGAGTCCCGACGAGACTTATTAGATCCATCTATCAGACTCATCACTATTCGAGAGACTGTTGGAGGTATACAACCTCCTAAATCGACGAACATTGATACAAGTTCGATTCGCTCTTTTTTATCTGTAAGTCAACATTGATTCCTTCAACCCTCTATGCTCCCGGTCATTATTCAGATCCGGAGCAGTTTACCAAAGATACTCATTCTGGATGATGTTTGGAGATAGGAAACAGTCGATTGTGGACTAGCTCCTTGACCAGAGCATCGTTGAATGCTTTGTTCGATGTAAAATATAACACTAAACTGTTCATGGATTGTCCAATGCATCGGGCCATGGCATATAGAAGACAGTATTCTCTGCAAACTGTTGAGAACGGTCATTGTAAAGTAACGATATTGGAATGAATGAATCTTGAATTCTGGCATAGAAATCGTCGTACATAAGGGTTGCCTGGAGGTAGTCCATAAGAATCGAAATATTCTCCCAGGTGATGTTCGAGTTAAAAAAAAATACATCCTATTATTCATTTTTATATTTTAAAAGGTGAAAAACAGAGACAAAGAAATAATGAAACGACAGAATTTTTGAACGATATAAAGTATGTTTTTATTTACGAATATACAAAATGGTTATACGATTTTTCAATTACGATTTAGATAAGAGAGGTGTGCAGCATTGACAGCAACGGCATTGTTCAGTTGCAAATGATACTCGTTCTGGATGATGTATGGAGATAGGAAACAGTCGTTTGTGCACTAGCTCCTTGACCAGAGCATCGTTGAATGCTTTGTCCGATATAAAATATGACACTAAACTGTTCATGGATTGCCCAATGCATCGGGCCATGGCATAAAAAAGACACTATTCTCCACAAACTGTTGAGAACGGTCCTTGTCAAGTATCGTTATTGGACTTGAATTCTGGAGTAGAAATCGTCATACATAAGGGTTAAAGTTTTTTAAATAGGGGTTGATGTATATGAAATGTTTCAGACGGTGCCAATCTCTGTTGAACCATTTCCTCGGGAAAGACGATTAATTTTTTGAGTGCGTCCATTATCCACGTCCCAAGACTGAACCTAGTAAACTTCCCAGGGCTGGAATTAAGAAAGGAAGGAATGCGCCACCCGTCTGCACCAGCAGTCTTCTATGGCTCTGCACACTCTGTTTTGTCTGTACTAGGGCTCTCAATGTCTTCTTGTATCGTTGGAGTTTACGTTTCTGACTGGGAGTAATCGAAACAGTTCCATTCATAACGTTCTTGATGACTTCACAAAGACATCGTATGAAGTCATCAGATCCGTAACTGAGAACTCCTTCGAGTTGGGAAGGATTTAAGGATGGAAATGCTTGGAGTAACTGCCTATATTTAATAAGACGGCGAGGCGATTCTCTCCTCATGATGATCTGATGACGAGTGAGATGCTTCATCCTTCGGAATTATGGATCGAATAGATGGTAAGAGGGATGTTGGGAAATATTCCCGTATGAATGCGAAACGTATCTCGTGTTTCAGGTTTTAGATCGATCAATAAATATCCAAACGGTTTACTCGTAGCCTCTTTGTAGGCTACGAGGAAAAGTTTTTCGTTTTCGGAAACACTTGTCTCACGAAGTAGAGAATCTGTTTCCGGTCACGAATGTTCCTAAATAAAATGAAGTAATGGGTATTTAACGAGATTGTTCTACGCACTTTGTCCTGATAGAAAAGATTCTGCGCTAAATAGATAACGCTGATGTTTTTATGATGACTGTACTTCCTGAATAATTGTTCAACAACTTCCTGGAATTTTGAAGATCCCATAAGATCATCCAAAATAAGTAGCCTTCGTTGAAGGGTGCTTAGAGTCTATAGTTTCGGGATTCCTTCGAAGAAGTGCACGAAACTCGAATATTCCGACATCCATGATTGATAAACTCCGTAGTACCAAACAATTTTCTCGGGTGGCGGTTCAATTAAAATATCTCTGTAATACAAAAGTTTCTTGACCAGTTCGGTTTACCGCAAGATGTAGCTCCGGCTATCAAACAAGTAAAAGGGTGTTTTAAATTGAACGTGTTCTTTTCCACAACTTCCATCGTGCTGCATCCTCCTCCAACCATCCAGACAAATCTCACGATCTTAAAAAAAATTCCTTTCTTATGAGTTAAGCATTTACAAATAAATGAGACTGGAGAGAGAAAACGTTCAAACATTTTTTTTTATTTAAGCTTTGGATGAAAAGATATACAAAATAAAACTTATACAATGTTTTATTTAAAAAAAAGTTACATACAATATGAAATGATTAAATGTTTTTAAAATTGGCATTACATGCTTCTTTTTTTTTTTTTTTTTTTTAAAAAGTATATATGCATAATATCTTTTGTCTGACTTTTTTTTTCACAAGCCATAAGGAATTGTAATAAGCTTTGTAGGGAGTATAACACGTTTGTCAAAAATTGCTGTGTACCTTTTTATTTCGGTTCTACTCACAATCTTTCTATCATCATTCCTTGCAATCTTATGTTTGTTTCTTACGATCGTTTCAGTAGGCACATCACCATTTATCAATTCACGGACCATCTTTTCCATCAGATCTAAATCTATATGTTTCTTTATTTCATACGATAAATAGAATCTACGGATTTTAATAACGATGAAGGAAGGTTCATCGGGCATTGAGGATTTCACTTCGAATGCATAATTTTTAGGTACAATGGTAAAAAATCTTATCATATATTATTCGCCAAAATCGTTTTTAATTTGGTCTGACATATCATCTAACATGCTTCCAGCGACAATTGGACATTCACATTCCTGTCAGTGTACATGCAAGCACCTCTCAGTAATTCCATGTTACTGAGAATTTGTAAACGGGCATGGCATTTAACAAAAGCGGCAAGTATGAGATTTGTATGACCCACCAGTCGGAAGAACTTCAGTATCATCTTTCCACTGTATCTGGGCGATCTTATCATTATTGAAGAAATTAACGCTACTGACTGTTTTGGTATCATCATTTAGCAATTTAAAGAACTCTTTCGGATCATTTACAAATTGGTCTGCGTTCTCTGTACTGATTGAGCCAGTTTCCCATGAAAGCTGTTAAGGTATGTCTTGGCCAAATTTCTCAGAGGCAGGTTTTTTTTTTTAATATCTCTGTAATCTAACTCAATCCCTTCTTTTTCAATATAATCTTGATTGTAATTCTTCATCTGTTCATCTGTGATACAATTCGAAGGAAATCCTTCACTGCTTTGTTTGATCTTGAGAAACATGTATACATAGTCCGTAAACAATCCTCCAGAACGTTTTTGACGATTGTATTGTTCTGCCACCGGAAAGTGCCACACATGATATAGTTCCAGAATTTTATAGCAACGTTCCAGAGCATACTGTACTTCGAAAGAAACCCACATTCCTAAAAGACTTCTGGCCTCATCGTCGTGAGTGTATCTAATTTTTTGATTTTTTCTCTCCAGACATGTTCGGCAAAGAGGGAAGAACAATTTCTTTTCAAATCGATAGGGCAAAACTGGATGAAAAAGTCCTTTTGGCGGTGCAACTTTGCATTTGATAAGACCACAAAAGTTTGATATATTTATACTTATAAACTTGTTTAAAATCTGAGGAATATTTACACAATTTTTTCTATATTTCAAAACGTAGGTGTAGAGGCTTAGATTGTCAAAATATCTAATAGCTTCATCTCCGTTAGCATTATGTAAAAGCCGTATCGCTTCTACTCTTCCTCTGAAGTAAGCATCTCTCGAATTAATTGGGGATACAATCACGAATTGCTGGACAGTCTCTCTTAGCTCATCATTTTCCTTTAGCATCCTATTAAATTGGCATTCCCATATTTTCTCGTACTGAAAACCGTGAGAACGAAAAAGTGTTTTCCTTTTCCAATGTCTGCTCGTACAGTTCCTGCATAGTACAATGTGAATGCGGATGTCTAAGACCTCTCTGTTTGTAGCAAAAAATACAACCATGGAAAAAACATCCATAGAATTCAAAGACGGTACGAGTAGGTGCGTGATAGCCGTCCACAAACCATCGATCCAACAATTTTCGTTCTTTCGAATTGCCTGCATGCTCGATGGTGATATTTCTCTGAGACTCAATTAATGAAAGTCATTGAATTTTCGAATACTGTCGGGGAGATCGAAATCCCACTTCAGAAATCAGGAGAATGGTGTTTTCTTTAAGAAATAGAGATCTAAACACCTTCATACATGCGGCAGAAATAGTAAAGCTATTTCGAAAGGAACAGTGGCGATCAATAACAGCAATAAGAAGAAAAAAAAAGAAGCATAGGTTATACTTACATCAAAAAATTTTTCAGCCAAGGCGATATCGATCGAAGCAGAGGTAGCCATCCTTCCTTTACGAGAGTGGTCAGTAGTACAGGAACATGACAATTTCTGCAGATCGAGTGAGACTTTATATACAGTTTGAATGTAGGACAGCAGGGCCTTATGACCATCCTACAACTTCTCCGTGATTGTTTAACAAATTATGTAGCCAAAAATCTTCTAAGTAGATTTTTTTAAAACTAAAAGTTATTTAGTAAATGGTCTCATTAACTGTTTTATTTTTTCCATGCATTATTGTATCACTGAACTAGAATTTTTTGGGACATTACTATCAATTACATTTTTTCTTAACTGGCTTATGAGAATCATGCCTCCATCCATTTCTCAGAAGATTTGATGATCTCGAGAAATACGGAACTGTTTTATTTTTTTATCTTGCAGAAGATTTTGGGAAAATCGATAGAACAAAGTGAAACTTATCTATTTACGAATGGATTATATAAAATCAAATATCTCAAGATAAAGAAAAGCATTATTGAGAATAATAAATGTATTAGTCAATGATATTATCCTTCTATTTAGGAAAAATTCTAAACGAAAATTAACTTTTCACATTGTTCAATATTAGATATTGATATTTTGTATTGAAATGAACTTTCCTTCAAAATGATTCGTTACTTTATGAGTATCAAAATATTGTCATTATAATAGAAAAACAAAGAAGATATAATATCTCTCTAAATTAACAATAACAACAAAAATAATACATAGTTATTTTTTAACGAGTAGAATCTCTTTTATTTTCGAATAAAAAAGTAAGGCTAAATAAAACTTCACAGATAGTAAGAAAAGTCAAATTTTTTCTTTTGAATTCTTAAAAGAATATAAAAATTATAATATCTTAGCGACATTTCTAATAAAATATGAAAAGAAACCTTTAAAAAAAAAAAAAAAAAAAGAAATCATTTTAAATCTTAGCTCTCCCTAATCAGGAAGTCATTTTTAGATCTATCTTTTCTCTTCCGAAAAATTCTTTTCTCAAAAAAAATAGAGCGTCATCCATTTTAACCCACCAGGAAGTCATATTTAAAACTAAAATTAAATGATGGGAATGGAATTCGGAAAACATTCTCATCTTAATAAGGTGTCCGATAAACGGAAATTAAAAGCTCTCTAACTCTCTCTTCAGAAAATGGTTTTCAGAAAAAAATAATGCCAACATCTGTCTATCATCCCGGAATTAGAATGAAAAATTTGATCTAATGAGAAGCTTGTATCCAGTATCTGTTGTTATTGTTTTTAAATAAGTCAGTTACAGGCATATTATTTTTCATTTCTCCATCAGACAATGATAATTCCATTTCATTTCAAATTGCAGTCAGTTACACAACATCTCCACCTTCGTGTTGGTAAGTGAAAAGTTCATCTTCTAAACCTAATCTCTGTCACTCAGAAAAATGTTTGAAGTTTTTATTTATATTATAAATTTAAAAGAAATTAGCATCCATTTCATTACTGTTTCACAAAATGACGAAGTGTTAATATTCGAAAGACTCGAAATTCAAAATAATATTCATATGCCTTTTTATGAAGATTTTATGAATATTTACTATACGAATCTTAACGAACTTATAATGTTCAACTTATAGAATTTCGAAATTATTAATTTTCGGATTTATAGTGAAGAAAATATAATTAAACTTCATTATGCTAAAATTGACATGATTTTCGAACCAATTCAATCAAATGCAATTTCTTCCAGTGACGGAGAATTAGGCAACAATTTAGAAAATGAATTTATCGTAGAACAGGAAATCCAAAATTCATCAGTCAGTTCGGCCACAAATTAAGGTAAGCTTTTTTTATTACATATATTTTATGTCTCTAAATTTCATTATCAAACAATTATAATTATTCACGAAATCTGTCATTCAATGTTGTGAACAAATACTCAACTATCATTTGGTGCAAAAATTCATTCTCAAAGACAATGTATATCATTTTTTTTTTAGTATAAAAATTGATTCTCAAATATTTTATTTCTCTAAACTTCATTATCAAATAATTATAATTTTTCACGAAACCTATCATTCGATGTTGCGAACAAAATATTCTACTCGACTACCATTTTATACGAAAATTCAGTCTCAAAGACAATGTATACCATTGTTTTTTTTTTAGTACAAAAATTGATTCTCAAATATTTTATTTCTCTAAACTTCATTATCAAATAATTATAATTTTTCACGAAACCTATCATTTGATGTTGCGAACAAAATATTCTACTCGACTACCATTTTATACAAAAATTCAGTCTCAAAGACAACATATATCCTTGTTTGTTTAGTACAAAAATTGATTCTCAAAGCATACCAAAAATTTTTTCTCGACGACAAAACTCTTTCGCTCGCTATACGCCGTTCTCAAGGACAAACGAGTGCCAAACCCTAGTTTTTTACTGAGTTTTATAGTGTACTATCTATACCCGGCATGCGTTGCAATGCCACTTAAAGAAAGAAGGGGCTCGGTGAGAAGGGGCCGTAAATATAAGGTCCCGGTGTCAATCGGGGGTGGGACACTTAGGCGCTTGTATCGCCATCCCCCACCCAAGTGTGGTGTCCCTGCCCCCCACAGGAGAACGAATTTTTCTCTTTTTTGCAATTGACTTGGGGGGGCCCGAGAAGGGGCCCTAAATATAAGGTCCCGGTGTCGATCGTGGGTGGGACAGTTAGGCCCTTGTGTCGCCATCCCCCGACCCAAGTGGGGTGTCCCTGCCCCCCATAGGAGAGCGAATTTTTCCCTTTTTTGCAATTGACTTGGGGAGCCAGAGAAGGGACCCTAAATATAAGGTACCAGTATCGATCGGGGTGGGACACTTAGGCCCTTGTGTCGTCATCCCCCCACCCAAGTGGGGTGTTCCTGCCCCCCATAGGAGAGCGAATTTTTCCTTATTTGCAATTGACTTGGGGGGGCCCAAGAAAGGGCCCTAAATATAAGGTCCCGGTGTTGGTCGGGGGTGGGACACTTTAGCCTTTATGTTGGCTTCCTCCCACCCAAGTGTGGTGTCCCTGCCCCAAATAGGAGAGCGAATTTTTCCTTATTTGCAATTGACTTGGGGGGTCCGAGAAGGGGCCCTAAATATAAGGTACCGGTGTCGATCGGGGTGGGACACTTAGGCCCTTGTGTCGCCATCCCCCCACCCAAGTGGGGTGTCCCTGCTCTCCATAGGAGAGCGAATTTTTCTTTATTTGCCCAATATTTGTATAGTTCTCATTTTCACCACCAGGTGGATATTGGGTTTTTCAGGGGTTTTACCCCTCTTCAACCCTTTGGGGGGGGGGGGGCGGGTTCTAAGGTAGCCTATCTTTTTCGCAGGGTCCTAAAGAGTAATTCTGCAAAGTTTGGTCCAGATAGGTCAAAGGGCCTAGGAGTCTATAAAGGACAAAGAAAGAAAGAAACAAAGATACATTCATTTTTATATATATAGATATATTACTACTCGTCATTTATTCTATTTTTCTAATAGTTTGCTTCGCAATAAATCTTTCATTTAACCCTTATCTGAGTTTTTGCCCCACTCTCTTTTCTCTGAAAGGCGCAGGCCACAGGTGGATTCCCGCCGCTAGGCACCTCCCACTGCACTTCTCTTTTTTCCCGACCAATTCCCTCACTCTCCCATTACATATCTCTCCCTTTTATCCCATGATCGTGACTTGCTTTAGGAATGCATTCGATTGGCGTATGCCCTAAAACCAACACGTAACACTATATTCGAGATAAAGTTAATGATTTCCAAAAAAACAGATTTTTGCCAAATTATCAAACTTTATTGCAAACATTCTAGCAACTTCTGAGTCTGTTATTCGGTGGAGTTTGGCTGGCTGATGAGTCCTAATAAGGACGAAATGGTCCATCCCAGTCTTTTCCCGGTGACAACTCAGGGTGAGAATCATTTCTTATAGCGTTGTGCCTTCGTTTGCTTACTTAATTCTAGCAATCACTTCCAAATTTTTTATAAATGTACTTACAAAACAGAAAGTAACCTCTTCCTAACTAATTCTTCATTGCACTCATATTTCATTCTTTTTTACACTATGTCAACTATTTTGATTTTTTTTATTATAGTGTAGTATAATTCTCATTTGACACTTTCTAGATTTAAATTCTTCAATTAAATAATTTGAATTGCTTAGAAATCTTAAATTTAATTTAATGTTAATGCTTAGAAATCTTAAATTTTATGTTAAATTTAATGTTAATGTTAAAGTCTAAATATGTTTTTAGTTAAAAAAAATTGTCTAAAATAAATTTAATTCCTATTGACTAAAGCAGTTAGCAGTTATCTAAGTTACATCAATCCTTGTGTCCGATCGAACATAACGCTTGACGGCAATACAGGGCGTCTCCATCTTTCTGTATCATATTCATTCTGGGTCAGTTCATATCAAGTGGTCCAGAAAAAAATAAAATGGTTGCGCGACTATTTTTAGAAAATCTGATTATCTTGTGTCCAATGATCTTAACATGTTGGTTGTTCAAAATGACTATTATTTTCATTTTGATGTTTTTTGTTTTTGCTTGGCAGTCAGATTTGTTGTACAGAACATTGCAGTTTTGTAATTTTTAAGGGTTTACGGAAACGTAAATATCTCTATTGACTCTGTCAACAAAGGGGAAGAAATCCATTTGTTCAAAAAAAATAAAGGGCTACAGTTTCATTTCTGTGGCATTTTCATTACAACATAATTTTAAAGAATGAAATTTCAGCCTAAAATCTTATCTTATATTTCAAAATCAAAGCCGGCATACCTGTTTAATACAAAAACTTCTTAATAATTACGATAAAATTAAAACGATATACTGTTAAAAATTGAAAAGACTTGTAAATGCTTCAACTTCACCAAAGCGAAACCCGGTCATAATGTAACAATTTTTAAGAAATTTAAAAAATTTTTTTAACTGTACATAGTTTTAATTTTATCTTAAATAATAGGAAGTTTTTATATTAAACAGGTGTGTCGGCTTTGATTTTGAAATATAATGTATAATGTGTAATGTATAACTCAATCATTATGTAATGTATAATGATTTTTGAAATATAATGTAGGCACGTTAAAATTTAATTTTATTAAGCTTATCTTTGTTTCTACAATACTCCGGTTTTCAGGAGGAAATTGTTTCCGTAAGGGAAAGTGTCATTAAGTCATACTTTTTTTAATAATAGATAGCAAATACTAGTACTCATACATCAAGTTTCAGTACTGAGATTGCTCTCCATTTTTTCTAAAAATTCTCAATTTTTGGAAATTTGAGAAAAATCACACATTGCAGAGCTCATTATGTCAGATGGGGAATGATATTCAAAAGATAAAAATCTGATCTTTGGCCCATAATTGTAGAGGAGGAGGTCCAAATATTGGCTAGGGTCTAAATATGGACTACTTGAAGTATTCGGGTATGGTAGGTACTGCCCCGCAGTGGAAATAAAGTGAATATATTATGTGTAACAAAGGGAAATGAATGGAACAGTTGGTCACCTATAGTCAAGTTATTCAGACACAGTGTGGTGCTAACTGTCAATAAACATATTTCATGACCTCGAAATATTTCACAGGTACGTTTTCTTATTTTCGTCATCAAATTCTACTGAATCAAACGCTGATTTAAAAATGCATGACATTACCAGCATTATAAATTTGTTCTAGTGTATATCAAAGCAACATAAACAAGTAATATTATATTAATAAACTTTATTTAACTTCATCAAAAATCTCTCTTCTCTTCGGTGAGGCCATTCGAAATATTGTAATGAAGAGAGATTTTTGATGAAGTTAAGTAAAGTTGTTCTAGCATAATTTATTTATTAGCATAGAGCAACATGGTAATGTTGGGAACCGATCTTAATATTTCTTACCAAATTGTCTAAATACAGGCTACCTACAAAGATCAAACCATGGGTTTGCACATATTTAAACTTTTTTATTTATTTGGATCAAGTAAACCCAATTGATCTATGATTTCTTCGTTTCAGAAAGAATGTTTAAAAACTCAATCTACCTGAAGATAATAACGACCTAGATATGCCACAAGGGGAGGGAGCTTTGGGCCAAATTTATTCGGTGTTGTATGTAGGCCCAGTGATTGTGCAGGTGCTGAAAAGGATATTTATATTTGTGACATTGGAAATAAACAAT
Organism: Thereuonema tuberculata; assembly: GCA_023159025.1. Taxonomy (NCBI): domain Eukaryota; kingdom Metazoa; phylum Arthropoda; class Chilopoda; order Scutigeromorpha; family Scutigeridae; genus Thereuonema; species Thereuonema tuberculata. The sequence goes on from JAFIDM010000006.1 coordinate 49,324,996, forward strand.
TACCATTTAATTAAATATTATGTTTCAGAATTTTTTCTAAACTTTTTCAAAAATAAATTCGAGTATTAAAGTAGCCCATATTTGGAGCACAATTTCAAGAACAAGATATCTATAACTTTAAAAGCAAATTAACTCTGGTGTTGCTGGGTTTGTCCTCTATGATATAACAGGAATGAAGACATCTGATGTTGATGTGGCATCTGTGTAGATCTTTAGGCTGCTGGCGTGGTAGGTGTTACTTAGGATCTTATCGGTTTTTACATTTTTTAGCTTGACACGGCCTCTTCAAAGGGAGTCAAAAAAATCCTAGTTATCTGTTTGCTTGTTGACGAGCTTTCTCAGTGCAACCTTGAGTGCCCTGTTCTCTTTGGTCATTTGGCTGGGTGGTATGCCGAGGATATACGGTGATCTGTATGGAAACGGTCACAAACATGTCAATAACTTTGTTGACGAATTCACGACCCTGATCACTGATAAGGCTGTTCAATGTGTTTATAAAGCCTAGTCGACATATAACTGAGTAAAGGAATTGTGCTACTGACTTCGTGCTCTCCGGGGTAGCTGCGGTTTCAAGACCAATTGAAGAAATGGTTTGTAATGGACACGATATATTTTTTATCACTTGTAGTTTCTTGAAGAGGTCCGATAAGGTCAAAACCAATCAGACACCAGATCTTCCCATTTACAGGTAGGGGATTGAGTGACGGAGCTTCTATGTTGACTTTGAGATTACTGACTAAACACTTCGGACATGCCTTCAAATATTCTTTTACTTCATTCAGTAATATCGTCCAGATATTTTAGGGAAGACTCTATCTCTACCAGTTTTCTCCTGTAGCTGGATTATCAGGACAAGCTTTCAGAATGCTGGGTTTTGCCAAGATCAAAACACACGGGTTTTGACAAGAACTTTCTTATCTCCATGGGAGAGAGTTCCATTGTCACCACGAAATGGCTGTTTGACGAAACAGAGCCTTTCCATTTACAAGCTTGGCAGGATCCAGGTAAATAAAGTCAAAATTGTTATTAATTCCCTTAAGGGATCAGGGACGTAATTTTAATTGGAAAGGGATACTAATAAATACTTGGAATTCAAATACCATTGAGTAGAATGCTTTCCCATTCCCATATCTGGGAATACATTTCATTATCAAATTCTATATAACTATTATAGAATAAAAAACTGATTAAATTAAATATTTTTTTTTATGAATTTAAAATTCAAAATTAAGAAAGTTCAATTGTTTTATTGAAGATTCTACATTTCCAAATAATTTTTTTAAAGTCTGCAGTAGTTATTTCATAAATTCTTTTATTGTGAAAATCTTTCATTACTTCATTGTAGCTATTAAGAAATCAATTGTAATTTATATTTATAGAATTTACTTATTTCATGAATTTTTTATGTATAGTGTAACGTAATATATTGTTTAATATTTGTAAATTTTTAGTTTATGGAATAGAATAATTTATTTCTTTATTAGATATTATTTCTGAAAACATTTTAGCCTAATTTCTTAAGTAGTTTTCAAATGTTAAAGAACGTTTATCTAAATTACGTGTAATTAATTCTTAATAGTTTTTAAGAATATGGATTAAACATTTAATAATTCTTTTCTTTAAATATTATATCTATGCTTATACATTATTTTGTGTTTTACGTATATTTGTAAATATGTAATCATTTATGAAAATTAGAAATAGCTTTTTTTTTTTATTTTAACTACTCCTTAGTCGGTTTCAAACCACGTTGAAAAAGGAGGAGGAGCACACCTCTTGAAAAATCCCAAGCTTAGCTGACACGGCTATCGTTACCTGTTTTGGGGTCGCAAGTGATTACATGGTTACATAAGGTTATGTGGTTATAAGGTTACGTGGTTGATGCATAGTTCAAGGAAGCGTTTATGCAATGGTTGATTGCAAAAAATCTGAACTGCTAAAAGACCTACAAAGAAAAGTCGGATAAAATACTTGGAAAACAACACTGAGAACAGAAACTGAAACACTTGTTCAAATTAAACAACGAAAAGTTAATGATAAATACCTAAAAATCGATGAAAACAATATCAAATATCTTTAGATTGTTTGAATGTTTGCCCCCGAACCTATATACATTTTTGAAGTACTCAATGTGTACTTTCATTTCAGAAAATGGTATTGATTTTGACGATGTACACGCTGTAACCACTCTTTGTTACTTAGTAATAGAAATGACAATACCATAAATGATTATCTGACAACACATCTTAAATTAGAGCAGCTATAAATGTTTGTGTACAAAAAGAAAGATTATAAACGGAAAAAAAAATAAAATGCGGGTACGGAAATATCAGGAAATTAAAAGTTTGTCTGGAGGATTACACGCTTCCGAAAGTCAGAGGTTTTCAAAAATCTTAAAAACAAACCAAAATATCAAATCTTTTTCAACTAATCACCATTTCAGATTTAGACAATCATTATAAAACTGTTAACAGACGATTGAATACTGTACAATAATTCACAACTATTTTCGAAAAATTTGGTATTAAAAATTGATACAAAGGAAATGGAAACGCAATTAGATCCCTTAAAGAAATTAGATGTTTAATGAATAAATTGAAGAAATTAGATGTATGTCATGTGGCGCTGAACAGCATACGGCGTGTATGAGAGATATCGAGGAAATGGAAGGAATGACTCCTTCAAAGAAGAAACTGTGGAAATGTGATTTATGCAAGAGAATAACAACTAGAAATAGAAAAGGGAATATAAATATTGAGGACGAATCAGGAATGGATTATACTCTGGATGAAAATCTACAAACACCTGTTACCCATACGGTAGAAATGGGTTCTACCAACAAAGAACTCAATCAAGAATTGGGTCATACCATTTTGAAAGAAATAACTGAGATTAGAGAATCGATAAATTTCATGAACAAACAATATGAACAAATATTGACTAAATTAAACAAATATCAAGAAAATCAAAAAGAAATGAAGGAAAACATGAAGAAAATTGAATATGACAATAAAACACAGAAGGAGAGTATAAAACAACTACAGGACACAGTGGAAAAGCTGGAGACACAGCAAAGAAAAAACAATATTGAAATCATTGGAGTACAGGAAAAAGATAATGAGAACATTCTCGATACTATACAAAAGATAACTGAATCAATCGACATACAGTATGATCCAGAAAAAATTGAGGCTTGCCATAGATATGGGAGACTTAGCAGGAATAAAGGAAGACCAATAGTTATAAAATTTGTTAATAGGAAAGATAGAGATCATTGGATTTCGAAATCCAAACAAATAAAAAATTTAACAAATAACAAAGTCTTTAAGAACAACAATCCACAGAAAATTTATATCAATGAAAATTTAACATTGAAGCAAAAAAATTTATTATGGCAAACAAAAATAGAAGCAAGAAACAAACAATATAAATTTGTATGGATAAAAAATTCAAAAATTCTAGTTAGGAAAAATGAAAACTCAAAAATTATCAACATACAAAGTAATGAAGACATTGAAAAAATTAATTAATAACTACAAAAGAACATAAAATGGAAACAATGAATCAAATAGAATTAGGAAAACTCCAAATAAAAGAAAATTTTAAGGACTGGAACCCGAAAAACAATAAACTTAACTTGCTTTACCTAAACATAAGAAGTCTAAAAACAAACTTTTCATACCTAGTTGCAAATATACAAAATAAAATAAATAAATTAGACTTCATAATTTTAGTAGAAGTTAACATTAAACAGGAAGAATTATTTATGTTTGACATTCCAGAGTTTTCAAAAATTCATAAACTACGTTCAGGAAAAAGAGGAGGTGGAATTATTATCTATTATAGAACAAATTTAGATTTAACCATAATTGAATATAATTCAGTAACGTACGAAAATATTACATGCAAGTATAAAGTAGGTACCTCTGCAGATTTCCAATTAATAATTCATGCTATTTATAAACCTCCTAATACAAATAAATTATTATTCAATGAAGAATTAAAAGATAACATAAGAGAAATGAAAAACATAATTAGTTCAAATATAATTTACATAGGAGATGCAAACATAGATATTTATAAAAAAGTTCTAAACAACCAAACATTAAACTATTTGCAAACTCTCTATAACTATGGTTTTGTTAATCATATACACAAACCCACTAGAATTGCATGTATCAAGACTACTATTTCAAAATCTTGTATAGATCACTGTTTTTCAGACATCAAGAATACAGGAACTATGGCTACAATAATCGAATGGGACATATCAGACCACTTTGGCATAATTTTGGAAATAAATAACTTAAATGATTACGTTAATGATAGAATTTTAAACAGAAATATGAAATATAACAATCCTATGGATGATGATTTCTTCAGCAAAAAAGTATACGAACTGACTCTTCTAATTAGAAATAATTACAATCAAGATACAAACAAAATTATTAATAAATTACACAAAATTATTAAAAAAGCTAAAAGAAGAGAATGGAAAAATAAAAAAAAAACAGTAGAAAAGGATCTAAATAAACAAATAGTAAACTATAAACATACATGGATGGATAACGAGATAATGACACATATAGATGAAAAAAATAAATTATTCAAGGAATATAAAAAAAATAGGAAAAATAAAACTTTAGAAAGAAAATATAAAAAAAAAGAAACTGGCTTAAAAATTTCATTTATAAAAAATAAAAAAATTATTACAGAAATTTAATTGAAGATGATCCAAAAGCTAATGTAAAGATATGGAATCTTCTAAAAAACCAGATTAATTTTAAACAGAAAAATAATAACAACAATGAAATATCAAAATTATTAAAAACATATGAAACAAAGACCATTTTCCAAGAACTAAAAAATGTATTTATTCAAAATAAATCAAAGAATGACAAAATAAACTATAATAAACAAGAAAGAACCAATTATGAAAGGAATTTTCAAAAAAATTCGATGGTTTTATTTCCACCAATTTCAATTGAAATATTAGATATAATATCCAATTTAAAGAATCATAATTCCATGGGATGTGATTTTTTAAAAGTAAAAGAAATCAAACTGCATAAAGAAAATTTAGCTATGTTCTCAGAGGAACTGTTCAAAAACATTATCATAACGGGGTCATATCCAACTCTTTGGAAAATTGCCCATGTCATCCCTATCTTCAAAGGAAATAACACGGATAGCCCTTATAAGTTTGACAATTACAGACCAATATCCTTACTCTCGAATATTTCAAAAATCTTTGAAAGTTATCTCTATAAAAAAAATTATAATTATATCAAAAACAACAATTTACTAAATGATAACCAATACGCTTACCAACCTAACAAAAGTACTGAATTATTATTGAATAATTTTTGCGAAAACCTAAATAGTAAACTAAACGAAGGTAGAATCATATATATTGCGTTTATAGACTTTAGAAAGGCTTTCGATAGTATAGATCATGGTCTGTTGTTAAATAAACTAAATAAAATGGGTATAAGGGGAAAAATTAATGAACTATTACAAAATTATCTGAAAAATAGAAAAATAAAAATAAAAATAAATAATTATATAAGCAAATTATACAATGTGAAGTCTGGGGTCCCACAGGGTTCTAACTTGGGGCCTTTACTATTTAATATTTATATGGATTCTTTAAATAATTGCGTGAACCTCTCAAATATTTTTATTTATGCTGATGATGTCCTTATCTTTGCGGAAGATATTGAACAATTAAATGCGTATAATAAATTACAAATAGATTTAAACAATGTAAATAAATGGGCAATAAATAATCATATGACTATAAATATTAAAAAAACTAAGATCATGATAATGAAAAATAAAAATAAAATTATTCATAAAAAACCTTACCATATGTTACATAAAATTACATGCAAAAATATTGACAATATCTGCCCGATAAATAATTATCAATGCAATTGTGAAAAAATTGAATACATAACGCAGCAAAAATATTTAGGAATCTTTATTGATGAGAAATTTTCTTGGAATGAACATTATCAATATGTCATCAAGAAATTAAATACATTAACGTATCTATTCCATAACTTGAAAGATTTATTTCCATTCAAACAAAAGTTAATTGTTTTTAAATCCTTGATAGATTCAATTCTAAACTATGGTCTAAATTGCTGGATCTTCATAAATAAGAAGCAAATTGAAAATATCAATAGAATATTATTTAAAATATTAGACAAAGTTTTTGTAAATTTCAAAAATAAAGGCAAAGAGGAAAAAAATAGTATTAGAAAAAGATTTAAAATACTAACAATAGAAGAAAAATTTATCTATAAAGTAATAATAAAAAATTTCTTTGTTATAAAAAATGAAAGAAATAGAAGTAAAGAAGAAAAAAAAACTCGAAAAAACTGGTTTTGTACTCTAAACAATAATAAAATTAAGAACAACTATGGATATCGATTAAATAGTCATATTATATATAAATTATTTAAACAAATTAAATGGGAAGATTACGAGTCTCCAAAAATTAAGGAAATAAAAGAAAAACTAATTTCCGATGTTATTGATAATAAAATTAAATTATAAATGTTATTAGTGAAACTTGACTTTAATATAAACAGTTAGTGCGCGAGCACGAGTATTTCTAACATTTTACTACTATAATTATTTAAAAGAATATAAGACTAGTGTTAATTAAATAGCTTATAATTTCTTATTCTCATAAATTATACATTCCTATAATTTTATGTTTATTTCTTAATATTTTTCTTATTCTTAATAAATTTAATAATCTTTTATGAATCAATTTAAACTTATGTTAATGCTTGTAATTTAATTAGGAATACTTAATATCAATTCATCAGACCTATACTACAGATGTGCATTTAGTATAAGCACACCTAATAGAACTGAGGAACATTTAAAAAATAAAAAAAAAAAATAAAACAACAAATCATCTGGATCTGGATTGCTTACAAATGAATTGATTAAAGAGTGGCTTAAAACATTGAAAGATGGAAATCACACGTCAACTTTTTAATTCAGAGAATATATATATTATAACAGAGTATAACATTTTGTAAAATTGTCTATGCCGATTTCAAACAAGTCCCACGAAAGTCTCAGATTTCATTCGTTAAAATCTCATCAAATCTCATTTTAACGGACGATAGCACCATGGACGATAGGCTGGAGTGGCTGCACGAGGGGGATATAAATACATCTAATGACTGTCTTCCTACACTACCAAAAGACATGGACGTCATGTGTCCAATCATTACAATAGAGGAAGCTCATGAATGCCCATAAGTGAGTGAACAATTAGGGAAGGTGGTGTCGCAGCCTATTTTTTTTACTTTCGCTAAATTTAATTAAATTCGTTATAGTGCAACTTAAAAATAGTATCATTTTTCTCCTCTTCTTTCACAGAAAAAATATATTTCATAGAAGACATCAGTAACGCTTTAGATATTTAGTGGTTTGAAGCAAAATAGTTGAACATATCAAATAAATTTAATTATTTAAAAATTATAGGGGAAATCTCACGTGAGGGGAGGTAGGTCCCACCATATCTTAACAAATCTCACCAAGGGAGGGGGGGATCAAAATTTAAAAAAAAATGCCTCACAACATTAATGGACGCCCCCAAAGTGTTTTAATGCAGAAAGTTATTGAATGGATAATCTCTTTGTACCGTAACAGCTGCACCAAAAAAAAAAAAAACCCTCTCTGTTGGAGCAGAAACACATTTGGCCTTAACAGAGATAGAGAAAGCATACGATTCGATTTCTAGAATCTCTGGGAAGTGCTATAAAATATCAATTTAAATCCCGTACTACTCGAAGTAATAAGGAAAATTTATGAAAACAATGTTGCTTTCATACTCCAAGAGCAAAACCTCGTATTTAGAGCTATGTATCTACGAAAGGATTAGGTAAGGGATGTAGGGTGTCCCCGACATTGTTCATTCTTTAAATGAAACAAGTCTTCAAAGATTGGAAGCGAAGATGTCAAATATAGACATCACTATAAATGATCAGTTTCTTTTCATTTTCTTTTCACTAGTTTTGATGATGATCACGATTTCGAATTCAAGATGAAAAGACTAAAAAGGTAAGAGACTTGGGGTCAGAATACTTGTCTATAAACAGCAACGAAAGCAAAAAAATAAGCCTTAGAGAAAGGAGTTATAATAAAACAGATTGAAAATGCAAAGTATTTTGGAGTAATCATGAATAAATCTGAAGGTTTTGGTGACGAAGAAATAAAAAAATGAATTGAATCAAGTGAAGAAAAATATATTATACGTAAGCTCAGGACGATCGGATAAGATGTTGGGATAAGCACATAACGGAAGAAACACATTGGCAAGATGATAGTAGAATCGGTTTTGGGATATGGAAGTGAACTTTGGATAATGATTTGAAGATTTGAAAAAGCAGAGAAAATAGTGGAAAAATCCCATTGAAATATAATAAATATATTCAAAGTATTTTCACGTGTATGAATTTAAGTAATTTAGAGTAAAATTACAACACAACCGCTTATGCAATATTTATTTCGAACAGGTGCTTCGAATTGAAGAGAAAGGTTGGCACAAGCAATTCCATCACTGGAAACCACAAGAAAAAATGTTAAATAGGGAAAAAATCATGGTATAAATCATAGAGAACAGAGGGTAAAGGTCCAGATTCACAGAACATCGGCACCGGCAGATGGAAATCTGTTGTATAACCAAATGATGATAATGATGATGAAGAAATAGTTTTTTTTTTTTTAATTTTTACTAAATTAGTAATTTTTTTAATGTTATTTTAATTATAGGAAGCTTGCTTTTTATTTGTAACTATAGTAAAAAGTAAATATTCCAAATAAAAAAAATTTTCTCAACATAAACTTCATTTCATAGTTTTGATTAATTTAAGTTCTCTATTTAAGAAATATAGTATTAAATTATTGTGTGATAATTTCGGATTAGTAATCTAAATTTAATTCCTAATTCTAAAAATATTTTTACTGTTATGTATGTGTATTTGTTGAACAATACCTTTGTTGTTGATCCCAGGAAAAAATCTTTATTTTAAATTATTGAGGATGACCATCCAAACAATAACAAAAATAAGTCGAGAAAATGGTGCAGACTTAAACCTGTAGCCGAGAATGTTTTAGTTTAAAGATTGAAGTCGCTCATTTACTGCAGCAAGTATTGTAGGTATTACTAATTAAGCGTTTCTTCTTCTAAAATAGAAATCAACATATTAACAAAGCCGATACACGTATCAGTTTATTTTGCCAACAGAATCAAACGAAAAGTTGTCAATCAATTCGCCAAGATCGATCTCGGGACTTTTCCTTATAAATAGCCGATAAGACGTCTAATTGGCATTTCTGCTTTTCAAAATAAAAAGTTTTGTTTACATTAAATGTTTTGGAAGATGAATTCGGCAGAATTGACGACTCCGGCACCTTTTAATTACACTGATGATATATTAGTGATATCTTTCACAATGATGGCTATGCAATATTTCGTTTTAATATTTTTAATAAATCGTTAATCAATTTAAACACTTACCTGGGAATATCCGTTCCAGTGCGTAAAACGGGGTTCCAGTTTAAGGTCGAACTTATTAATAGGTCCATAAAATTCTGAAAAGACTAATGGATGTACTTATTTTATTCGAATTCAACTTCGAATTGACGTTTTTTGATACTAAGATTAAGTTTCAAATAAAGAGCTATCACTAGAAATGTATGCACTTCAGCCTTTTTGCTGAAATATATTCGTAGAATCAACAAAATAAAACAGTAAAGTAGCTTTTCTAACTTATTTTTAGTTTCATATGATTTTTATGAGGAGAATGATAGATTAGATGATAAGAATGATTTTTATTTAATAATTCGTGAGACCAAGTTGTATACAAAATGACATCTTGGTACTACGCTGGTTCACGCTGATATGGCAATCATCCGCCAGGAAGAGTCATCAGTATACAACCAGGTCTCAGTACACAGGCCTATATTAGAAAACGTCGGAACGAATGTGGAGTCCGCAAGAGTTAAAAGAATCTTTAACAATTCGGCGAGGTTTTCATAATCGACTTGAAATTTCGCATGCTAATGAAGAGTGGGCAGTGAAATACATCTTCACCTTTTCCCGCGAAAAGGAAATATAATAAGGTAAAAAGCAGCATTTTAATTGTAATATTTATTATATTTACAAAAATTAATAGCAATGAAATTAAAAAGGACAATGAAAACTTTCTCCTTTTATTTCTTAATTAATAATCTATAATTATTTATTTTCTTCAACGTTGCTCACATACAATGCAGGCTAAGTTAAAGTTAAGTAACTTAATATATAGTATGGTCACCCTGAACAGTATTATAGGCCGATCTAGACCTCCCTCACTATGCTGGTAATGTATACAGAAGTTTAATAGGTGTAATGATTACTGTTATTTTAAAACTCTTCGAAAAGGGTTTGAGGACAGCAGTATTTCTCCAGATAGTATCCGAGACATGGTAGAAAGAATTAAGGTTTGGATTTGCATTTGCATCACCACATTATATATTCAAGTTTTTTTTGCATTTCAACTCATTTCTACCACATAATCTCCTTTTTTCATTTTTTTCTGTCTTTAATGGAAACTAGTGTACATTAAATTCATCAGAACATTGTAATAGTGATAACAATTAAATATGAAATTTCTGAATAAGCTTTTTTATTTGTTTCAATAATTTTTTTTTTCAGTAATAAAAAGCAAGAATTTGATGGATTCACTCATCAGTGCAGTGATTGAATGTTTTGAATGGTGATTCTTGTGAAGTATTTTTTTTTTTTTACGAAATGTAATTCTGTGATTCAGGTTTTCATTGTATTCAGTTTAAATATTTTCTGAGTGACAGTTAAAACTGTTACAAGAATAGATTTTTTATTTCTGCTTGAAGACTTATTAAAAGAAAAGAAAATTGTTAAAAGTAAATTAAATATTATGAAATTGTTCAATAAACATAGAAATTAGTATATATAATATAGTAAATTTACCAATATTTGAGATAACTACACATTTTCCTAAGATTGTATTTGCTTCTTTGATTTGGGTAGGTGGAGCACATTTCACATCATATTTCGACGATGAACACTACAATCAGAAAATTTAATCATGTTATTAATTCTCAATTCCATTTCTTAAAAAAAAAATCTAATCTTGTGTTATAAACTTGTTTATTTTAAATTGAAAATCAAACAACAGAAATTTAGGAAACTTTTGAAAAATGCAACCAGAGATTTACTAAAAATTACTTTACAGAAGCCAAACATTTGTTTTGTTGAAATCATTAAAAAGAGATTTGAAAGCCCAGATCAATGAAAGATGTCGTTGAAAACCCCGAAGGTTGGGATTATTTACAAAGGGACCTGATACAGATTATGCATTTCCTAAATTCTGTAAATGTTTTTTTATTTAAAAAATAGTAACAGATTATTTTTATTTCAATGAAAGCTTTTGAATTTTTAATACAAATTCTTATCATGAAGACTTTCAAATGCTTTTCATAGATGAGAAATAAGCTATTATTTTCACTGAGGCTGATTTTATTTGCAGTCATTAAATGCTATTACATTATTTCTCCAATTTTTGAGAAAATTTTGATTTCAATATCTTCAAAGCTTGAATTCTAATGAGCAAAAAAATCATTTTTAGCGACCCATTTGTAAGCTATTGTGATAGCGACCACAATATTGTGGTAGCTATTGCGTTTGTTCTGTCCGTTCGTCCGTGTATTTCCAATAATCTCAAGAATAATGAAAATTTTCGACTATTGATTTAGTCACTTTTTTTCTATTTTTTTCAGAGCTAAAAGTGACATCACAATTTCATTAGATATAATGTAAATGCAGTTTGTAGATAGGATTTCAGAAATTATTTTTACTACATAATATACGAAAGTTACCACCAACTTCATTTTTTGAAATGCATTATGTTTATCAGTAAATTTAGTAATTTAGATGTTGTATTGTTGGAAATTCATCATTGAAGTGCTTTGTAAATAATACATTATGAATAGAAATAACAGAAAACAAATTGCCCTAAAAAATTTCAAATTGTTACTTTTCAGTATAATAAAAGAATCTATAATAAACTTGCACTTTCTCACCCTAGAATAAATTAACATTCAGGGGAAAAAAAATCTCGCATTGAAACAACATTGATAAACAATTAACTGTTGAACTTCAACATAGTCTTTGCCATTATGCACTTAATCTATAATTGAATAATACTTAAATAATTGTAGATAAAGTCCGAATAAACTCATAGGAAGAGTTATAAGCCTTATAAGGCTTAGGCATTAAATCGAACTGAATCTTGAACCTTCTATATCCATTTATTTATTAGTTCCTTTATAAATTACGATTGCACAGTTGAAAAATGTCTGGGCCATAAATGATTACATGTTCCATAAATGATTACATGTTCCATAAATGTTAAACGATTATATTTAATTTTATCCGTTATTAATGACTTTTCAGGTCATAAATTATTTAATTAGAAACAAACAAAATAAATAAAGAAATTTGAATCTCAATGAAGCTCTTTAAGTTAACATAAAAATATCAATATATAATTTTTCTTTGATGTTTATTTACAAAAATTATCTCTGATTATTCGGCAGGTTAACTATCCCTTTCAGTTCGATAAATTTACATCAGGAAAATACGGATTTAATTGTAAGTCAGGCTTTGTATTTCACTTGGGCAATGATCTATGTTATCACACATTGTTATCGATGTTATCCCACTCATTTAACTATTAATTGAATCACTTTTTTTATTTTAACATTTATTTGGATTTATTCTTTTGATAACTATTTGATAAATTGAATTATGTATTTCTAGAGGTGAGAATTTAATTCATATTGTCCACAGATAATCAACCTTCTATCATCTGAGATAGTAAAGAACCCTTCTGTAAGGTTTTCGAAATTCCTTCAAGGCAGCTGCTGCATTGAATAGTTTCAGGTAAAAGAACTCACAATTAACGCACTTTGACGTTGATGCATTTTTAATAGTAAACGCACAGAATAGCATATGCTTGCGATAATTGGCGCTGTCTTTGTAGTTCTCTGACTTGCTGGGAAAATGCAAATTTTTTATTCTTTTAGATGCAGTGAGACACTTCCTATTTTGAAAATAACATTTTAAGTTAATTTACTTTATGTTTCAGTTATTAAAATGGGCAAACATCATACTTTCAAATTTCATCTTTGCTCTGTATTTGCATCCATTTGTTAATACTTTGTGATGCAGTTCCTCTTGTGCAGTGTCATATTTCATCCGATTGACAGATTTTGGATTAAATCCGATTTTCACGGATTCCTTCTCCCCATAGCTGTAATAGCCTATTGCCTAATTCTGATGACATTCTGCTTATTAGTAGGAGATACAGAGATCTCTGAATAGGGATACTTAATTAAGACCCATCTAGAATCTCAATGACAAGACTACAAGATCAAACATTTACTAAAAGATTTTGGACAGTGATTAATAGCAATTTTTTTTATTTTAATTTGGATAAGGATTTTTAATGAGGAAGCAAAATTAAGTTATGTTTGTATCTTGGTTGAAATAAGAATGAAAAACATTACTGTTTATGAATGACATGAAAGGAATCAAGAAGCTGACTCTTAGTAAATTGTCATTCATCAAATATCTCAGAAAAGAGACAGAAGTAAGATAAAATATAGGGCCATTAATTTTTGATAAAAAAAAAAAACAGAAAAATCACAAAATGAAAGGAAAGACTTTTCCCATCAAGAAGACTTTCAGAACTATTTATATTATGGAAGAATATTTGTTCAGCAATGTTTTCCTATGAATTATAATAGTTATACTATTTATTTTTATTGTATTCTAATGCTGTTTTATTTAATTTCAACTTTGTTTTCATTTCGTTCTATAGCTTTATTCACTATGTTTATGTTTGCTGACTTCCTGTCTGTTCAAGAATCATCTGTTCAGAATAAATTGTGAAACTAGGCTTTGTCAAAATGAAGTAATCTAATTTCATTTGGTATTTCCTCTGTTAATGATATGCTGCAAATAATACTGTGGACAGAGGAAACCTAATTTTATTATTATCAAAAACACTTCTTCAAATTTAATCCAAGTGTAAAAAAAGTTTTCCACTAATTGGTCGCAATCAGTTGGATTTTTTTCTCCATCAGTTGGATTATTTAAGTTGCAAATTCCATATAATTATGATAAAATTTAGAAAAGAAAAAACAAACACAAATTTATTCTATCTCTAAGTATACATTTTCATAATAGTAATTTTTCATCCCATAAATATAAAAATTCATTACAGTTATTGTATTTTTTTTACAATCATTAAATTATACTGTTCAAATACGTTAGTAACTTCTATTTTTTTAATGAAAAACTCATTATTAAATAATATTATTCTTTCCATGATGAAAAAAAAATGATTTTTTCTTAAAGAAACTTTTTAAAATAAAATTAATTTAAATAGAACTAATTGTTGAGAAGGAATAGGAGTTACCTTAATATTCAGTTCTGTTTGATTTATGCTGATATCATACATATTCCATAATGTTGTTGAGTTCACTTCGGGAAGTTTCAGCATATCAAAAAAAGGTAAATTCATGGATTCAGTATAAGAGACACCGAAATGTTCCCTATATCTTATCCTTATGTCGACTGTTGCATGGTTGTAGCCAAACAAGTCATAGGGACAGAGAACATACGTTGGAAATGTCACAGTCTCAATACTTTTGAATTTCACTACAATGAGTGGATTCTGATATCTGTAATCTTTGATAAGACAACTTGTTTGATAAGAAAAAGTTAAGAAGCACAAAATTATACAATGAATCCAAAAAACTTTAAATTTGAAAGAGTAACAATGATTTGTAATTCTATCCAATCCAGTTATACCAATTCCGTGCTTTGCAGATTTTACTTCACATTTTCCTTCTGAAGTTCGAGTTTCAGAAATTACAGACATTTCCTATGGCATATTTTGTATGGTTTTTGGAGAATTATTTTTCCACTTGAACATCAAACAGATGATTAGAATGTAAACAGAATTTACAGAATTTCAATAGACCGTAAATTTCAGTTTATGTTGAGCATCTTAATTTAACATTTTCCTTTGTAAAAAATATGGTGATTAGTAATTTTCTCTACAATAATAAGTATTTGTATTAGTTTCACAGAAGAAAGTTTCTGATAATTAAGTAACATTTTGCCATTCACATTTTGATTGAAGAAACATGTGTCAATAATGATGTTTTAATTACCTATTGTAATCATTTTGAAAAATCAGTTAAATTGTTTCTTTAACTTTCTTCAGATTGCACATTTTCACCCAACGAAATCTAAATTTCATGAAGATTATTTTCCATTTTTTGAGACACTACATGAAGTTTTCAGTAATGGCCAAAGTAGAAAATAAAGTCTGAAAATATATAAATTAAAAAAAGGAATTAATAAAACATTAAAGTGAGAATTAAATATAAGTATTTATTCCAAGACTTCAATATTGATCCGATATTGAAAAATAGCAAATTAGAATATGAGAATATATTGGTTTGAAGTTAAATATCATCATAGCTTTTAATAAAAAAATGAATTGAATATATTCATTGAAAGCAACCATAATTTGAATTTTTTCCTACATTGGAACCATTCGTGAAAATCGAACTGTAAATACCCTTTGAAGCTCACTTCTACTATGAAGAAAAAAGAGAGAGGCACATTTGATTTTGTCTGTGAAGATGAAGCAGAAGTCATGATTGCAAAATATAAATTTTGCAGTGCGATTTTCACGAATGGTTCCAATCTCAAAAATCGTTTAAGTTTCATTGTACCAAAGGTTGATGAAAAGAAGTTATCAAAAAATATACCATATTGAGCGAAGTTTTTAACTACTGAAAACAGATCTGCAACTACTTGCTCACTCAAACTGAATTCGGAGATTTCATTTTCAACCATAATTTAGTTTTCACGCAACTAAATTCATTATTAATATTAAAATATCTATTGATATGTTTCTTTTTGATGTTTCTTTATGTTTCTTTATTGATTTATTTATTTATTTAGTTTATTTAATTATTTCTTTATTTTTGTTACACAACTTGTGTTTGATTGGAAAAAGAGCAATCTTTTCTCAATAGCAGTGAGTGGGCTCATCTAAAGCACTTTATAAACCAAGCATGAAACATAGTCTTCCTTTTCTTCCCCGAATCTCTGATTATTTATGTTTGATCCTATTGTTTTTGGTTGCTTTAAAATGAAATCATAATATTGCTTAACAGTTTCGATTAAGAGACGTATATATCACTATAAATAAATCAAATTCCTAACACAGAACATTTAGTGAATATAACTACAGGGTGTTTCAGAATTCCTTCTGGGATTTCCGGGATCTATAGCTCACAGACAAATGAGCCCATACGGACGAGAGCGTGGCAGTGAAAAGTGTACATAGTCAAGTTTCTAACATAACTTAAATTGTCCGTTGGTGGTTCTGTATGATATTTGGTTTAAAACCACGTTGCACTCTTACAATTGACTCGGATTTAGCGAGTTGTAAAACACAAAATGATTTCTGTTTGCTTTTACAACGCAATGTTTCCGCACAATACCTCCTAGTGTAGAAACGGATAACTAAGCTACGGCAAAAAGAAAACTTTATTATGTACTCTTTTCACTGCCACACCCTAGTGCCTCTGGGCGAGCCTGTCAGCTACACATCTACGAAATCCTGAAGGGAATTTTGAAAAACCAAACATATTCTATTTAGTAATAATATATATACAATTAATCTTTTAAAATCCATGATGCAAGTTGCCTTCTTTACAGCTGAAAACAACCAATTATCCAATTAAGTGTTCCGTAACTTCTTCTATCTCTATTTTACACAGCTTACTACTCCTGATTCTGTAGTAATGAACTTTTTCATTAAATAATCACTGAGTTAAAAACTACCTTATCACATAACATTTTAACATTTCAGTGAAAGTAAACTGAAATGATCGTTTAAACTGGGATCTTTCTAAACTCAGTTCCTGTCACAATATAAATAACAAATTTATACTACCTCCGAATCTTCTCAAGCGCTGAATCACCATTTGCATAATCCTCACTATGAAGTTTATCCTCAAACAATTGAAATTATTCCTTTTAAAATGAAATTACTGTAAATTCATTGTGAAAACTAAATTTAAACTTGATTCACTAAATACTTATTAATTATCCATTGATATTATCAATCATATGTATTCGGATAAATTATAGAAGAATCACGTAACACTTAAACACATTTCTGAAACATTTTTCTAATCGCTGTTCACGAGATGCATTTTCATCTCTTCTTTGGATAACTTAGTCCGAACTTGCTTTAATTCCATCAATAAAAGACATCTAAGCTCATAAATAAGGATTCCCTGAGCTTTTTTTTACACTCACTTCCAAAAATTAAGCACGGAGTGGTAAAATGCGAGAAAATGGACAAGTTCTGCTTTGATTGACCTGGAATGCTGCAAATAAGTAGCTCTATGTTTATTCATGAAACAAAACAAAGAATTACATACAGAGATAAAAAAAATATTCAATTTTCATAAATTATAAGATGACGTCATATTTGCGTCATTAACAAAATGATGTTTAAATTCAAAACAAACAATAAAAACCGACATTAATAGAGTATGTGAGCACCCCTCGCCTGCATACAAAGTTTACAGCGTGTGATCATACTTGTTACGAGGTGATCAACTATCGCAGAGTCCAGTAATCGCCATTCCTCCTGTAGGGCAAATTCTAAAGCTCTGAGAGTGGCTGGAGGTGGGAAACGTCGACATATAGCACGGCCGAGGGCATCCCAAAGATTTCAATTGGATTAAGGTGCGGCGAGTAAGCCGGCCACTCCATACGCGCAGTCCCCTCACTCTCCCCTCACTCTCCAGCTGCTCAACGACTGCAGCTCTATGGGGACGCGCATTATCGTTCATTAAAACGAAAGAAGGACCAACTGCTGAAACGTACAGTTTCACAATGGGGTCTAGGACTTCATCTCGATACCGTATAGCCGTCACAGAACCTCGCCTGTAGATGTGCAGGTGGGTGCGATATCCCAATGAAATCCCTGCCCAGACCATGATCCTTCCACCGCGGAATGCGTGATGTTCTTTGATGTTCTGGGGCCGATTGCGTGTGCCTTGTTCCCTCCAGACCCTTAAACGTTTATCATCGGGTTGTAGGGCAAATCGGGACTCATCTGTGAACATAACATTACCTCAATCAGACATAATCCAATTCACATGCTGGCGGCACCACTGTAATCGTGCCCCTCTGGATTGGACGGATAAAGGAACACAAACTCGTGCTACCTGGGCGTACAGACCATACATGTTTAGCCTTCGACGAATAGTAGTGGCAGATATCATCTTACCAATGGCCGCTGCAACCATAGATGTCACACGTGTGGAGATCGATCTTCGATTCCGCTTGACTACATCAGCAATATATCGATCTTCCGCGGGGGTCGTAACCCTTGGACGACCAGCTGCAGGTCTTCGGACAACTGTTTGGCTGGTTTGGAATTGTTTCCATAATCGTGAAATGACGGAATGATGAACGCCTAAGAAACGAGCAACATCTTTTATTGACTGCTTCATTGCGTCCGACAGCACGTCTGCGCTCAGAATCTACCATTCGTCTTCAAGAAGTCATAGAAACACGTCTAGCTTGAAAACAAATCATACGAATTTTCTAAACACCTTTCATCCGCACTTTCATGCAACTCCTGTAACCCTTCACAATGCCTGTTTTGCGTATTTCTCGACGCGAAATCGTGATTGGCTGTTACCTATATAATTTGCATACTTCCTTCTACCTTTGCAGCAAATTTCAGCTTCTTTAATTCAGATCTCTTGCGGAAATTAACGTTTTTCCTCTCCGTCCTTAACTTTTGGAAGATTTGACATCACGGTTTCTTAAACATAAAAGCGTGATACAGTGTCGATTTAAGGATAGACGGTAGTGCGCGAGAGAGCTGCAGTTGATCTCGGGTTGAGCTGATAAAGAAGCCTTCCCGTGAAGCATCGAGTGAAGAAAATGGATTCACTGAAGCTAAGAGAGCAAACGACAAATGGAAGTAGGAACCGTTATGACTTATGGCGATGCCAATTGATAGTTCGTTGATGTAGGTTGAGTCAACGGAACTTTCCACAAGTTTTGTAAGTACTTTTGCGTTAATTTGATGGGAGTTTTGGAAAGAAAGGAAGTCCAATAAATCACGTTAACCTAAGGAAAGAAATAATCAAGATGTCGGTGTAACGTGTAAATTTATGGAAAGAATTTCTCAAGGAAATAATTTCTCAAGTGAAGACATGAAATTTCTGAAATTAAGGTTGGTCATCAAATAGAAGCTATATATATATATATACACTCATGGACAAAAAAATTAGCGCACCAAGAAGGAGTCGTCAA
>JAFIDM010000006.1:49359803-49370513 GCA_023159025.1 Thereuonema tuberculata
CCTACATTAAGAATTGTTATTGTTAAATTGTTATTGTGTTAACTTTGAGGACAATGAAGCAGCTGAAATCATTTAGTTTCGTTTTGGCATTTTTAGGACGTTTAAATGGATATCAGATCGAGATTTACTTCCGACTAATAATTATTATGAGGAGAACAGTGTCTTTTTCAAAGAATGCAAACGTCTATCCCAGAGTTCGGTTGGAAATTACTATGATTGCCTAAAAGAATGATGACTATTGTTTTGTTTTGCTTTTTTATTGGTTCATGATGGGTAATTCCTTTTTTCCTTAATATAGCAGAGAGCTTCGTATTGAGTACATGCTTATCTATCTATCTATCTATCTATCTATCTATCTATCTATCAATAGAAGAATAGTTTAATACAAAAAGTCTTAGTATCTACATTAAAGACAATATAGTAATAGTTGTGGATGAATTAAATGTAAGAAACAAGGTAGAGATAGTGATTAGTAAACCAATCACAGTGCTTCGCAGTCTTCACAGTGCTTCTTCTGAGTCACCTTTACTTTAGAATAATCTAGACCGGGGTGGTCTAGAAAATGCTCGCGCGAGTCTGTTTGCGACCCCATGCTATCTTAACCACCCCTATTTATATGGAATAATCGTCATTCTTAACTCAAACCTTGTTAATGCACTGAATTCCTAATAATGATATAAAAAAAAAAAAAGATTTAAAATGGGGAGAAGAAAATGTAGAAAAAAAATGCCCATGAGGGGATTGAACCCACGACCTTCGCGTTATTAGCACGACGCTGTAACCAACTGAGCTAACAGAAGCCGTTGCGAAGCACTGTGGGATATATGTCCAAAGACAGACAAACCGGGGATACAAGGCGTCTTTCAGAAGCCTAGAAAAGTTATTTTTGATTCTGTACTGCATAAAAATCCACAAAATACAAAATAATAAAGTGAAGATATTTATTGTTTAAAGTGAAAGAAAGGGCAATAGCAATAACGTGATATAATATGTTATATGAGAAGTGAATTCAATATAATATATCGTATTTTTGGACGCTGAGCAGATAAAGAAAACAGTATGATAGACGGAAAACGAAAGATAGGTGAGCAGAAGTCCATGAATAGAGATCGAAATGCTAAAGGAATAAACGGATTTCTTAGTTTCCCTCAGGTCTGCCTTGACACCCGTAAACCAGATCATGTGTGTTTTATCATTTCTATCAAAGTAGTCAAAAATTAATAATAGACATAAATTATTTAATAAACTTAATACAGTAAGGCCACCGCACATGACTAAAACTACAAAATTACAAAAAATCTTACATATTCAGCTGCAAAAATTCTCCTCGTTTTTTTGTTCTCATCCATTCTTCTCAGATATCCATAGAAGTTAGGCCTTCTCTTCTTCATTGCGTCCATCATTCTCTACTTCGTAAATCAGTACAAGTTACAGAAAAAAAAGAAACATTAAGTGAAAATCAAGTGAAATTTTAATGAAGCACTTGTAAAATAAATGGTACAGGTAATTGTGTAGACAACGAAGTTCATCACTGCGTGCTTCCAAAGTGAAGAGCTGAAATTTGCAATTAAGCACATTTACAAGTCTTCAAGTCAACAGTCACGCCAATAATGAAACAATGTGTACACAGCAAGTGGCGCCACCAAACAGTAACGACAGGTTTGTTCTACGACAAGGGAAATTTGAAATTACACTAAACCGAAATTACTGCCGGATTAGTGATGGAGCCGGAGTAGTGATGGCCGGAATAGTGGTGGTGTACTGTATTACCAATAATTCGACTATAATTTATTCAGTTTCTGTTCCTTTAATTTGAGAATATATTTCATTATAAAATTCGCTATAATTGTTATATGATATCTTTGCTTAGAATTTATTTTATTTTAACAAAAATATAATTTCAAATTCAAACATTAAAATAATTTTATTATTTTTAAGAAGTCACATGGTATGTTTGTTTTCAAATTTTTTGCAGCATTAATATGAAAAATCTTATTATTATTAACACATTTATTACTTTCAATACGATTATCACAAAACCCATTATATTTTGAATTTAATTTCCGTTTAAAAATTCCATGAAATTTATTAAAAAAGAACGTTAAAATACATTAGATTCTTTTAAAATAGAATTTGTTACATCGTAAATTTTTTTCTATCTTGAGTTGGATTTACAAAAAATAATTTAGGTCTCTGCTAATTTCAATTCTTTTATATTTAATTTTTTTCAGAATTGGTTTTAAATTTTAAGAAATAATAATCAAAATGAGCTAAAAGAGGTTGATTAGATTTATTTAGATATAAAAATACGCATTTTTCACTTTAATAACTCATAAAAATATAATTTTAAAATTAATACTAAACTATTACAAACTTTATCTTTATAATTAAAATTGTAATTTTTCCGATAAATAGAAATTTTTTCTGAGCTTTAAATAGGGTATTTTAAGTTAAATTAATGATTTGTTTCATTATTAATTCTGTCGTATAAAAACTGTTTTATATTATGATAAATAAAAAGATTTTGTATTCCAATTAATAAAATTTTCATTATATAATTTATATTTTAAAAATATTTAATTAAATTATTGTTTATAATTATTATTGATTAAATGAAGTCTTTGCGAAACTCCAAATTAACGCAATTGAAATATATGTCCTCGTGTAATAACTGGCCATTAAATAAAATAATCCAAAACGATATTTATGGTAATCTTAAAAAAAATATAATAAAAAGTTTAGATAACAACATTAATATATATCCGCCAATTGAATTAATGTGTTTTTAGTTTCATCTGATTTTACATTAGGAACGCATTTACGAAACAATTTACGACACGAAAAACAAATGATTTTGTTTTATAATAATTTACTACTAAACTGTGCTTATTAATCAAAATATAAATTCTAAACAAGCACCAGTGAATATCCCATCATAGAGCATTGCTTAACTAAAGATAAGGTTTCTGATTCTTACTGAACAGTAACATAGGTCGCGAATCTTAAAAAGTAGAATTATTATAAAATTTTTTTAGGATTTATAAATACATTTTTAGAAATGTTCAGTGAATAAATACCGAAAATATCCAAATCCAAAATTTTTGAAAGAGAAATTTACGATTCATTCCGTTATTGAAAAGTAAGTAAACATATTGATTTCATTTAAATGTTTTATAAAATAATAGAACAAATATCAAAACAAGGTAGGGATAGTGAGTAGTAAACCAAACACAGTGCTTCGCAACGGCTTCTGAGTCACCTTTATAAAATAGACTGCGCCGGGGTGGTCTAGAAAATGCGCGCGCAATGTTATCTTACCCACCCCTATTTTAATGGAATAATCGTCATTCTTAACTCAAACCTTGTTAATACATTGAATTCCTGATAATGATTAAAAAAAATTAAGTTGAGAAACTGGGAAAAGATTTAAAATGGGGAAAAAAATATAGAAAGAATAAGAATTGCCCATGAGGGGATCGAACCCTCGACCTTCGCGTCATTGGCACGACGCTCCAACCAACAGGCTACCTACAACATTCACGAAATCCTAAATCAGAACTTCCTAAGTATCTACTTTAACCAACGTGATACTAATTTTAGAGAAAATAAAGTAGTTATCAAAATCCCAATTCTAAAGCATTACCTAACCAATATCGCATAATGTCATAAGTTTAGAAACTGTGAAAAGATTTTAAATGGGGAGAAAAATTGAAGAATAAGAATGGCCCATTAGGGGAGCCAACCCACGACCTTCGCGTTATTAGTACGACGCTCTAACCAATAGAGGTAACAGAAGCCGTCGCAAAGCCTCGTGGGATATGTATCCACAGACAGACAGAGAAACCGAATATATAAGGCGTTATTCAGAAGCCAAAAATTGGATTTTTATAGTTGACAGTAACTTTAAATTTGGAAAGTAGGATTTTTGTTACATTTTTAACGAATTTAGTGGAAATTCATTGAAGTAAAACGAAGTTCCTGAAATAACTTTTGTCAAAATAGATTATCATTTCATTAAAACTTCCACTTTTTTTATATATATCTTTTTAAATTATGAAAATAATACAAATAAAAGCCTTCACTTATTTTTAAATAACAATATCTGCTGAAATCTAGAAACATTAGAAATTTTTCATTTCCTAGCTGAATTGAATTAAATTATCATTATTTATATAAATAGTTTAAATCCGATTAATTCTAAAGCTTAAATTTTCAAATAGCATTAAGAGGATTAACAAGCGTATTAATAATCCTTGGTTAAGACGTTTTACCAAATCCAATGTTTTGATTCTTGGCTAATGCTTTTTGTATGGAAATTTTTGTCGCCTTTATTCATTTAATTCTCGACACAAATCCATGAAAAAATTTTAAATATAAAAGATTCTTGCCCATAAATATGCTTGTTAAATTTCACGAAGACTAGTCCAGCTATAAGTTATAAATATTATTACGGATCCAACAATGTTCACGGATCCACTCACTTCCAAAAGTAAGCACGGAGAGGAAAAATGTTAATTTCCGTAAGAGATCTGAATTAAATAAGCTGAAATTTGCTGCAAAGATAGAAGGAAGTATGCAAATTGTATAGGTAACACCCAATCACGGTTTCGCGTAGAGAAATATGCAAAACAGGCAGTCGTATAAGAAGCCTGCATTGTGAAGGGTTACAGGAGTTGCATGTAAGTGCTGATGAAAGGTGTTTAGAACATTCGTACGATTTGTTTTCAAGCTAGACGTGTTTCTATGGCTTCCAGAAGTAAAGACGAATGGAAGATTCTGAGCGCTGGCGGGCTGTCGGACGCATTGAAGCAGGACAGTCTTTAACAGATGTTGTTCGTTTCTTCGGCGTTCATCATTCCGTCATTTCACGATTATAAAAATTCAAATTCGAAACCAGCCAAACAGTTGTCCGAAGACCTGTAGCTGGTCGTCCAAAGGTTACGACCCCCGCGGAAGATCGATATATTGCTGTTGTAGCCAAGCGGAATCGATGATCGACCTCCACACGTGTGACATCTATGGTTGTAGCGGCCATTGGTAAGACGATATCTGCCACTACTGTTCGTTGAAGGCTAAACATGAATGGCCTGTAAGCTCCGGTACCATAAGTGTGTGTTCCTTTATCCGTCCAATCCAACGGGGCACGATTACAGTGGTGCCGCTAGCATGTGAATTGTACTATGTCTGATTGGGGTAACGCTATGTTCACAGATGAGTACAGATTTGCCCTACAACTCGATGAAAAGCGCATAAGGGTTGGGAGGGAACAAGGCACACGCAATCGGCTTCAGAACATCACGCAACAAGCATGATTACAAGCTGTAAACTTTGTCTGTTTTGAATTTAAACATCATTTTGTTAATGACGCAAATATGACGTCATCTTATAATTTATGAAAATTCAATATTTTGTTTATCTCTGTACGTAATTCTTTGTTTTGTTTCATGAATAAACATAGAGCTACTTACTTGCAGCATTCCATGACAATCAAAGCAGAACTTGTCAATTTTTTCGCATTTTCCTGCTCCTTGCTTAACTTTTGGAAGCGAGTGTATCAAAAGACCTCTTGATAATTTATTTCCCGATCACGGAAGAAAATAAATTAAACAAACCGTCTACGATATTAAAAAAAAAATATTACAATATTAATTTCATCCATTAACGTTTATTCTTTCTTCATCTTCACTACAATTGTGATATTTCGCAGAGTAGATTTCCTCTGCTTCTTTAGGCCTTCTTTATATTTGTAAATCTCCAAAATGGTTATAACACTTCTTTTCACAAAAGTAAATCCATGAAATAAAGCTGTTGTTGCTTTATAATAACATCAATATTAATGGTGTAATGTTTTGTTGGTACCGCATAATTGTAATGAGAAGTGTTATAATAATCGTTTTGTAGATTTTCCAATGTTAGCGAGGACTGAAGAAGCAGAGTAAATCCACTCAAGGAAATATCGCAATTACAGTAAAACCCCACTAATCCGGCATCCGATAATCCGGCACATTCAATAATCCGGCATCGGTCTAAAGGTTTTTTTTTTACACTGAATAAGCCTTCCAGGCGCGTTCGGCAGAGTTCGCAGGCAATCGGCTGAGGTATGTACTGTATTCAAATATAATACTACATAAAAATATATTTTGTTGTTTTGTTTTTAACATTTTCCATCACTACCGAAATCAGAGAAATCACAATAGAACACGGAAAAATGGCCTGATACCTATTAATAACCCTTGTGACTCTATTTTAGCGGTATTTCTGCTATCCTCGCAATAACGCCTATTTTTAGACGGCGCTCAGTAATCCGGCATTTTCGGTAATCCGGCACTGCCGAAGTCCCGAACGTGCCGGATTAGCGAGTTTCCACTGTATAATGAATTATAATTTGTAATCAATGGAATATATATTAATATTTAGTACGTTTAAGTTGCAGATGTTAATATTTGTGTAAATTTTTCAATCCATCTCTTGCGAAATATAGATAATGCAGCATAAGAAAACAAAAGGGTGAAATGCTATAAATATTATTTAATGTTGTAACTCATTAGATTTTACCTTGTTATCATTGGTCAATCTATTGTAAAAATTTTATAAATATGAACCGTTTCTAATACCTTATATAGCAAGGACAGCTGCTGAGTTCACTCTAAAGCTCCTGTTTGTATTTTTAAATTATAGATTTAATTTAAAACCATTTTTAGTGTATTTTTAATTATAAAAAATATCAAAATATGCTATAAAGTAGCGTATAACACAAATATGCTGCAAGGTGGTTATAATTAAAGTTGACCTATTAAAAGCATCCTGAAGCTGCAACAAAGTCGGTATATCAAAAGTTTTATACTAATGGAAGGATGCGCTCAACGATTCTTCAAGACAAAATCTTCCACTAGAATTAGTTACAAATCGTCCACTAGAGCCGCTTTTTGCTACAATTATGAAAATAATTGCAGAAAAACATTAAATATGCAATGCTATAACAACAGAGTACGGATTTTAATCATAATGTTGTTGTTTTTTTATTGTAAAAGTGCTGTAAATGTAATCACAATTACATCTTTATGCAACAATCTGCAACAATCGGATTTACATAGACACCAGGAATGCAGCTAACATTGCGCTATAAATAATCGGTGTGAACTGAGAACATGTTATTAGCATCAACCGCGATGACGACTTTACAAGAACATGCGTTGATGGTCAATCTTTACTATGAAAGTCACGGTAA
The DNA here is from genome assembly GCA_023159025.1 of Thereuonema tuberculata. Taxonomy (NCBI): domain Eukaryota; kingdom Metazoa; phylum Arthropoda; class Chilopoda; order Scutigeromorpha; family Scutigeridae; genus Thereuonema; species Thereuonema tuberculata. The sequence continues at coordinate 49,367,032 of JAFIDM010000006.1, forward strand.
TGTTGTAGTTCCGATTCGTGAATTGTGTCGGGCTAAAAAATTACGCCGTGGGCCAATGTCACTACAAGATATGAGAAACATAATGATATAATTTGAAGAAACCGGATCTTTAAGTGTTCAAAGTGGTAGAGGACTATAGTGCATCAGTGATCACGTGATTGAAGACATTGCCACATCAATCGTTCAGCACTCGGTGTAGAATGCTGTAGGTTGAGGTAGTGTCCGAGTTGCATCACGACATTTAGATCTAGCCCTACAGCACAGTTTGTAAGTTTCTTGGGAAACTTAATTCATTTTTATCCATACAAGATCAGTCACAGAGAAGAACTGTTTCCTGGAGACAAGGAGAAACGACTCACTTTGCAATGAACTTTTTGCGAGGATGGAAGTTGAAGCGTCGTTGCCATGGGACATCCTATGGAGCAATGAAGCACACTTTTTATTTGAATGGCACTGTGAACACCCAAAATTGCCGTCTGAGATCTAAGGAAAATCCAAACGTTTCCCAGGAAATGCCTCTGCATTCATCCAAGCTTACAGTCTGGTGTGTGTTCACATCGTACTTTCTCCAGGGTCCTTATTATTTTGAAAAAATTACTGCTAATGGTTCCCAGACTTATTCCGTGACTGCTGCTAGATATCGTTATATGCTCCAGAACTGTGTGATACCACAGCTGCAGGAAAGACAGTGTCTTGATTCAACCTATTTTATTCAAGATGGTGCATCACCTCATATTGGAAGGTTCGGACAAACTTTTTTGCGTCAACACTTTACAAATGATCGAGTAATTAGTCGCTTATTCCCTACTGCTGGGCCTCCACGTTCTTCTGATCTAACTCCATGCAATTTTTAGCTGTGGGGATACCTAAAAGATGTGGAATATCATAGAGGATATACAACAATAGCAGAACTAAAAGACAGTGCCACGCTACGTGTGCAAACTATCACGGGTGATAACCTACAGTTATTTTGAAGAATCGTTGAGTGCATCCTTTGAATAGTATGTATACAAATTTTGTGTCTCTCCGACTATTGGTTACAGATGCACGGTGCTCTAGATAGGCCAAATTTATTTATAACCACCTTGTATTACTGTTATATCTACGGTTTAGCGTTTACTTAATAGAGTTTTGATATTTTTGTTTGGATAAGAGTTCCCTTAATTATTCCACTGCAGAAGTTCTCGTGATAGTTGACGTAAGTGAAACAATGGAAATATTTTGTGTTATTACTCAACTTGTAGAAATTTTTTTGAACGTCGTAAAATAAATAGATACACAAAAATTAAGAAAATGGACAATTTATTGGAACAATTTCATTAGTGATGAAAGACAAATACAGATTGTTAGTTAAAGAAAAAAACGATCCAGGGAACTTAAGCTTAAACTTGAATTTAAATATACAAAAGAAAATATTATTTAAACATCACAAAATTAAGAGGTAACTTAAATTCGATGGGTAATTTCAAGAAAAAAAAGGATTTTAGAAGAAAACATCATAGAACTTATGCTGATGGTAGTTGAATTAGAAAAGATATACTAATCCATATAATAGCGAGAAATGAGATTATTTTCTTTGACAAATTTCTCATTATGATTCTTCTGCTAATGGAATTATAGTATACCAAAACTCAAGAGTCTTTAATTTTTATTAATAAGATTTTGATTGAGTTTAAAAGGAAAGGCAGATACGAAACTAAAGAAAAAGCTGCAGTTGAAATTAATATTCTTGAAACTGAAAACAAGAAACCTGCTGAAAAAAGAAAGCGCTATAATAGTAACATATTGCTTAAAATTGTAAATTTAAGAAAAAAGAACGGTAAAATATATTACATTTTTTTAAATATAGAATTTGTTATATTGATATGATCGTGATTTTTTCTACGTTATGTTGATTTAAAAAGAAATAATTTTGGTCTCTGCTAATTTCAATTCTCTTATATTTAATTTCTTTCATAATTGGTTTTAAATGTTAAGAAATATTATGCAACATAAGCGAAAACAGGATCATTAGATTTATTTAGATATAAAAATACACACTTTTCAAATTACAGTTGATTCTCGATAATCGGGACAGTTACGGGACAGAGGGGGTGTCGGATTATCAAAAATGTCGGATTATCAAAATTTGATTTTTTAAAACTGAATTTTGACTTCTAAGGCAAGAAATTTTAAGTGATATATATACAGTACTGTATGTACTACAGTACGTAAATTGTTACAATACATATTGAGTTTTGTATTACGGCCATTATGGATTAAAAAACAAAAAACTCATTAGGCATAGTTTTACACAAATCAATAGGTATATATGTAATACTAATTTATTTCTTTATTCATGTCTTAAAAAAATAAAATTACAGTATATAATGTAAAATATAATTTTATGTCTTAAAATAAAAATACGTAGATATGTATTTACAGCTTAAAAAAATCTGTAGGCCTAACCGTTTTTTGCTTCTTCTTACATAAAGAGTCTGTAATGGCTTTTTCTTGAATATCTTTTAACATTAAAATGTTCTCGTAGTCGAGTTCCCTCTCCTCACACCAACGTATCAGTGTTTGCAGCCGACATAAATTCATCGCAAGTGATTGTGCATTTCACCTCCGTGACCGCCTCAATCGGGTCGGTTTTCGAACCAACCTGCATCGGACTGTCAAATGTCGGATTATCTGGATTCAACTGTATAACTAAATTATTTTAAACTTTATCTATTCAATTAAAATTGTAATTTTTACGATAATCAGAAATAGTTTTCCAAAATATTTTTAAATTTTAAAGTGTTTTATTAAAGATAAAGAGATTTTTACGTGTCTGATGATTCAATGAAAAGAACAAAAAACGAAGGCACAACGCAAAAAACAAGAGAGGAAAGGATTCGCACCCTGAGTTTGTCATCGTGAAGAGACTGGGACTGGCCGTTTCGTCCTTTTTAGAACTCATCAGCCAGCCAAACTTCCCCGGTGACAGACTCAGAGGGTGCGTTGTACCTTCGTTTTTGCTTTTTTCATTGAATCATCAGGCACGTAAAATCTTTTTTATTAATGAATTTACGGCATATTTCTATTTTAAATGCCTTTATTGAATTCCCCTCGTGCCTAGCCATGTGCAGGCCAAGGAATAAACGTATCCTTGATTGATACGTATTAATTGTTAGGATTTCTAAGGAGGGAGGTCCCGCACTCGGGAGCAAGAATCAGGATTACGGCCTTCATGCACCTTCTGATTCTGTCATCGGGGAAGTTAGGCTGGCTGATGAGTCCTAAGATGGACGAAACGGCCCGTCCCAGCCTCTTCCCGATAACAAACTCAGAATGGCTTTCCTCTCTTGTTATTTGCGTTGTGCCTTCATTTTTGATCTTTTCGTTAAAGTATTTCACTTTTTAAGTTTTTAATTTTATAATAATGATTTTTAATTCCACTCTATGAAATTTTCATTACATCAATTACATTTAAAAAAATATTAAATTAAAATTATTAT
>JAFIDM010000006.1:49392821-49415820 GCA_023159025.1 Thereuonema tuberculata
GTAGGAGAAGAAAAATAAAATAAGGAAAATTAAAAAGACCGTAACAACAGCTTGCATTCTTCGTGGCATTGATGCAATGAGAGCGTGAATATAGTTATAATCTTGTCGAATAACTTCCCATGTTTCTTCAATAGCCATCCACAAATTATCTGCATTACGGACAGTGTTCAATTTCGGAGCAATTTCTGCCTTCAGTCTAGCCCATACGTTTTCAATGGGGTTCATATCTGCCCCTTTGGCTGGCCATGGCAGCAAACGTAACTCGGGATGTTCCAGAAACCATGATGTCACTGCTCGGGATTGATAGATGGGGCTCTTGTCCTGCATTAACCAAAAATAGCCGTCTGGAAAGTGACTATGGAGGATTTCTGGAATTGCCACGTGCTCCAGAAGATCCATATATTGGATCCGGTCAAAACGACCCTCAATTCGGTGGATTTGCCCAAGTCCCTGCATGCTGCAGCAACTCCATACAGAAACTGAGAACCGTCCACTGTTCTTGGTCACTTGGACGTAGTTGTCGTCAAACCGGTTTCCACTTGGTCTCCAAACACGGATCTTCCCGTTGGGTGTGCTTTGGATACATGACTCATCGGTGAATAAGACTTCACTCCATTCGTTGTCCCAAGTCCTGTGGTTTTCGGCAAACAACAGTCGATCCTGGACATGTCTAGGCAACAATATGTCTTTTCTGGCAGCAACTCTTGAATGCAGGCCGGCTTCATGAAGCCTATTGCGGATGGTTTGACTGCTAATGTTTTGCAGTTGCAGGTCCGTCTTGATCGTAGCTGCATGTGCCATGGGGTTAGCAACAGCCATTCCAACGATGAGGAGATCTTCGTCATTCGTTGTAACACGGGGCTTGGGGTTGCGAGGAAGATCTTCCAGCCTTCTTCCATTTTGCCATGCGGTTTCCCAGCGCTGGACAGTCGGTATAGAGCAGTTCATTTCGTCAGCCACTTCGTCTACAGACCGTCCACCTTCCAATAAGCCAACTAGACGAGCCCTTTCTGTGGTTGTTAAGCGAGGCATTGTATTGCAACGATTCCAAACTAACAAAGATCAGTCGATTGTTTGTTCCAAACGTATAGCTTGCGCTCGTGGAAGGAGACTACAACAATGCATAGCTACGCGCGACGCACTCTCGTAATGTCATCGGTAGAAACGACGCGCAGATAGCAAAGAGCGCAGGCCGCTTTTATATTGAAACTATCACAAAATGTTAAAGAGCACACTGATAGAAATAAAAAGAGGGAGAGACAACACGCTAACGCCATTAAAATAAATACACATGTGAACACATTTACGTTTAATAATTCAAATAATAAATTACTGTAAATGACGTAATTAACAGCGTATTTCGTGTTTGAATCATTTAAACTCATATGATGTAATTTATAGCATATTTCGTGTTTGAATCATTTAACCCCTGGAACTCTCTTTCAGAGTTTGTTATCTGTGCCCCATCCCTGAATTGCTTCAAGTCCAGGTATGACGGCATGAGACGGTAAATGGATTTTGGGTGGGTGGGTGCTTATGAGCTTGGCTCGGCGCCGTCTGGTTTCTATTTCTATTTCTATTTCTAAATGTAGGTGCTATAGGCCTAATTTACAGCATGTTTCGTATTTTAATTATTTCAACGTATAGCTATACGGGAAAAAGCCGACTAGCGAAATTAATACGCAAAATAATGAATTTTGTGTATTGAATTATTATATTGCATTATTATTACATTGTTACTGACGTTACGTTGCTAACAGGTTACGACAAAAAAAAACATGTTACATTACTCCATTGGGATTACAGAGGGAAAACACAGAAAGCTTAAGTAATGCCACTTTTTTTTTAAATCCTTTGAGCCTCAACTGAAGCAACGTAATTTGCTTGTGTAGCTAAGTAGCTCAATTTTGAATCTTCAGACACTTTAGAAGCAGAAGAAAGTCTAGTAAGGGGACGGGCAAGCCCGGGGATCGAACCAATGACACCCGGGAAACATCCTAAACTGTCCAGAAACAAGCCTGAATTGAATCTCGTAGCTGCTGAAGGAGCTAGGCAGACTCTCGCCCTACCCTGATCAGCAGGTCTGGCAGAAAATTTGCCAGAGTCCCCTTTTCAGCCACTGACCAAATAATTTGACACAAATAAACTGCGCCGGTGGGCTTTAATTTCCTTTATTTATTGTTTACGATGATTTTATTGTGTTTATTAAACGTATTCGAAAATGATCCATTTAATGTGGGATGCCGGTGAACGAAAATGGACAACTCATGTTTCTTGCATTAGCCACGTTATAGGCCTAATTTTTAAGCTCAGAAAGACCACGATGGCAATAGAACTAAACGCCATACTAAAACATTGCACCACACATTAAAAAAAAAGTCATTCACGGTATTGTATCAGTTATCTTTATAGTTGGAAAAGGGTTTTTTTTAAGTAATTTTTTTTAACCTTAAGTTAGTTGAGTTGACTGAATAGCTGAACTGGCCAAATTTGTAACCACTTAGCACATTTTAGAAACCGAAGAAACACTGGTAAGGGAGAGGGGGGGGGGAGGGGATGGAAATCCGGGAAACGAACTTGGCCTTGCCTTCTCTCTTGCAACAGTAGCATTATCTCCTTGGCCTGACGTCATTTAATAATTGTCTTCTTGCTATCAGCCAGAAATTGCATTGTTGTGCGGAAATTGTTTATACGATGTGTTGCAGAATATTGGTTCCCTATGCAAACGTTGGAAATTTTGCCGACTGTACATCGGTGATGACTTGATTGAAGACGTTGCCATACCAATTATTCAGCAGTCGGAGAATGCTGCAGGTTCAGATAGTGCCAGAGCCGCAACACGACAATTAAATCTATCCTGGAGCACAGTTTATAAGTTTCTTGACAAACTTAATTCCTGTTTTTTACAAGATTGTCACAGATAAGAACAGCTTACAGGTGATAAGGAGAAACGACTCACTTCTGCAATGACCTTTTTGCGATGATGGAAGTTGATACGTCGTGGCCATAGAACATCCTATGCAGCGACGAAGCACACTTTTATTTGACTTGCATTGTGAACACCAAAATTGCGGTGTGCGGGCCAAGAAAAATCCACACATATTGCAGGAAATGTCTCTGCATTTGCCTAAGCTTACAGTCTAGTGTATGTTCACATCCAACTTTATCCTAGGTCCTTATTTTTTTTTGAAGAAATTACTGCTAATGGTCCCTAGAAATGTTCCGTTGCTAGATATCTTGACATGCTCCAGTACTTTGTGATGCCCCAGCTGCAGGAAAGACAGTGTCTTGATTCAACCTCTTTTTTGCATGGTGCACCTACTCATATTGTAAGGTGAGTGCAAACTATGTTGCGTCAACAATTTACCAAAGATCGAGTAATTATTCGCATATTTCCTACTGTCTGGCCACCACGTTCTCCTGACCTAACTCCATGCGATTTTTGGTTGTAGGGTTACCTAAAAGATGTTGTGTACCGTGGAGGAATTGGAACATTAGCAGAACGAAAAGACCACACCGAACTAAGACGAACTAAGACGGGTGATCACCAACGGTTTTTTTGCAGAATCGTTGAGCTCTTTTTGTGTCTCTCCTACTATTGGTAATAGCTGCACAATGCTATAAAAAGCCCAAATAGATTTTAATTATACCCATCTTGTATTACTGTTACATTTACTGTTTAGCGTTTACTCACTAGTTTTGATTTTTTTGTTTGGGGAAGAGTTCTCTTAATTATTCTACTGTACACTACAATTGTAGTGGGTTACTGAAAGACAAAGTATTGTGTTACTGAAGACATCATTAGACATCACAGTGGTGGTTCAACTGAAGTTTGGCAAAATGTCTTATAGATGGTAGACGCCAATAAAGTTTTATTAGCGAAAAGCTTTCTAAGCAATAAGATTAATCATTTCCCAGTGAGTTCTTCAATACTATGGCAAGTATCACCTAAGCACAGCTTAAAAATGTTATTTAAGATTGTCTTTTCAGTTGTAATATGCAGTTTGACGAGAAGTCCGTTTAAGCTCTTCAGTCAATGAAACAAGATGTCGTCTAAGGAAGTTAAGTTATTTGGAATGCTCAAGATAATCCCGACAGATTTATTGGAAATATATCTAGTATATTCCATTTGTAAAGAAGCCGATCACAATTGGATTAGATGAAAAGCAAAAAGCCGAAGTGATTGTCAATAATGTGAACCTGTTCTGTTAAAGAGGCTTAATGATGGTCACCAGTGATAATTTAGGATTAGAATTGATTAATGACACATCATAATCTCTTCAAGAAGATAGAAGTTTAAATATATATTATCATGACGAAGATATATTTGGAATCCGTTAGTAGGAAGTATCATATTAATTCCCAGATGAATTACGAAATGAATTAATATAAAAGTGGATGGCTCAGATGTATTATCAGTATCAAGAAAAGTCCTTAGATTGAAGAAGAGAAACACTGAAAATGAAATTTTACTATAGGCCTAAAGAAATTCAAGACAGGAATTAAAGCAACAATAAATTTAAAGTGCGGAAATCATCCTAACATCACAGTTGAAAACATTCACGCACATGAATAAGGATTCCCTGAGCTGTTTTTAGTATTTTGGATACGAGAATCCAGAACCAAACCATCATCAGCTGGATCAATATAAAAATATTACATGTAATAAAAAAATTAACAATAAAAAACATTCACGCACATAAATAAGGATTTACTGAGCTCTTTTTAGTATTTTGGATACCGGGAATCCAGGACAATTCTGTTTCTATTTTCCAAACCATCATCATCTGGATTCGCCCAGTATTAACAGCTCACTGATCTCAACAGACATATGGAGGGTTCAGAAACCAATCAGTGTAAGTCAATAAACCAAAAAATGAAGTAGGTTTTTAAAATTATGTACCATAAAATAACAACGCTTGTAAATTTGAAGAATAAATTTTTTATTGAAAGATAACATAACTATACACTTGGAGGAGTTATTTGGGCACTTTGTCAACCGAAAGTATAAACATTAAAGTATGATCTTCAGAAAAAAATTCAATTAAAAAAAAAATTATTTACACTGATTGGCTTCTGAACCTCCATATAAAGAAAACAAAATTCAACAAAATAATAACATTCCAATAGCTAGAGTATATATCTTATGATGGTTTGAAAACCAGAAACAGGGTTCCTGTTTCTTGTCCTGGGTTCTTGGTATCCAAAATAATGAAAACAGCTCAGTGACTCCTTATTTAGGTGCATGTATTTTTTTGAAGAGTTATTGATATTTGTTTTAAACTGGTTTTATTGTAGTTAAAATATATATAAGTATATATATATCAGAGTACTGTAATTGATTCATAGTTCAGAATAGTTCTTAGATCAAGTTCATTTTTCTTCTTCTAGTCCTTATCTTCCACAGTATGCTCCAATTTTAATATCATTGGGTAGATATTCTTGAATACACACAGTATTCTTTATGTTGTAAGGCGTCCATTATCCCTTATGCCCTTCAACATTCCATAATGCCCTTATGTATTAGTGCATTACACGTCGAATCTCATTGTTCCTATTGTTTATTTCAGTAAATTAACCTGAAATAATTAATAATCATTGGATGATACAGGAAGTCATTATTGCAATACAAAAGGGTATTTTAAAACTTAATTGATATTATTCGCATGTTCACCATTCTTTGTTTTGATTGTTAATTTGTTTTTAATTGTTAATTTCACATTGTAAGGTCTCGTTACAGAGATTTTGTTATGATATTGATTTGTTAAGATTGAGAAAAAAGATTTTTCTCCTTCCTTTATATTCATTTTTTAGTTATTTTAATTGTAAATGGAGATCTTGATAAAGTCTTCGCAATAAAACGAAATATTGAAGTTTCATTTGATGAAGTTGGAGTTTGATTATTAGTTTACTCATATAGATAAATGAAGATATAGAGATGGTTGTATAACCTGAAATAAATTTTATCACTTTTCTCAACAAATTGAATAATAAATTCTTTTATATATTATGTTCACTACTACTTAAAATTGAATACTAGCAGCAAGGCCTGTCGGACGACAGGCTTAAAATATCTGAAAAATCGTAAAGTAAATATCTCCTTATAAACTATATTTTTTGTGAAAACGGCATCAGATCCTTCTATGATATGCCCTTGATCTATTCGATCAAGAATTTTGATTCTGATGTCGCAAGCACGACGTGCTCGAGAAATAGCAACATATAATTGTCCATGACTAAACACAGGCTCTGGTAAATAAATACCAACCATATCTAAAGTTTGTCCTTGTGATTTGGTAATTGTCATTGCAAACGCCAGTTTAATTGGAAATTGTCTTCTTCTGAGAATAAAGGGAAGTTCTGTGTTCGTTGGGGCTAAATGTATTTTAGGAATAAATACAATTTCTTTTTCACCTGCCCCATTCAAAATTTCTGCAATAATTAAATTTGGTTTTAAATCTCTAACTATTAATCGAGTTCCATTTGCAAAGTCCTCGTTTAGTATTAAGATTTTTTAATAACATTATTAGGCAACCAATTTTTAAACGTAGTTTATGCAATGGCATTCCTGAAGGAGCTTGTTCATTTAGAAATTCAACTGGATAATTTTGCCCATCTTCATCATTGGCATCATCAATGGAGTCTGCACTAAGATAAGTTACTTCTTCGCCTTCAAGTATATCCAACACTTTATGATTGATTTCATCAACTTTCATGTTTTTAGGACATAGTAAAGCTCGGCTGGATAACGTTCAATATCCGCAATGGTTAATCTATCTCCAAAGATGTCTTTAATCAAAGAATCTTTGCATATCATATTTTGATGAATTTCTATTATATCATCAGGAAGCCCATAATTGTTATTTAAGGTGCCATTACCTAATTTGACTAACCATTGACTAAAATCAGGATCTACAGATCGGATGTTATTTTGAAGTTTCAAGACTTTAAAGTTTTTCCAATTTTCATTAAACTTTATGCTTGCTTCTACAATTGCAGCTCGAGTTCCATGAGGTACTACAGGGAGTGTTTGACAAAAATCTCCACCAAGAAGCAATGTTTTACCACCAAATGGTTTCGAACTTTTCATGATCTCTTTTAATAGCTTATCTATAGCTTTCAATGCTGTGCTGGGTGCCATCGTGGACTCATTCCAGATTATAATCTTCGACTTTCTAATAACTCCTGCATCTAAAGTATTCAATCGCATTGACGATGTTGAGGTATCTAACAAAGGTACAGGTAGTTTAAACTGAGAATGATAAGTTCTTCCATCTAGTAGTAAATTTGCTGCAATTCCTGTAGATGCAACTGGTAATGCGATTCCTCAGCACCACACACTGAACTTAATAGTTTTGTAGACATATGTCTTTCTGCAACCACCAAGGCCTTCAAGAAAGAAACATCTTTCAGGCAGATCTTCATTATGCATAGCATTTGTAATTTCATCAAAAGAAGCTTTCTGTTCAATATTGAGACATGCTATTAGATTTATCGCCATTTGTTGCTCAACAGCTGGATCCAACATTTCTTGCTGTATAAACGCTCCATCATGAATTGGATTTGGAAGATTAAAATTTCTGCAGTTTTTACCGTGCAATAAAAGGATGTTTTGAATATCCAATAATGTAAGATTTTCGCAGTGATTGCAATCTGCTAAATGCCTAAATCTTCGAACATAATTCTCACATAGATTTAGCTTTATTTTTTGATAAAGATCATGTGCATTCGCCGGAACCACAAACACACAAATGTATGCGAAGAGTTCTCGAAGTTGCTTCGGCATGCTACAAACAATTGCTTCATCTAAACTACTGTATATTCCCATGTATCATCATTGTTCATAAGTCCGCATTGCATAGCGGCTTTTTTAAAAGTAGTATGAACTATTCCATTTACAGTTTTAAGATCTTCAAAAGAAGTGGCACCACTAATGTGAAGCAATAACAATCGTAAGCAAAATCGTTCAGCATCGTCACCTAAACTAACAGAATACATTCTGCCAATTGTTTTTTCTGCTCCTCGTTGTCGCAGATTCCATTTCCTATGTTTTTCGTCAAATACGTAATGTTTAGGAATATCAGGGTACAATTTCGTTCTAGCTGTTTCATCTTCTTGATTCAGCTTGAACCATGCAGTTAACTTTGTATCTGCAGCTTGTTGCATCCTTTGTACTACGTTATGTTCATTGAAATATACATATTGTTCATTAGGAAGATTTTTTCCTAATTTTTTCGCATTTTACCACTCCGTGATTAACTTTTGGAAGTGAGTGTAAAAAGAGCTCAGGGAATTCTTATTTATGTGCGTGGATGTCTTTTATTGATGGAATTAAAGCGAGTTCGAACTAATTTATCCAAAGATGAGATGAAAATGCATCTCATGAACAGCAATTAGAGAAATGTTTCAGAAATGTGTTTAAGTGTTACGTAGTTTCTTCTATAATTTATCCGAATACATATGATTAATAATATCAATTGGATAAATAATAGGTGTTTAGTGAATCAAGTTTAAATTTAGTTTTCACAATGAAATTACAGTAATTTCATTTTAAAAGGAATCATTTCAATTGTTTGAGATAAACTTCATAGTGAGGATTCTGCAAATGGTGATTCAACACTTGAGATAGATTCGGAGGTAGTATAAATTTGTTATTTTTATTGTGACAGGAACTGAGTTTAGAATGATCCCAGTTTAAACGATCATTTCAGTTTAGTTTCACTGAAATGTTAAAATATTATGTGATAACGTAGTTATGTTATGTGAATATTTAATTGAAAAGTTTATTGCTACAGAATCAAGAGTATTACGCTGTGTAAAATAGATTTAGAAGAAGTTACGGAACACTTAATTGGATACTTGCCAATTATAGTTCTTTTCAGTTGTAAAGAAGACACTATGTATCATGGATTTTAAAAGATTAATTCTATATATTATTACTAAATAGAATATATTTGGTTTTTCAAAATTCCCTTCAGGATTTCGTAGATGTGTAGTTGACAGACTCGCCCACAGGGACTAGGGTGTGGCAGTGAAAAGGGTACATAATAAAGTTTTCTTTTTGCCGTGGCTTATTTACCCGTTTCTCCACTAGGAGGTAGAAGTGTGGGAACATTGCGTTTTCAAGCGAACAGAAATCATTTTGTGTTTTACAACTCGCTAAATCCGAGTCAATTGTAAGAGTGCAACATGGTTTTAACTAAATATCATACAGAACCACCGACGGACAAAACAATAAGAGAATGGTATAGGGAATTCGAAGAAACGGGCTGTTTGTGTGGTGTAAAACGAACAGGCAGGCCAGGGCCATCGTCTGTGACTGTGGACTGCGTACGAGAATCCTTTAACAGGAGTCCTTGAAAATCAACATGTCACTCAAGCCAAAAATTACAAATGTCACACGTGACTGTTTGGCTCATCCTTTGCAGAAGACTTGCCTATAAACCAAATGGGTTGCAGCTGCTTCAGGCTCTCACTCCTTTAAATAAAAATCTCTATCATGAATTCTGTTCGCAATTTCAAGAATGTCTACAGGGAGAGGCAAATAAGGTTGTGTTCAGTGATGAGGCGTGTTTCCATCTTTCAGGCAAGATCAATCGCTATAATGAGCGTATTGGGGCACGGAAAATTCTCGTGCAACAGTTGAACACATACTTGATTCCGCCAAGGTTAATGTGTTTTGTGTAATTACATCCTGGAAAGTGTATGGATCATTTTTGTTTGCTAATGGTTTTGTTTACTTAGATACGTTACGGCAATAGCTATTGCCTCAATTATAAGAGGAAAGTGACAATTTCAGTTTAAAACAGAACGGAGCTCCTCCACTTTTTCATTTGGACGTTCACCGTCACCTCAATTAACGTTTTCCTCTAGAGCAATGTTAAAGATAAAGTTCACGTGCCCTCTTTATCACGTGATTTACCAGAGCTTCGACGAAGAATCGTGGCTACAGTGTTTACCATGGATGTTGATATGTTGCAACCTGTGTTGCAAGAGGTAGATTATAGAATTACTGTCTGTCGAGTTACCGGAGGAGGACATTTAGGTTATTTTAAAAACTTTATTATGTAGTTTTACTTTTCACTGCCACGCTCTCGTCCATACGAGATCATTTGCCTGTGAGCTATAGAACTCCGAAATCCCGGAGGGAATTCTGTAACATCCTGTAGTCACTCTCACTTTTAAACGTTGTGGGTTAAGAACTTGATTTATTTGTAGTGCTATATACGTCTCATAATCTAAACTGTTAAGAAATATTTTGCTTTCACTTTAAAGCAACCAAAAACAATAGGATCAAAGAGTATGTTTCATGTTTCCTCTCTTCTATTGAGGAAAGATTGCTCTGTTTCCAGGAAAACACAAGTAGTGTAACAAAAATATACAAATAACTAAATAAAGTAAATAAATAAATAAATCATTAAAGAAACATAAAGCAAAATGTACATGTAAATATACATTTTAGTATTAATAATAAATTTAGTTGCGTGAAAACTAAATTATAGTTGAAAATGAAAGCTCCGAATTCAGTTTGAGTGAGCAAGTAGTTGCAGACCTGTTTTCAGTAGTTAAAAACTCCGCTCAATATGATATATTTTTTGATAACTTCTTTTCATAAACCTTTGGTACAATGAAACTTAAACAATTTTTCTGATTGGAACCATTCGTGAAAATCGCACTGCTAAAGCCCTTTGTACAGTGCCATTCTTGCTAGCAATTGTCATAAGATTTACTTTTCATTACACTTTACAATCAAGACTTCTGCTTCATCTTCACAGACAAAATCAAATGTGCCTCTGTCTTTCTCCTTCATAGTAGAAATGAGCTTCAAAGGGTATTTACAGTGCGATTTTCACGAATGGTTACAATGTAGGAAAAAGTTTAAATTATGGTTGCTTTCAATGAATATATTCAATTCATTTCTTTATTAAAAGCTATGATGATATTTAACTTCAAACCAATATATTCTCATATTCTATTTTGCTATTTTTCAATATCGGGATCAATATTGAAGTCATGGAATAATTTCTTAAATTTAATTCTCACTTTAATGTTTTATTAATTCTTTTTTTTTATTTATATTTTTCAGAGTTTACTTTCTACTTTGGCCATTAATGAAAACTTTTTATAGTGTCTCAAAAAATGGAAAATAACCCTCATGAAATTTAGATTTCATTTGGTGAAAATGTGCAATCTGGAAATTAAAGAAGCAGTTTAACTGCTTGTTTCAAAATGATCACAATAGCTAATTAAAACATCATTGATGACATTTGTTTCATCAAAATGTGAATGGCGAAATGTTACTTAATTATCGGAAACTTTCTTCACTGAAAATAACACATATACTTATTACTGTAGAGAGAATTAGTAATCACCATATTTTTTACGAAGGAAAATGTTTAATTAAGATGCTCAACATAAACTGAAATCTACGGTCTATTGAAATTCTGTAAATTCGGTTTACATTCTAATCATCTGTTTGATGTTAAGTGGAAAAATAATTCACTAAAAACCACACAAAATATGTCATCGGAAATTTCTGTAATTTCTGAAGCTCGAAATTCAGAAGGAAAATGTGAAGCAAATTCAGCAAAGCACGGCATTGGTGTAACAGGATTCGATAGAATTACAAACCATTGTTACTCTTTCAAATTTAAAGTTTTTTGGATTCATTGTTTAATTTTGTGCTTCTTAACTTTTTCTTATCAAACAATTTCTCTTATCAAAGATTACAGATATCAGAATCCACTCATTGTAGTGAAATTCAAAAGTATTGAGACTGTGACATTTCCAACGTATGTTCTCTGTCCCTATGACTTGTTTGGCCACAACAATGTAATAAAGAAAATAAGGAAAAGATATAGTGAACATTTCGGTGTTTCTCTTGAGAAAGCCATGAAGTTACCTTTTTCAGATATGCTGAAACTTCCCGAAGTGAACTTAACAACTTTATGGAATATGTATGAGATCGACAGAAATCACACAGAACTGAATATTAAGGTAACTTCAATTCCTTCGCAATTAGTTCTATTTAAATTAATATTTTTAGAACATTTTTTTGGGAAAAATCATTTTTTTCAATCACGGAAACAATTAATAGTATTAATAATATTAATCAGTTTTTCATAAAAAAAAATAGAAGTTAATATCACATTTTGAACAGCATAATTTAATGAATATATAACAAAATACAATAACTGTAATGAATTTTTTACTTGTGGGATGAAACAAATTACTATTATGAAAATTTATACTTACAGATAGAGTAAACTTGTGTTTGTTTTTTATTTTCTAATTTTTATCACAATTATATGGAATTTGCAGCTTAGTTAATAGCTTGGGGAAAAAAAACCCATCTGATTATGACGAATTGGTAGAAAAACTTTTTTACACTGTGATTAAATTTAAAGAAATATTTATGATAAAAATAAAATTAGGTTTCCTTTGTTCACAGTATTATTTTCAACATATCATTAACAGAGGAACTACCAAATGCAATTAGCTTACTTCATTTTGACAAAGCCTAGTTTCAAAATTTATTCTGAACAGATGATTCTTGGACACACACGAAGTCAGCAAACATCAATAAGGCTATAGAAGTAAATGAAAACCAAGTTGAAATTAAATCAATCAGCAGTATTTCTAATAATTATATGAGAAAACATTGCTGAACAAATATTCTTCCACTATAAATAGTTCTTAATGTCTTCTTGATGGGAAAAGTCTTTCCTTTCATTTTGTGTATTTTCTCTGTTTCTTTCATAAAAAATTATTGGCCCTATATTTTATCTTACTTCTGTCTCTTTCTGAGCTACCTGATGAACGACAGTTTACTTAGAGTCAGCTTCTAGATTCCTTTCATGTCATTCATAAACAAAAATGTTCTTCATTCGTATTTCAACCAAGATACAAACATAAGTTAATTTCGATTCCTCATTAAAAGCGCTTATCTAAATTAAAATAAAAAAAAATGCTAATAATCACTTGCGCTAAATCCATTAGTAAATGTTTGTTCTTTTAGTTTGTTTATTGAGATTCTAGATTGGTCTTAATTAAGTATCCCTATTCAGAGATCTCTGTAGCTTCTACTAATAACCAGAATGCCACCAGAATTAGACAATAGGCTATTACAGCTATGGGGAGAAGGATTCTATGAAAATCGGATTTATTCCAAAATCTGTCAAACGGATGAAATATGATACTGCAACTGAGGAACTGCGTCACAAAGTATTAACAAACGAATACAAACACAGAGATGAAATTTGAAGGTGTTAAGTTTGCCCATTTTAAAAACTGAAACATTAAGTGAATTAACCTAAAATTTTATTTTCAAAATAGAAAGTGCCTCACTGCATCTAAAAGAATAGAAATTTTGCATTTTCCCAGCAAGTCAGAGAACTACAAAAACAGCGCCAATTATCGCAAGCATAGGCTATTCTGTGCGTTTACTGTTAAAAATCAATCTTAAACGATTCAATGCAGCAGCTGCCCTGAAGGAATATCGACGCTACAAAAACTAACAGAAGGGTTCTTTAGCACCTGAGACGATCGAAGGTTGATTATCTGTGGAAAATATGAATTAAATTCTCACCTCTAGAAATACATAATTCAATTTTTCGAGTAGTTATCAAAAGATTAAATCGAAATAAATGTTAAAATAAAAAAAGGGATTCAAATATTGGTTAAATGAGTGGGATAACAACGATAACAATGTGTGATAACAAAGATCATTGCCCACGTGAAATAGAAAGCCTGACTTTGTAATAAAATCCGTATTTTCCTGAAGAAGATTTATCGAACTGAAAGGGATAGTTTAACTTAAAGAGCTTCATTGAGATTCATCTTTATTTATTTTGTTAGTTTCTAATTAAATAATTTTTGATCTGCAAAAAGTCCTTAATAATGGATAAAATTAAATGTAATCATTTAACATTATGAGAAATTTGGTTAAAATATTTAAATGATAAGTACCCTTTCATACTGACATTTAGAGTTCTTATTTAGTTGTTCAAACGTTCTCGACTTTCCATGTCATGAAGAACATGTTGCTCCGTCACTGGCTACTTTGGAACTGACACTGGCTCCTCGTTCCCAACAATTGAATCACCTTATGTGTGCGAGCTGTGATGCCACGCAATTTCAATTGTTGGCTTGTGTTCTTTGCAGCTGCCACCAATCCTGTGTCATTTGTCACACATGAAATTAGGGATTTAAAATAATATTTCACTTTTAAATTATTTCATCACAATCCCTCCCTTTAAATTACACTTGGTGGTACTGAAACTTAGTTTCACAAAGCACTGAACATATCACATCATATTAACACTTTCACTTCGGTCACTAATCGTAGCACTATTACAAACCCACAATGAGTACTTTAAAACTACACAACACTTATAAATTTTTAAATTTTTTCACTTTTCCCCCCTTGGAATTAAAATGTGTCTATTTTAATCCCAGTTCTTTAACACACTTCTGATGTTTCACTGCACTTAGGGTCTTGGTGAAAATATCTGCTGTGTTGTCTTCACTTGGGATGTATTTTACTGCGATGATCTTCTGGTCCACATAGTTTTTCACCTTGTGATACTTTAAGTCTATGTGGCGGCTTTTAGTTTGATTGTACTTGTCACCAATTAACTTCAAAGTCGCTTGATTGTCACAGTATAGTACGATTGGTGAAGTAGCTTCTTCTAGTACTTTGAGTTCATCTAAGAAGCCCTTCAAGCTTACGATTGCTGTAGCGCTTTCGCATGCTGCAACCAGCTCGCTTTCTTGTGTTGAATGAGCAACTAAACTTTGTTTATGAGCCTTCCAGGTTACTGCGGACTTTCCCACATAAATTACGTAATCTAAAGTTGAACGATCTTTTGCTCGATCTGCAAAACTTGCATCACTGTAAGCCTTCACAGTGTCATCTTCATTGGAGAGATTCAACACCTTTGACACAGTCCCTTTTAGATATCGTAGGATGCGTTTTGCCTTACGCATATCACTGACACATGGTGAATTGCACATCTATTCACCGAAAACGCGATATCTGGTCTCGTTGAACAGAAATGTATGTTAGACTTCCTATCAGACTTCTGTATTTGAGGTGTTCGTCTTTACTTAACAGTTGTACGTTTTCATCTGTTTTTCCATCTCTTCCATCTGGACAGAATGGGGTAGATACTGCTTTGCAATCTACCATTCCATATTTCTTCAACAAATCCTTAATGAAGTGTTCCTGTGATATAGTCATGGAGCCTTTGCTTCGTTGATACTTTATCTCCATTCCTAGGAATTCATGAATCTCACCTATGTCCTTAATAGAGAACATCTTATTCAGGATTTCCTGAATATGTTGAGTTCGTTTACCCATGATGATCATGTCATCCACATAGACGATCAAATAGTTCATGACACCATCCTTTGGGTATGTGAATATGCATAGATCACTTTTCAAGGTCTTGAATCCTTTTTCTACCAGCTTCGTTCTCATGGTTTTAAACCAATTTCTCCTGGCTTACTTCAAACCAAACAAAGAACGCAACAGCTTCGGACTATTGCAGTGTTTACTTTTGACTTTTACACCTTGTGGTTTTTCCAGATATATGTCGCTATCTACATCTCCGTTGAGATAGGCACTTCGCACTTCAGATTGGTGTATCTGGTACTTTCTCTTCAACGACAAGGTCAGCATTTGTCTAATTACTTCAGCACTTGGCGTCGGTGCATGCGTCTTCTCGTAATTCCCACCTTGCTTTTGCATGTATCCGTTCACTACTAAACGGGCCTTGAATTTATCCATCGTGCCATCACACTTCTTCTTGCACTTGAAAATCCACTTTGTGCTTATGGATGATGATCTTCTAAGCTCTTTAGCTCTGCTTGAATTGCTTCTCGCCACTTTTGGCTTTCCGGACTGTTCAATGCCTCCTCATAATCTTTCGGCTCTTGGACTTCAACATCTTTATATATCTTCACGCATTGCGTACGAGCAACTCTTCTGCTTCTTAGTTGGATGTAACCTTTGTCGACCACAGGATCTACTGTGTCATTCTTGCTAGAATCGGCACCACTTGAGCTAGACGTTCTTTCTTCAGCATCATGAGTCCTATCTTCATTAGTAAATCCTTCTTCGTCTTCACTCGAGTCTGCTTCACAGCTTCTCGTAGACGGGATATTCACATTCCTTTCATCTTCTTCGTCTGATGAAGAGGATTCTTGAACTTTACTTGATGAATCAAACGATAGTCTTTTCTTCATTTCTTCATGATTAGTGTTTTGCTTGTTTATTAGATCGCTTGCTCTTCGATTCTCGTTTATATACACGTCCCTCGCTTCCTCTACTTTGTTGGTATCAAGATTCCATATCTTGTAACCTCTTGAGCGTGGAGAATATCCAAGAAAAATTCCATTGGTTGTTCGAGAGTCGACTTTACTCCTTACAGCATTTTTAGGTTTCTTCAGGTAGCACAAACTTCCGAACGTTTTCAGATGTTTTCAGAGCACTTGGTGCTCCTCCGTTCTTAAACCATTTTTCCATTGGAGTAATATTCTTTAACTTCAGATGAGGTGTTCGATTAAGAACATAATTTGAACATTCTACTGCATAAGTCCAGAATCTTGGCGGAAGGTCAGAAGCAATCAACATGGTTCGTGCCGTTTCCATCAACTTACGATTAAACCTCTCTGCAATGTTATTTTGCTGTGGAGAGTATGCAGATGTCGTCTTATGTACAATTCCTCTCTCTCTTAGGAAATTGTTGAGTTCCTTATTCTCAAACTCCTTCCCTTGATCCGTGAGCAGGTTTATCACTTTCGCCTTACTTTGGCGCTCAATGTATGTTATGAACTGCTTCATATATTCCGGCACTTGGTCCTGTGCCGCTTAGTCCTGGCGCTTGGTCCTGCCGCTTGGTCCTGGGCCACTTTTAAATTATTTCATCCCAAACATTTACGGAACATGTAATCATTTATGGAACCCAGAACATTCTTCAACTGCGCAGTCGTAATTAATAAAGGAACTAATAAATGAATAGAGATAGAAGGTTCAAGATTCAGCCGCTGTTGATTTAATGCCTAAGCCTTATAAGGCTTATAACTCTTCATATGAATTTATTGGACTTTATCTACAATTATTCAAGCATTATTCAATTATAGATTAAGTGCATAAGACTATGTTGAAATTCAACAGTTAATTGTTTATCAATGTTGTTTCAATGCGAGATTTTTTTCCCCTCAATATTAATTTATTCTAGGGTGAGAAAGTGCAAGTTTATCATAGATTCTTTTATTATACTGAAAAGTAACAACTTGAAATTTATTAGGGCAATTTGTTTTCTGTTATTTCTATTCATAATGTATTATGTCCAAATCAACTTCAATAATGAATTTCCAACAATACACCATCTAATATATTGGATTTACTGATAAACATAATGCATTTCAAAAAATGAAGTTGGTGGTAACTTTTATATATTATGTAGTAAAAATAATTTCTGAAATCCTATCTACAAACTGCATTTACATTATATCTAATGAAATTGTCACTTTTAGCTCTGAAAAAATTACAAAAAAAGAGACTAAATCAATAGTCGAAAATTTTCATCATTCTTGAGATTATTGGACAGACACGGACGAACGGACAGAAGAAACGCAATAACTACCGATTTTCGTCGCTATCACTATAGCTTACAAATAGGTCGCTAAAAATAATTTTTTTCCTCATTAGAATTCAAGCATTGAAGATATTGAAATCAAAATTTTCTCAAAAATTGGAGAAATAATGTAACAGCACTAGGTCATCTCCCGTGTACAGATTGTTCGTTATAGATATTTGAAAAATTGATTTATTTAGATGGACGTTGGTTGATGTAAATGTTAAATGAAGATCATAGCTTATATACGATACTCCTGGCGACGAATTGATCGTGACTATTCTTTCGAGTGAAGATAACCAAATTCTGATGACTTGTGACTCTAGACATATTTTCCTCTTTGGCGGAGACTTCAGACAAATTTTACCTGTAGTCAAGAATGGCCGAGATTACGACATTATTAACAGTTCTTTGAAAAGATCTCATCATTTCTCTCGTTGTTCATTTCGATACTAAGTGATTATCGATGATAAAACGATGGTTTATATGAGATAATCCAAGAATAATCGATTCCAATGAAAGGGGTTAAAGCAACATTTTGAAGTTTTGAAGACTCTTTTCAAGCCATCTCTTTTTCAAGCATAATAAAATTGGAATAAGTACAACAAAACAAAATAGTTGGAAGCTTAAACAAATTTCAAAAACATGTGAATCAATAAGTTTAGTTGTTTTTACAAAAATATATTAATAAGGTACAATTCAATTATTAAAAGTAATAATAATAAGAAAATAAAATTTAAGATAATCTAACAAAACTCGATTTCAAAGAAAGCAGTTAAAGCATTATTTTGAAGTTCAATAATGCTCATTTTGAATTTGTCGACTTCCTCGTGACAATAAAAAATGAAAAACCGTTTTCCATTGTTGCACTAACATTGGGGCACAACAACAACACAACAATTGCGGAGATATAAGTCAAAAAACAATATAAAATGAGTAGTAGTCCCTATGGCCTAATGGATAACACATCCGACTTCGGATCAGGAGTTTGCAGGTTCAATTCCCGTCGCGGAAATTTTATTATAAAAATTATTTCTATTTTCCATTCGCACAGAAAATTGCGCCGGACAGACAGACATCCAGACAGACAGAGAAATAAAAGATTTTAGTAATATAGATTTAATGACTGCAAATAAATTCAGCCTCAGTGAAAATAAAAGCTTATTTCTCATCTATGAAAAGCATTTGAAAGTCTTCATGATAAGAATTTGTATTAAAAATTCAAAAGCTTTCATTGAAATAGAAATAATCTGTTAGTATTTTTTAAATAAAAAAACATTTACAGAATTAAAGAAATGTAGAATCTGTATCAAGTCCCTTTGTAAATATTCCCAACCTTCGGAGTTTTCAACGACATCTTTCATTGATCTGGGATTGCAAATCTCTTTTTAATAATTTCAACAAAACAAATGTTTGGCTTCTGTAAAGTAATTTTTATTAAATCTCTGGTTGCATTTTTCAAAAGTTTCTTAAATTTCTGTTGTTTGATTTTCAATTTAAAATAAATAAGTTCTTATATCCTTATTAACACAAGATTAGGTTATTTTCTTAAAGAAATGGAATTGAGAATTAATAACCGGATTAAATTTTCTGATTGTAGTGTTCATCGTCGAAATATGATGTGAAATGTGCTCCATCTATCCAAATCAAAGAAACAAATACAATCTTAGGAAGATGTGTAGTTATCTCCAATATTGGTAAATTTACTACATTATATGTACTAATTTCTATATTTATTGAACAATTTCAAAATATTTAATTTACTTTTAACAATTTCTCTTCTTTTAATAAGTCTTCAAGCAGAAATAAAAAATCTGTTCATATAACAGTTTTAACTGTGACTAAGAAAAAAATTAAACTGATTACAATAAAAACCTGGAATCACAGAATTACATTTCGTAAAAAAAAAAAAAAAAATACTTCATAAGAATCACCATTGAAAACATCCAATCACTGCACTGATGAGTGAATCCATCAAATTCATGGTTTTTATTACTGATAAAAAATATTTATTGAAACAAATAAAAAAGCTTACTCAGAAATTTCATATTTAATTGTAATCGCTGTTACAATGTTCTAATGAATTTTAATGTACACTGGTTTCCATTAAAGACAGAAAAAAAGAAAAACGGAGATTATGTGGTAGAAATGAGTTGAAATGCAAAAAACTTGAATATTTGATGTGGTTGATGTAAATGCAAATCCAAACCTTAATTCTTTATACCATGTCTCGGATACTATCTGGAGAAATGTTACTGTCCTCAAACCCCGTTCTAAGAGTTGGAGAAGCTTCGAAGAGTTTTAAAATAACAGTAATCATTAGATACATCACCAGCATATTGAAGGAGGTCTAGATCGTTGTGAGGCCTGAAATACTGTTCAGGGTGACCATACTATGTATTAAGTTACTTAACTTTAACTTAGCCTACATTGTATGTGAGCATTGTTGAAGAAAATAAATCATTATAGATTATTAATTAAGAAGTAAAAGGAGAAAGTTTTCATTGTCATTTTTAATTTCATTGCTATTAATTTTTGTGAATATAATAAATATTACAGTTGAAATGCTGCTTTTCACATTATTATATTTCCTTTTCGCGGGAAAAACTGGAGATGTATTTCACTGCCCACTCTTCATTAGCATGTGAAATTTCAAGTCGATTATGAAAAACTCGCCGAATTGTTAAAGATTGTTTTAACTCTTGCGGACTCCACATTCGTTCCGACGTTTTCTCATATACGCCCGTGTACTGAGAACTGGTTGTGTACTGATGACTGCTCCTGGCTGATGATCGCCATATCAGCGTGAACCAGCGTAGTACCAAGATGTCATTTTGTATACAATTTGGTCTCACGAATTATTAAATAAAAATCATTATATTATTTTTTTAAATAACGATGTAATATTTTTCAGTACTCAAACAGAATTATGAAACTAAAAAAAAAGTTAGAAAAACTACTTTACTGTTTTATTTTGTTGATTCTACGAATATTTATCAGTCAAAATGCTGAAGTGCATACATTTCTAGTGATAGCTCTTTAATTGAAACTTAATCTTAGTACCAAAAACCGTCAATTCGAAGGTAAATTCGAATAAAATAAATACATACCTTAGTCTTTTCAGAATTTTATGGACCTATTAATAAGTTCGAACTGAAGCTGAAACCCCCTTCATATCAATGGTTGGGATACGAATTCCATTCCCAGGTAAGTGTTTAAATTGATTAACGATTTATTAAAAACTAGCAGCAAAGCCTGTCGGCCGACAGGCATGAAAAAATCTGAAAAATCATTTTATTATCAACTATCAAATACAAAGTAAATGTAATGTAATTGATTGAAAATGTCCGTAAAGCCCAGCACAGAATAAACAAAAACACAATGCCTTTTTCTGATTCATTTTACGGGGAGCTGTTTCACCCTTCTACGGGATCATCAGCTCTAACCCGCCTCCCTCGATAAAATGAATCAGAAAGGCGCAAACCTATGGTAAAGTCAACAGCCAACCTGGCTGTGACCTCCCGTAGAAGGGTGAAACAGCTGTTCCCCAATCCTCCCCGTAAAATGAATCAGAAAAAGGCATTGTGTTTTTGTTTATTCTGTGCTGGGCTTTACGGACATTTTCAATGAAACTTGTCAGCACGTTAACCCATTTCTTTTGCTTAATTGCAGCCGTGTCCTTTTGTGTCTTTGTTATTTATTTCTTTTCGCCTACTAGTCGTAGGGAATATTTCTGATACTGCCTCTCGGCTTTTCGGAAATTTTGTTTATTGCCTTTTCACCTTTGGGAGGTCACAGCCATGTTGGCTGTTGACTTTACCATAGGTTTGCGCCTTTCTGATTCATTTTATCGAGGGAGGCGGGTTAGGTCTGATGATCCCGTAGAAGGGTGAAACAGCTGTTCCCTAATCCTCCCCGTAAATTGAATCAGAAAAAGACATTGTGTTTTTGTTTATTCTGTGCTGGGCTCTCCGGACATTTTCAATGAAATTTGTCAGCACGTTAACCCATTTCTTTTGCTTAAATGTAATGTAAATACTGTGCTAACTTGTGAACGAAGCTTCTACGGTAAAAATGGTTTTGAGTTTCGAAATCAGCATAAACAACTGAGTAAGTATGCCAAATTTCATTAAAATGGATGCAGTGGAAACAAAATTATTTGGTTTTGAACGTATGTTTTGTTAGAATTTCATGGAAACAACATTGAATGATAAAATGAACTAATATTTCATCCAATTTGAGTACCCTTGATTCAATGGTACCATGGAACCTTGGATCTATCTTAATAGCTTAATTATATCGAGTTACAGAGAGACGGACAGACGGACAGACAGACGAACTTAGCCTATTATATGAGTTGATATTAAAACGAAATATTGCATAACCATCATTGTGAAAGATATCACTAATATAATCATCAGTGTAATTAAAAGGTACTGGACAATACTTCTTATTTTGAAAAGCAGAAAAGCCAATTAGACGTCTTATCGTCTATTTATAAGGAAAAGTCCCTAGATCGATTTTGGCGAATTGATTGAGAACTTTTCATTTGATTCTATTGGCAAAATAAACTGATACATGTATCGGCTTTGTTAATATGTTAATTTCTATTTTAGAAGAAGAAACGCTTAATTAGTAATGCCTGCAACACTTGCCCCAGTAAATGAGCGACTTCAATCTTTAAACTAAAACATTGTCAGCTACCGGTTCGAATCTGCAACATTTTCTCGACTTATTTCTATTAGTGTTTTGATGTCCATCCTCAATAATTAAAAATAATGATTTTTTTTTCTGGGATGACCAACAAAGATATTGCTTCAACAAATACACATACATAACAGTAAAAACATTTTTAGAATTAGGAATTAATTTTAGATTACTAACCCGAAATTATCACACAATAATTTATTACTGTATTTCTTATTGTAAAAACTTTAACGTGTGTTAAAAATATAGTTTGGTTAATATTTAAAAACACACAGTCAAGATAAAATTGTAAAATACATTACATATCCTGCAGGAATATTTCGGGTGTCTATGCGACTAACCCATTTTCAACCTAATTTTTTCCTGACGTCATATCTTTTTATATAGTTTATTATTTATTTTTAACCAATCAAAATTCAATCTATTGTTTTCTTCCTCCAATCGGAGCAACCATCCACCCTATGGGGGTGTGAAATGGTACCTTCTAAGGGGAATCGTCTTATTAAATTCTATCAATCTTTTCTTGTACTGATTTTTGAATTTTATTAATGCTTTTTCGGAAATTATTGTTGTCACAATATTTTATCAGATTCGAATCCGATAACCACGTATTATATGGTTTTATTGCGTGAATATAATACGATTCGTAA
>JAFIDM010000006.1:49425820-49449214 GCA_023159025.1 Thereuonema tuberculata
TTGTTTAGGTGCCGAAATAGTTGGCTTTCATAATTTAAAACAAGAATTGCTTGTAAATCTGTTAAATGCATTTAACAGACCTAAAGAAGTTATTGCAAAGATTAATATAGAAAAGGTAAAATATTGTCAGTTGACTGTTAAATACCTATATAGACTTGTTTCAAAGTATGGCACTTCAAAACCCGAAACGTTTTACGTGTGCTGTACATAGTTTATGTGCATGAATGATGAAGCCTGCACATTTCTTTATAACTGAAATAAAATTTAATTATAAAAATTGTTACACGACCATGATTTCACTTCCAGATAGGGGAACCATTTTCAAGTGACTATTAGAAATTGTTGGGTGAGTTTATATACATAAAAGAGCAAATTAAAAATAGGGCTTGACAGGTTGAGAACCCTTAGAAGGTTGAGAAATTGCATACATTGCTGCAGAATCCTATCTAGCGGGGAAGTTGGAAGCTCTCATATAAACAACACACTTAGGTTGACTTTTGGCCAAAACTACATATCACGGCTAATAAACACATAAACAAAAACCCACGGCAATCGTAAAACACTAAAATAAGCTTGATAAACAAACTAACAACAAAAAATTAATTAAATAATAATATGATACCGCAACTGATATATTTAAACAAGTTCTTCAATTTAAAAAAAAAACTTTTTATAGTTGAATTAAAATGAAAAGAAAAGAAATTAAGAATATAAATTACCAAAATTTAAATACATAATTTAAAACTTAAAAACTACTTTTATTTAGTAAAATAGTTAAAAATTAAAAAAGTCAGAAAAAATAAAAATTTTGAACAATTATTCTCCATTAAGGAATTTTGGAATTTTCTTTTTCTTTTCTTTCTTCTTCACCAAATCATATTCGTTCATGGATAGAACGGAAACCTGGTCATTGTATGCATTAACACAAGTAAGAATGAAAAAAGACTCCATACATTTTCTTTAAAAGCATATAACTATAACTGAAGGCTTTTCATAATTAATATGATGATGAAAATTGAAATGAATGAAATATCGTCAAATAATCATTATTGTGGGTATCGAGAGTACTGCCGTATCACATTATTATTTAATTATTTTTTTGTTTGTTCTTAGTTTGTTTTATCAATCTTCTTTTTGTGTTTTACATGTGCCGTGGTTATTTGTTTACGAGCCGTGATATAATTTTAATCTGAATTCAACGTCATGGTGCTGCTTATTTGGGAGCTTCCAACTTCTTCCCGCATGATAATGATACACATAATACACATAAACATATGGAACTTCATTAGACCCTAATAGATGGGATTCTGCAGCGATGTATGCAATTTTTTAACCTTTCTACGGGTCTCCACCAGCCAAGCCCTATACACAGTTGTCCCATTATGTACATAAACTGATCCAATAGATTATAATAGTCACTTGAAAATGATTTCTCTATCTGAAACTGAAACTATGGTCGTATAACAATTTTTGTAATTAAAAGTTTAGTTCAGTCATTAACCAGGTGTGCAGGCTTCATCTTTGATACGCATAAACAGATGGTACTTCAGTAGACCCTAATAAAGTTAAAGCAATAAAAAACTTACAGGCTTCTAGGATAAGCATGATTTATGCTATATTTTGGAAATGGTAAATTACTTGTTGCCTTTCATTCCTCATTTAATAACTCTAACAGCACCATTGCATGATTTAAATAAGAATAATGTTGAATAGCTATGGAATGCATACAATGAAAAACATTGCAAACACTGAACCATGCAATAAGTAAATCAATTTCTCTAATGCATTTTGATATAAATTTACCAATTGTTATACAATGCGATGCATCTAAAGATGGGTTGGGTGCATGTTTAGTGCAGCATGGTAAACCAGTTATATATACCTAACGTGTATTATCAGAAACTGAACAATGCTATGTTCAGATTGAAAAAGAACTTACAAGGAGAGATCACGGGTTGTATGAAATAGATCTTTATGCCCTTTTGGGGGATAAAAGTACTCATGAAGTACTTCAAAAATATATCAGGTTTTAGGGTCAACACTCAAGCGTTTTGGAGATATTTGATGATTTTTGGAGTGTTTTTTTTGCTGCTTAAACGTAACAGCTTATTGCTTCCTAATAAAAGTCCTTATTGCTAACAGGAAGTTCAGGAACAGTTCAGTCGATAAGATCTTGGATCGTAAAGCTTGAGGTCGTTGGTTCAAGTCAGCTATATCACGAATTTTTTTTTTTAAACCTTTTTTTTTCTTCTTTTTTTAATCAATGTCTAAAGCTCATTGCACTTACTGCGAAAGTTCGACGAAAATCGCAGGACAAAGTCAACGTACGAATTGTCCTTCACGTGTGTTTCACAGGCCATTCCACATAGCTCCGAAATCGTAGCGAAAGTTTGACAGGAAATGCCGGGAATATCCGGTCTGAAACGGATGCGGAAATTACTTCCGTTAGCGCGAAGCGAAGAAAACAACTCAAAATGGAAGCTCCAATTGTGTGATCGCATTACATAAATAGGCTAAGCATTAGTTATAACTATTAGTTACAATCTGCCAAGCAGTAACAATTGCGCAATATAGAATTAAGAAGCCTGATGATAAAAGAAAAAGAAATCATTGCCGTAACTGAAGAAAGAAGAACAATTTCCCCCCCCCCCCCCCACTCCCTCCCTATAAAATTCTGTTTTTCAAGTGTTTACGTTTTACTAGTAGGTTTTTATGTTTTGAAGTGTTTATTAATTTGGTTTCTTCTTGCTTCAAATATTCCTTATCGATTATTTAATGGCCAATATGTCTTTATAAAAAGATTCTCATTTTATTCATTTTAATTATAATTATTTTTTAGTTTTGTAGTATGTTTTTTGTTTATTTTTTATGTGTTGTGTAAGGTTTTTTTTAAGTGTTTATTAATTTTGTTTCTTCTTCCTGCTTCAAATGTTTCTTATTGATTATTTAATGGCTAATATTTCTTTATAAACAGATTTTCATTTTATTGATTTCAATTAGTATTATTTTGTAGTTTTGCAGGTTTTTTTTTAATTGTTCATTGATTTGGTTTCGTCTTCTGGCTTCAAATGTTTCTTATTGATTATGTAATGGCTAATATTTCTTTATAAAAATATTCTCATTTTTTATTCTTTTCAATTATTATTTTTTAGTTTTGTATTATTTTTTTATGTTGTTGTGTAAGTTTTTTTTTTTTTATAATTGCCTATTAATTTGGTTTCTTCTTGCTTCAAATATTCCTTATTGATTATTTAATGGCTAATATTTTGTTTATAAAAAGATTCTCATTACATTTATTATTATTTTTTAATTCATTTTATTTTTGTTTGCAAATATTCTTAATTTTTTTTTTTTTGATTAACATTCCTTTCAAAAAATTCCCCTATTACATGTATCGTTGCTGTTATTTACAAAGGTAACAATCCTTTGTGTTCTGTTCAGTGTTTTCACCAAGTTCAATGGAGAACCCTCATCTTCAATTGGAACTGCTTGGCAGATTGTAACTCATATTTATACCATTCCCCCGTTATTGATATTGATCTGTGCTTTCCTGAAGTCTTATGGGATTGGCAGCAACATCATTATTTTGTCTGTATAGTAATGCGGTCTTACTCTAGAGGTTTTACATTCATGGACCATTTTGTTACCATCACCTGAGGATGCTAGACGATTCGCTAGTGAAACTGGTCTTTTTTAGTTGTACATATGTTTATTTTTAACTTCATTATGTGTTAGCATCATTTTATCAAACAAATCTACTGTAGTTATTGTAACTTTAATGTATCCACGGCACCTACAGACAGATTTATTTAAGAAATCTCATAGGACTGAAATGTAATAACTGAAGAATAAAAAAAAAATGTTTTCTCTAAAATTTATGAACTTTGAACATCAAACAGAGGTGGTGTTTTGACATATCTGGTGTTTTTCAAAATTTATAAACTTAGAACAACTAAAAGAGGCGATGGAATTATTGTGTTGTACAGAGTAAATGTCTATGTAACTAAAAGTGCATAACCTACCACTACATATGAACATATTCAATGACACTAGAAGGCACATACCTCTCTTGGTTTTCACATGGGACATCAAGCAATTGACAAACTTCTTCACACATATAAACTGTTATATAAGGAAGAAATAACAAATAATACAATTGAAATGAAACAGACAATATGTTCGAGTGTAATGTGTGTAGTAGATGCTAACACTGATATTTGTGTTATGTTCAGTATATTTGGAACTATCAATTACCTACAAATTTTATATCACCTTGGTTTTACTAATCATATTTGTAAACCTCCAAGAATTGCAAATACCACAACTGCAGCTTCAGAATCATGTATTGGCCTTTATTTTTCTGACACTAACACTATCAGCACAAGGGATATTGCAGATCATGTGAGTGTCGTATTCATCCTGAATATCTGAAATGATCATATTTATTATAAAAACATAAGTAGAAATGGGATATATCATTCTTTAATTTCTGCTGATATTTTTAACAAAACAATCAATGAGCTTCTTCTTCAGATAATAAATGATTACAAGCAAGATACAAATAACAGTATTCTTAACTTATAGCAAATAAGTAACACAGCCAAATGAATAATTTGAAATGATAAAAATAAATCCTGCGAAACACGAGCAAATTTACACAATATTACATATAAACAACCATAGATATACACTCATGGACAAAAAAATTAGCGCACCAAGAAATAATTGCGGGATCGTAACGAAACTTGCAATGAAGGTAAATGTCGGGGAGATATGCAAATGATTAGAAATGCAGCGTGATTGCGCATTACGTATAGCCGGTAGAGGGCGCTGAACATCGTACTCTGTGGAGTATAAAACAGGTAACCAAAGCTTGTTTGAGTGTGCTGAATCATTTACAAAGGAAGAGCTGAGGTAGACATGCCATTACGCCGTGTTCGAAGACAGTATACGCAGTTGTCGCAGTTTGAGAGAGGGAGAATCATCAGGATGATGGAAGCTGGGTGGTCAGCTAGGCGAGTAGCTCGTCAATTAGGCCGCTCTGATTGTGTTGTGAGGAGGTGTTGGGACCAGTGGACCCGAGAGATGTCATGTACACGAAGACCAGGCTCAGGACGCCCTCGACAGACCAGTCGTCGAGAAGACCGCCACATAGTCAGAAATGCACGCGTACAGCCAACTGCTTCATCGGCCGCCATCCAGGCACAGGTAGCACCTTCACTAGGGACCTCTGTGTCTTCTCGAACCATACGAAGGCGCCTGGCTGAAGGACAGTTGGTATCGCGGCGCCCATTACGTGTGCTGCCCTTGACGCCCACCCATCGACGCCTCCGTTTGGAGTTTTGCCGCGCACGAGGAAACTGGACTGCAGCGAAATGGAACCAGGTCGTCTTTAGCGACGAATCCAGATTCAATCTCGGCAGTGATGACAATCGTGTTCGTGTGTGGAGAGCCCGTGGTGAACACTTCAATCCTGCCTTTGCTGTACAGCGACACATCGCTCCCACAGCTGGTGTGATGGTATGGGGTGCCATTGCCTACAATACACGGTCACCCCTAGTATTGTTCCGTGGCACCATGACAGCCCAGCGGTATGTTCATGAAATCCTGCAACCACGTGTTGCCACTCATGCAACGGCTCCCAGGAGCCATTTTTCAACAAGACAATGCTCGGCCTCATACGGCAAGGGTGTCACAAGACTGTCTCCGCACTGTTACTACCCTTCCTTGGCCTGCCCGATCCCCAGATTTGTCTCCAATCGAGCATATCTGGGATCATTTGGGACGACGAGTTGGGCATCCCACGAGTTTGAACGAACTAGAGGCAAGGTTACAGCAAATATGGAACGAAATGTCTCAAGACATCATACAGAACTTGTATGACTCAATGCCCGATCGTATCGCATCGTGCATTCGCGCTAGAGGGGGTCCAACGGAGTATTAACTCCTCCGTTCTTTTGCCTTTTTCTCTGAAATAAATTATCCTTTTTCTTTGATTTTCTTATCATTTACTTATATCAAAGTAGTCATTACCAATGTAAATTTTCGTTTCATTTTGACCACTCCTTCTTGGTCCACTAATTTTTTTGTCCATGAGTGTATATAGATAATGGAACATATTGAAGACAAAAAATAAAGTGCAAATGTAAAACTAATAACAAAGATATTAATTTTGTAACAGAAATACAAACAAAATCAAATTGGCTAAAGGCATTTCATAATAAAAAACAAATATTATAGGATATTAATTGACAATGAGCGAAAGGCATATGTGAACATTTGGAAATTTCTAAATAACACACATTATAAACAAACACATATTACGAATATAGAAATAATCACCTTATTAATACAGTATGATGTGGCAATTATCCTTGAAGACCTGACAAATGTTTTTAGTCAAACACCTACACAATAATGACAATAATTCCAATAAGCAAGCAAACATCAATTACAAAAGGAATTGTAAAACAAAAGCTATGGTACTATTGCCACCCACTTTAAATGATAGCTTTAGCAGCATACTTTCTAAACTAAACAATCATATCTGTATGGGCTGTGATTTTCTACAAGTAAACACAGAAATTGTGGCTTCTTTTATTGTTGAATAATAATGATGGAATTAAGGCCACCACACATTGGTCATTGACAACATTTATGTACAAATTACAAATTAAATTGTACATAATTTTTTGTCAATCATCAATGTGTGGTGGTCTTATTTCCATCATATTATTATTCATATTATCTGTATGTTACACCTGCAGGTATTTTAATCTTGAGATTTTTACAAATATCCTTACCAGAGACACATATATAGATCATTTTCCAAGGATTTGGATAACAAGTATTTTTACTTTACACAACAAAAACTATAAACCTTCTCAGTAATTACCTTACAGTTGTGCATTATTATAAGCAAACAATAGAACTGGTGAATAGGAAATGAAACAAACAAATATACAATCATACTAAAAACATCTCTTGCCACAGTTACAGCTTTTATGTAAAATAAAAAATTCTTTACAAACCAAGAAATTGAATATGATTATTGAACATGTGGACTTGTAACAACTTTTTGAAAACTATAATTAAATTTATAATTTTAATGATGTTTATAATATGGGTTTACATGTCTGGGTCATCCTCTTCCAGAAAATCAGGAAGATGGATACCTTATTTCCTTTCCTTTATTTTATGTGCAACATACACTAAGGACATTTTAAGCCTTCATACTTCTGGTAAGGACATACTAGTACAGTAATGCCTCAGTGATAACACAAAACATCTCGAAATTAGTAAATCTCTTGAGAGCTGAAATCCTCCCCAGTCTTCTGTATTTGGGAGTGCAGCTCCCTGAACAAAACCTCTGATGCGACCACGTCTCTTATCTTGTTGACCTGGCATCTCTTTCTTTATGGTTTGGGAGTTACTGATGCACTCCCATGGACTGCTGCTTGCTACAAGATTCTTCTTCAGGAACAGGACATGAAGTGCTTCAGCCATGCTTTCAGAGGTACTAGAAAGAAAACAAAAATTTACATTACCTACAGTATTTGAGATATAATTTTGAATATTAATACCGTTAAATAATATATTTGAAATCAGTGAGAATCCTGAGTATTCATTATATATGAATGTATTATTCATATATAAGGCTAAATTTACAAAATGTTCAACTTTATGTAGACACATTTATAAACAGGAAAGTAGATATAGCTCCCATTTTTCAAACGTAATTATGATACATCTTAATCCCTATACTATTTCTTAAATAATAGTAACATTCAATTACTATCTTTCATACAATATTTATTGTCCTTAAATTTTTTTAGGGTTAGTGAGGACAGGAAAATCTTTCTCTTTCTCTCTACAATTCGTTGATAATGTATAGTCAGATTTCAATTTAACAATATACAAGTAATAGTATTTTTTTAATATATAACACAATTACAGGTAGAACGATAACAACTAGGATTTCCACAAGTTATATGTAATTTATCATATTATGAATTTTGTATATTGCATTGCAGTGAAAAAGTTGTATTGTGGTTTCACACTTGGCGCAGAAGCAAATTAGAAGTAATAACTTTACATCCGATGAGATTCACAGATCTTCAAGCCTTTAAAGCTAAGTGAGGAATTTGTTAAACCATTTGTCCCATCATTAATAGCATATTAACTTTGATGTTTTAGGAAAAAAACCATTCATACGACTACAACATTACTATAATTTCAGTGAGCATTGAAAAGAACGAATGGTTTTTGTTTTTTTGTTTTTTTTAATTTTAAAAAAACGTGAAAATTCTATATTTATTTTGTTAAATAATATTCAGTATTTCAAAAGAAGCACACTGAGATAACAAATCATGTACTACTTTCATTTCTGTAGGGAATAGACATGTCATACATTCATTTCTATCATAACTGCTAGTGTGGTGTGTTGCTTGCAAATTCATTCCATCATTACTGATCTGAATACTGTGATATTTACAAAAACAAACACATACATAATACTTGCAACATTACTATACTTTCTGGATGCATTACCAAGACTGAAGAGCCATTTGCTAACAACATTGGCTTTTTTTTTTTAATTTTTCTAACATGACCTGCAAATACAATGTTTACTTTGTTAAATATTATTGATTACTATTGGGCAATACTGATTATAGTGCAAAATAATTTTTTAACTACTTTTCCATCTGCTCTTATTGGAAGCAAATTACTATGGACAATTCA
The DNA here is from genome assembly GCA_023159025.1 of Thereuonema tuberculata. Lineage (NCBI taxonomy): Eukaryota > Metazoa > Arthropoda > Chilopoda > Scutigeromorpha > Scutigeridae > Thereuonema > Thereuonema tuberculata. The sequence continues at coordinate 49,434,563 of JAFIDM010000006.1, forward strand.
ATATATATACACACACACACACATCTGTGGGTATCATATATATCTTACAGCATCAGTGAAGTTCCTGATATTATCCACAATCGCAATATGTTCATCGAATTCTTCGACATTGTCAACATTTGACATTCGTACAAACAGAACGAATATCTCATATTTCCGTGTTGCACCTTTCTACACGAATTGCTAATTCGAAATGTACGCCATTAATGTCAAACATTACACCTAAATACAGTTAAAATACTTAACGAAACTGAATAAATTTAAATTGTATTACCTTCGTGGCATTACTGTTGTTTGTAAGAACGACAGCTCATCGTAATGGATCCACGTTTGTTTTGTAGTGGCGGCGGACCCACTTCGGGAAATGTTTTTTTTTTTTTTTTTTTTTTTTAAATTACGCACGTACAGATTTTCAGATTCCGCCACTTGTTTTGGGCAGCCGTCACTGAAAAAGAAATTTTTAAAAAATTTCAGTTAATACAAATGCATATGTAATAACTGACTGACAAATTTCCTAACGACGATTACTGATGTTGATATTTGGAAATTGAAAACACAAAATATACTAACCGGGAACCTCCAAACTGAAAACAATTGATTGCCACGCAGCATTGACAATCTTCGTGCCTTATGGTTGGGGTCGCCAACATCCAAAATGGCTGGATATCCTTCCACTTGGGATATCAGCTCCTCGTTTAAACTGAAGCGGTCACTGGACGCCATGTTTTTCATCTACGTTTCCCTCCTTTTGCTTTCGCAGAGGATCATGGGACTACAGGAACACCTAGTTACTGATTGGTTGAAAACACCGTCGTTCGCATCTGCGTCGGTTTCATTTGGACGCAGCTGCGACATGATTTTAACATTAAAAATGGTTCGCAGCGACGAAATCGCAGGGAGTTTCGTATCATTGTGGAATGGGTGCGTCAAATTCGGGGATTCGTCGTGCGATTTTCGTCGAACTTTCGCAGTATGTGCAATTGGCTTTATATGTTAATGCAGTTTCTTTTCTTTTTTTTTTTTTAAATTTTCTTCTCTTTTTTACAATCCCTATTTGCTTCTTCTTCTTTATTTCTTTTTCGTGTCTTTTCTAATAGGCAGAAATAAAAATAAAATTAAAAATATATAAATCTATTAACTTTCATAATTTAAGTTACTTTTAGTTTAGAAAAATAAAATCTGCATATGAATATATATTTTTTTTTTGGCTGCAAAACAGTTCGTTTCTTCTGCAGACAGGAAGACAAATAAGTTCACGGGAGAATGCACTTAAAATACATTCAATTATACATTTTCAGTTGTCTGCACCAATATTCAAAGCAATGATACAATATACTTGGTTTGCTTCCAAATAAATTAGTGAAAGGAAGATTTTTTATAATGTAAATGAAATTTGTTTTCCTGATGAACTGCGAAAGAATCTGTGTGATTGTAAAGAATCTGCTTTTGTACGATGTGCTTTGTGTCAGAAAAAAATATGTTTTGTTTGTTTTTACGATAAATACCTTAATCAACAATGTTTAAAATCAGTGTAATAATGTATCAAATATGTTGATAATGCAAAGAATCATTGGTGCAGGCCTGATATAGGAGAGGCAAAGTAAATCGCCATTCCGGCTAGGGAGGAAGGGGGGGATGGGTGAGCTTAAGGCCTTGGGGTTGTATTAAAGAGGAGATCCATGGTTGGGGAGCTATAAAGCCCCACGAACACCATGCAATTTTTCAGCAATTTAGTCGTCCGATTTTGAAGTCACGAGTTGATATAATCTTTTGTGAAACCCCGAACACCATGCAATTCGACAGGAAGTCGGCCGTGATAGAAGGAATCCCATAATGCAATGCGTTTCCCAAACCCGATGTGGAAAATCCGAAAAAATCGAGGTTTTGAATCCTCTCTTATAAATTCTGCCGCATACAATTTCTGCATTTCAGTATAAACTTTATTTATGCATGAAAGAAACTCGCAATATTCTTGATATTCATTGAGTATGAGCATGTCTTCAAATCCAATCGGCAAATATCATTTTCAACGCCATTTCTTTCATGGGCGTGGCGTCACAATTGACGTGTTCCAACGCTGCCCTGTGATTGGGTAATTCCCAACGATTTCGATGCAATTTTTCGAGTTGCAGATGTAGAAACAACTCGAATCGGATGACAAAAGTTGCAGTCAAGCTGCATATAAACGGGCTCAAAACTGTCTATATCAACTCGTGACGTCAAAATCGGACGACTAAGTTGCTGAAAAATTGCATGATGTTCGCGGGGCTTTAGTAAACCATTTCTCAATGGTTGACAGGAGGGGAAATTATTTAATTATTGGGAATAGTTTGTTGGGGTTGCGATTCTGGAATGGTGTTGAGGAATAAAATATTTTCTGATATTAGGTATTGGGAGGGATTGATTATATGAATCGCATTTGATTGTGAAATATGATTCATAACATAATCTTCTGAATTAATTTTTTTCTTTAATATAGTTGTGTTTTCCAGATCAAGGATATGTTTTGAGACGATATATTTTTATGTATCCATTCCTTTTAGCCCTCCCTTCTGCCTTTTGTATTGCAGTCCTTGACCATCTTCAGACATCTGTCTATGATTTTGTTACTTCCCAGGCTTCTGTGTTAAAATAAAAAAAATTAAAAAAAAAAAATGCTGCCCCTTAACTAAACATGCTGCCCGGAATGGCGATTCACCTTGCCTCTCCTAAATCAAGCTGGCATCAATTATTCTTTGCATTATCAACATATTTGATACATTATTACACTGATTTTAAACAGTATTGATTATGGCATTTAAAGTAAAAACAAACAAATCATATTTTTCTGACAAAGCATATCGTACAAAAGCAGATTCTTTACAATCACACAGATTCTTTCGCAGTTCATCAGGAAAACAAATTTCATTTAAATTATAAAAAATCTCTCTTTCACTTATTAATTTGGATGCAAACCAAGTATATTGTATCATTGCTTTGAATATTGGTGCAGACAACTGGAAATGTATAATTGAATGTATTTTAAGTGAATTCTCCCGTGAACTTATTTGTCTTCCTGTCTGCAGAAGAAACGAACTGTTTTGCAGCCAAAAAAAAAGTATATTGATATGCAGATTTAATTTTTCTAAACTGAAAGTAACTTAAATTATGAAAGTTAATAGATTTATATATTTTTAATTTTATTTTTATTTTTGCCTATTAGAAAAGACACGAAAAAGAAATAAAGAAGGAGAAGCAAAAAGGAATTGTAAAAAAGAGAAGAAAATTAAAAGAAAAAAGAAAAGAAACGGAATTAACATATAAGACATTGATTAAAACAAGAAGAAAAAAAAGGTTTAAAAAATAATTCAAAGCTGACTTGAACCTACAACCTCAAGCTTTACAATCCAAGATCTTATCGACTGAACCATCGCTGAACTTCCTGTTTCGATTTAGGAGGCAATAACCTTTTATGTTTAAACAGCAAAAACACTCCAAAAATCCCTAAAGCCTGATATATTTTTGAAGTACTGTTTTGAAGTACTTTCATCCCCCAAAAGGGCATAAAGATCTATTTCATTCAACCCGTGACCTCTCCTTGTTATTGCATGCCATAAATTTCATTTCAATGTGTACCGGTATGATGTCAAAGAGTGCAAACAGATCCCAAACTACTTTTAGCTATCATTCAAAAATCGTTTGATAAGATTTTATCCCGTTTACAATGTTTGTTCTGTAGCTCAACGATATCAGCTACACTTTGGAGTATGGACTCCGAAAAAGCTCCACATAGCAGATACACTTTTTCGTCATTTTCGTCAAGATCAGAAAGATGAAGCTAAATTAGATATCAAAGATAAGCAAGTTGTTGAGGTGCATTACACCATTATGGGTGAAATACTGATCGTCCCTCCACTCATTGGTAAACGATGATTGACCAGAGCATCGGCTTGATGTGCCTAAAAACAATCGTCATTTTTGGATCATTGTTGCCGATTCCGTCTTTGTAACCGGTTTTTGTTGTTGGACAAGAATGTGTTTGTGCCTTACAAGGTTCGGCCCAGATTCTATATCTACTGCATGAATCTCATCTAAGCATTGAGCGGACCATAGCCAAAGCACGTCAATCTTTCTACTGACCAAAAATTGGAATGATATTGATTTACTTATTGCAAAGGGCAGTATCTGCCAGAAGTATGAAAGAGCTGCACAAATAGAGCCATTGTTACCTCATCCTGTGGTTGGGATTTATTTGATTTTGGAAACTACAACTATCTCTTGTAGTCGATTACTTTTCAAAGTTTCCAGAGATTGCTCGACTGACTAATAATGCTGTTATTATTAAAAAATAACTGCATCCTCTGTCATTCGAACTTGTAAGATGATATTTGCTTGGTTTGGAATTTCTAAAGTTGTGCTATCAGACATATGTCGTTTGCTTCTTTTGCATTTCATTCATTTGCCTTTATTCACCTCTATTTCCAAGTACTAGTCATATCTAGTCCTCACTATCCGCAGTCCAATGGCTTTGCATAACGTAATATTCAGACAATTGAACGACTTTTTCGAAAAGCTTTAGCTATAGTTCAACTCCCTTAGCAGATCTTGTACTATACCCTACTCATTTGTTATTGTAAGGAGTACCTCGCACTGTGATGTCTTGCCGTGGTTTTGGGCGCACATGTGAGGGAAGGGTTATATTAGAGTTTTGCGCAGTGGAATCCTTTGATCTAAATATTTAAAGATCTGGTGCTGGGCCCTCAAACTTTAGAAATTAACCTTAGAAATCAGTGAAGGATTATAGAGGGGGAGTCGAGGCTTCCCTGTGAAGCAACAAAGGAGGGCTTTGTTTGTAAATACAGCGGCCGGGGTTCGCGGTAGTTCTTTGCAGTCTGGCCTTTTCGGGGCCGACCTTGCCCGAGGCTCCTAGCCCTTAGGCTAAGAACGCATATGGTTATATTTATCCACGAACTCATAAACGAAGTCTCCCCTCCGCAAGGAAGGGTTTGTTAAACAACCCTCAATTCGCCCAGGGTCTTTCATCCACGCACATATACAGTTGAAATCTATATTTTTTCCTCTTCAAGAAGGGGTCATGACAATAGGAACAATTATTACATTCCTTGAGGGCAGCAATAAAAGGGGAAGAAGGCAAGAGGGGAGAGGGCAAGGGACTTCGTGGATATGCAAGTGCGTTCTTAGCCTTAGCGCGGGTTCTTCCCTTAATTTAACCAGTGCAAGCGTCAATAAAAGAACCAAAGTCAACCCAATGAATGAACATAAATAGAAAAGGCGGGATAACTAGTAAATGAACATAACAGATTTTATAATAAAAGGGCAACTACATACATTCTTAGAAGGAGTAGCATAAGGAGGAATGATTACATATGAAGATACATGGGTCATTCCGCCATTCCGGTACTTTTGGCTTCCCAGTTTTTTAAAAATTACAATTTTAGTGAAAAATTAACAATTTTCGGAATAGACACGTCTAGAACATATGCAGCTATGCAGCCAAAAAACCGTTTACGAATACAATATTAATTACAATTTATTTTTATTTATTTATTTTAAAAATTCATGCAAAAACAGCAAAAAGTCATGTCCCACAGATGCACCTCCATCAGACTTTCACTTCATTAACATACAAAAAAAAAATTTTTTTCCGTATTTTTTTTAATTTATTCGTTCAATAAGTAACTATAATTACAATAACAATGAGTTTGATTAAAAATAATTATTAGTTTAAATTAAATTAAATTTTGTTCATTGGTCCCACATCTATATCATTGCTGTTACTGGTGTGGTTTTAGCAAGGAGACGTTCACTTGTTCTTAAGTTTGTTGTGAGATTTTGCGACTATAGTACGCCACTGAACCCTCCAACCGTCTGAAGACATGCAACAATCGCTTCGACGCTATTTGGTAATTAATTTAGCTTTTAAACATTTCGTACCTTTTACAACAGTCATCTGCTGTTACCTATATTATTGTTAATGTTATGTAGCTGCAGAACTGCTTTGAGTATTAAAATATTCGTTAAAATGTGCTGATTAAGGCTGTAGTTTATGAGCATGAAATACATAGGCCTAACGATTTGTTGGCAAAAACAACGTGGTTTGGTCATTGCTGTTACTGTCATTGCTGTTACTTGTAGAATAGTAACAGGAATGACAGTTGGTAACAGCAATGACAATTCCTGAAACTGTAATGAGAATATTGATAAAGTCTACTTACTGATAAAGTCTACTTAATCGACACAATTCAATTCTAAAAGTAAAATGTAATGAGAATAATTTAATTTAATTTAAATATCTTAATTAAGATAATTCTTAAAAGTTTTAATAGGTAAACATAACTAGTATTAACTCCGTTTTTTAAGAAAACTATGGCATTAACAGCAGCTGAGAAGCAGAAGTTGTATCGGCAACGGCCAAAAAGGCAATTTACCGCCAAAAAGGCAATTTTTTCTTGTTTTCCACAAAAGTATTCCAGAAGGGTTTCACGCTCGCCACGTGGAACTTCTATGAAGCTGGCCACGGTAAAGGGGCCCCAGATGGAGTCGGGGGAGCCTTGAAGCGTACAGCAGATTCCCTTGTGGCACATGGAATGTCTATTTCACATCCGTTGGTATTCTTTGAAAACCTAAAAGCATCCGGAACAACAGTAGAACTATTTTACATATCAGAAGATATTGTTGAATTTGCAACAAGAGCTGTACCAACCGGCCTGCCTACTGTTCCAGGCACGATGCAGATTCACCAAATTATAGCACATACAGAACTTGAAATAAATTATAGGGATGTAAGTTGTTTTTGCAGTTACGAGAAAAATTACTGCTGTGATTGCTTTACAACAAAGAAGTTCACTTTCATTACGAATGAGATTACTGACCGTATTGATGACGATGTAATCGATATCATACCTGTAGAAACGGGTGATTTGGATTTACTTGGAAAGTGGTGCGTTGCAGTTTATGATGATGAACCATACCCAGGCATTTTACAGTCATTTGATGAAACGGACGTAGAGATTAAAGTCATGCATAAAGTTGGTAACAACAGATTCTTTTGGCCTTTCAGACATGACATACTGTGGTATGAGTACAATAAAGTTATTGGTTTAATTCCTGAGCCAAAGAAAATTACTAGCAGAAATGATGACAGTAGTATACATGTTGAGGTGGATCCCAAGTTGTGGGACCTTATCATTGCGAACCTAGGCTAAAGAACAATATTTCATATACTTTTAATCTAGTCATTACTGTTACGGTCATTGCTGTTACAGCGTGTTTATTTCATTATTTTTAATTGTTTATTGAATGCAACAATAAACAGGCAGCATTGTTGCCAACCATAATAACTGCTTGATATGTAGAATTTTTTTTTATTCCTTTCAATACTGATTAGCCTGTTTTATGGAAACTTTTGTTTCTAACTTTTAAATACGACCTAAATATTTGAAGTATTTTATAAAATAAATTACTCTAAACTCTTTTTTACTCTTCTATTTTGTTATTGAAACCTGATGTAACCTTGTAACACGTCAAATAAAACAATTTGTTTCTTGCTCGTCTTGCGTTTTCATTAAAATTACCCAACATTTGGTCTCGGTAACAGGAATGACAAAAATGGCAACTTTGTGAAAATAAAATATTTTTTACTTAAAATACGAAATAGATTAAGCTCGGCCAACAGGTGTACTAGATGGAACAAACATATAACTAAATAATTGCTAGGTTTGCTTTAAAGAAAAAAAACATTTTATAAAATTTTTTTATCATAGCCAAATTTCCCTCTTTTGGTGGAATCACCCACATGAATACATGGCTATATACATTACTCCGGGGTTTTCAAACACAGTTCATGGTAATACACTGGATAGAAGATAAACACTTAAAACACTAAGCTAGACGAATGTCACTTGCACAATTGAGTTCTCGCGTGTTGAAACAGTTCACAATAGTTCTTATTGTTCAGGGCGATTATCGAAAAGTGGATGTGAGTGTTTTTACTTCAATTTTACTCTTGATTTTTGTCCGAAGAGTATTTTGGAGGGATGCAGGCAGTCCGGGCGGAGGCGTCGGTTCCACTGTGAAGCTATCCTTCACTCCGTTAGGTCCGGGGTCCGAAGAACGTTCATCTGACGCAACGGTTTGTCCGGAGTACGAAGTTTAGCTAACCTGTAATCGTCTGCCAGCTGCGGGACGCTTTCACTTCAGCATACCTGGAGATCGAAGAACGTTCTTAGACGCAACGAATCTCTGGGCTGTGGAACTGTAGCTGAGTCTGACTGTACATTTTTGGCTGCGAGTTTCAGTTGTGAGCCATTTCGAAGGGCAGGAGGCTGGTTGCCTGCCCTCTAAGTTCGCTCCCTCATTCTGTTTTTTTTTTTTTCAGATCTATCCGAACCCTTTCCGGTATCCGAAAGTTTAAGAGAACATAGAAAGCAATAAAGTAAAAGGTAGGGGACGGTTGCCATATGGGAGAGGTTGAGAAAACGATAAGACATCTGGGAAGACATCTGTCTCAAGAAGTGAAAGGGTGCGTCTATAAAATGTTACCACGGTATCGGTTACAAGCACTCCGGTTACGGTTGTCACGTGACAGGTTGCTCTGACATAGGAGCCTAGTTATTCCCCATCCCATCATTTTATAGACGGCGTGGGTTACGGTGTGTTCAAAGATGGCTGCCAAGATTGCCGATTTGTTGTTAGAAGTTGAATCAGAACTTTATTCATTGTTAGAAAGAGAATCAAGTATTGATTCCTCATCCTCGTCAGATGAAAAGATTATTATTTTTTCAATGTATAGTAATATAGATAGAAAGAAAGCAAGAATTGAGAATTATACAAGAGAAACTGTACTCTTCGTAGCAGCCGACAACATTCCCAGCAGACAACACAATGGACGCATTTTACATTACATTTCTATTTTACAATACAGAGTTGCTTTTTACTCGACGATTAAATTAAAAAAAATATTTTTTATTTTACTTCTTTTTTTCATATACAACGCCGATGGTTCCGTTCCATGAAGCCGTGGCACTACCTACCGGAATATCTCCGTTTTCGTGCTACCGCGACTGGAGTCTGGTACCGCCGGTTCTCCTGACGACAAATAATCAGTATCGTTTATTTTAGCGCATACTATATAAATATAAATATAGATATAAGTAATGAGGGGCTACTTTGTTTTGCATCTTAAAATAGTTTTTACAATTAAAATAAACTTTTTAACAATATATAATTAAATAATATTATGCTTACTTTATTCTAAATAAATATAAAACTCTCCTGAAATGACCATTATTTCGTCAATCTAATCGAAAGACTTTTTCTAGGTCTCAGCTTAAAGAAACTAAAAATATTAAAGTATATAAGACAGGAGAAATAAATAAATATTATTATTTCTAATAAACAGCAAATTATAGTGTGTAGATTAATAATTCACAAGTAGAAAAGTATTAAACACTTTAAATGTAAACAAAACCGTTACAAATTGCATGTATGTTTCAGTCTAACCTTACAAAGGCTTTCCTCGGACTAAGAATAAAGACGCAATAACAATGTTGACGTTACAAAGACGTTTTTATTCACAACAACCCAACCTTTAACACATCAAACAAATAACATATTACAACCAAATAGAAAATAAGAAAAGCTAACCATAATGCAATGTATTTTCTACTGATAATTTAATATTACAAGAGTTATTCTTCAAAATTCATTAAGACTCTACAATAGTTGAGCATGTTGTCAGGTTGAAGCATGACTTGGACTTTGATGCAGTTAATATTTTATGACAGCACAAGTATGCGTCTTCATGAAAATTTATAGTCTTACTGGATTTTGAAGAATAATTCGGTTATTACTAAATTATCAATAGAAAATGTACTGGAATATGGCTTGCTTTTCTAATTTTTCATCTTTATTGTCTATTTGGTTATAATATTTGATTGATATGTTAAAGATATGATTGTTACGATTGACTATGTCATTGTAAAGTTAACATTGTTGTTCCTGTTTTATTCTTAGTCGTTTCATACAAAATTATCAGTAGAAACTACACAGGAGTATAATTTGCTGTTCTCGTTTTTCATCTTTGATGTCTATGAGTTACAGTATATTACTTGTTTGATGTGTTAAAGATTGGGTTTAAAAATAGTCTTCAATTGAAGATAAAGCTGTCAGAGTTCATAACTTTTTAAATGAAGGTTTCCCAATTAGGAGAACAGAAATAAATAATCAATAACGTTAAAATAAGTAATCAAACGTTAAAATAAGTAATAAGTAAGTAATCTTTTACCTGCAATTCTAATGTAAACGGATATCAGAGAACAACAAATTTATGGTATATCCAGTCCAATCATACAAAAATTTTCCAACAATTTAACATCATTCTTGCTTAATAAGGAAGCTGGATGATAATTAGAGTACTAAAATACTTCTATACACTTAGCGATTCATCAGATATACCATTAAACAAGTCACAAAGTCTGTCCATGTAATCGCATTTTTTCCCTAAATCATTTAGAATTATTATAAAACAATTATTCTAATGTTAGTAACTATTGTATAATGTGAGAGATGTTAGTGTTTGACTTCTGATAAACCGAATATACTGGACTATTAGCATTCTTGGAAGAATTGTTCGCCAAAATTATCCTAAGGAATCATTCCTGGTTTTTTTTTTTCAGAAAAAGCTATTAAGATAAAAATTTAAATAGTTGATTAGTTTTATTCAGAAAGTATGTTAGCCCTACAATTTCTGAAAAACCAAATTTCTGAAGCAAATTTGAAGAAACACAGCAAGAAACATTTGAAAGAAAAGAAGACAAGTCAAAAGAAGAGAATCTTATATGATAGCTGAGTAAGTACTCAAAATTCACCTTTTTTTGCATCGTCATCAGAATGTTCCAGTAATGTTCCTTTCGGAAACCAAACTTTTTAATATAAAGCTGATTAAATTTGCTAGGAATTTATTGAGTTCAGGAAGACCATCTCGATGCTTGATTATATCATTAGCAATTGTTACGATGAAATATTTATGAAATATTTAGTTACGACTTGTGACACAAGTACATAAAAGAAGCATTTGATCAATTAAAAACAATCAATACTAGTTTAAGTTCTATCATTTCAAAAGTTTAATGTAGTAAATTTATCTCTTTCAGATCATTAACGTGAACTGGGAGAAATATCCTTGCAAAAATCCAATTTTAGTGGAAGACTGTATAAACAAATGCCTCGAAGACCAACTTGTATCAAAATTACCTTGCAGGTACAAATGGCTTTCTGTTGATAATCATAAATAGAAATTTTAACTGTATAAAATAAAATGAGTTTTATTATTTTATTATTTCCCAATTCACTTGTTGGTGAATGTAGCTCAATTAGATATTAATTGTAGAAAAGGTAATATTAATGAAAATCCATTCAAAGACGAAATTAATAAGCTCTTCGCGTTTTTTTGAGAAGATGTAATTTATTAACAAATTAAAGAATTAGCAAAGCGTTATTTCTTGTACAATCTTGCATTGGAAAGAATGTTCATAATCTATCATGTTGATGTTTCCTGTCAAAACAAAACTCCCTTTGGTTATTAAATCACCATTTATTATAAAATATTGTGTAAACGTTATTCTTAAAGTCCTTTTTATATCCTTTTAATATACAAAGGATAGTATTGATAAAAGTAGAATATATGAACATATAAGATTTTCTAAAGAAGAGGGAAATAATAAATCCTGAGTTCCTGTTATTTTTAGCAATGTCCAAGATATTGAAGGTGTTGAAATAATTACTAAAGAAAAAATTCTTTTATAAGGAACTGTTAGTGGAAAATAATTACTAACTACAGTAAAACCCCGTTATTACGCTCGTCAAGGGACCATGAACAACAAGCGTAATAAGCGGGATAGCGCTATAGACGGGGAATGATTTATGAGATGGGGAAACATTTAGACACCATTTTACAGGAAAGATACTTGATTCTGCAATAGATATAGTGCAAATGTGAGCTTATTTCCTATTAAAAAATTCATTATTATTATTGTTCTCAGACTGGATGAGGGAATTCCTAGAGATTCTGCGAAATCCTTCTGACTTAGTGTAGAATTCTCGTCGTACTTACGGAGAATTTGCAATTTTTCACTTATAGAAAGGGATTTCTGCTTCGACATTTTGCACTAACTTACTGTATTACAGACCCGCACTTCAAAGAGTTCAAAGATTCCCTCCTACCAGGGAAAGAAAAGAATCTTTACAGTGTTAATTTCTTTTCGATACAAAATTTCCGATATAAAAAAAGCGCTACAAGCGGGATTTGAATCGTTATAAGAGGGTAAAAGTATACAGAGTTACATAGAAAATTCCAGGGACCGTATGAAAGGAGCGTAAAGAACGGGATAGTGCTATAAGCGGGAGCGTAATAACGGGGTTTTACTGTATTTCCTATTGAATTATTAGTCTAGCAGAGTTGGATAATATTTAGTTAGGATTGTTGGTCTTTTAAGCAATTTATAAATAACTTGAGTGGAAACACACACAGGGTTTTTTTTTTATAACAAATATATTATAACACATATAATACAATTCTTTCTTTACAAGAGTTCTATTTTCAATTATTCAAGTTCATGGTTTAATAGTTCATGTTACTTAGTTGATTATCACAGCTATCAGTTCTTCTTAACTTCTAGTCTTCTTACTATTGGAACTTTAGGCCCGCGTTGATAATCGTCCTTAAATACTTTTATCTAGTATGATTTAATTGTAACTATTTCTGTCCCACGAATTTCACCGCTATTCAATCTAGTATGATTATATGGATTAGGATTTATCTACCCTAATATTTACCTAAATGGGTTTCACACCTGTATGTTTCACTGGCTAGATTCATCTAGTATGAATCATTCGAATCAGGATTTTATCTACCCTAATTTTAATATTATAGCTTTCTCACTTGTATGGTTTCACAGGCTAAAATCAACTAGTATGAATTGAACTCATCCGTTAAAATTTAGTTATTCCATTTCAATATTGGGATAAACTAACGATCGATTATTTATTATTTCTTATTCAATTTTCCTAAATTTACTTGAGTTGGATCTTGCCTAGCAGCTGATAAACGCTATTCTCTTTATTACTTTTATTCTAGGGTCGTTGTTAAAATTAGTTCAACAGTTAATTATTCCCATCGATAAATCTATTTTATCACTGTACGACTATGATCGTTCTGCAATCTATCCTTGATGCACTTCACTTAACTAGATGAATAATTATATTATTTAATTCTATCTACATTAAGCTTTAATGAGTTCTAGCCTATATTGATAATATTTTTCCATTAACTAAATGTCCCCGTTGTCTTCTAACTGGACTGCTACAAGGGTCTGCTATTTTTGCACGCTGAATGTGTTAGGCCTCTTGCTGTATTCCGATGTATCCCCGGAACAGTCTTAAATAAGTTTTACTTACAAAATCCTTGAGTTCGTTGCAATTATTTACCATCCCTCGGTAAATGCGGTACTGCGATGTCTTCTCGGAAATCACTGCCAACTTTATCACTTACCCTAACGTAGTTTTCAATCCTGCTACATGAATCTATCTCCGTCAGTTTTGTCCTCAACCGACGCCATGTTTCATCGGATGTAAACTCAAGATATTAATACTAACTTATTTACTTTTATTATTTGGAACTCGATGCCATTACTAAACATTACTTAGCTTTTCTTCTACAAAATCTCTTCTTTTCATATTTTGTAAAGCATAACAGTAACTCCATATAACTCCTTCATAGTATTTAAAAAATTGTTTATTTAACTACTAAAAATAGCAAATTTTCGGGAACATGATACGCAATTCCCTTCCTCAAGCCAAAATAAGAATAAATGAAACAAACAATAATACAAAAAGGAAAGAACATCAACAATTTAAAACTTTTACATCAAAGTGAATGACATAAAATTGTTGTAACAATGACTATTGAAAGGGTAAATTTATAGATAATGACAAGAATCAACATTTTATGAGAACAAAGAGTAGATTAAAGATTAATAATTTAAAGAATTTGTACCAGTGATAGTAACACCATATTTATTGTCTGCTTTAATAAAGTCTCTAATTATAGCAATGGTGATGGGGTTAACTTTGATGCCTTCATACCTATTAAAGCTACTGTCTCTAGTATTCTTTATGATGCAACTTTTTATTATTTTCCTTAGTTTCCAATTAGATTCTTTATACAAAATCTTAACTTCTTCTTCCATGATATGACCTTTTTCTAAACAATGATGGGCCATGTCTGAAGCGTCCTTGTCTTTGTTCCTTAAGGCCCTTCCATGTTCGGAAACTCGTTCCGCCAACTTTCTTTTTGATTCGCCAATATAGAATTTTCCACAAACTTTACAATCAATACGGTAGACAATTCCCATTTCATTTTGCTTATTTTTACTATTAACCTTCTTACATGTTAGATTTTTGATTTTGTTTTTATAAGTGAAACCAATATTTATGTTAAAATCTTTACATATTTTCTTTAACATCATGCTATTTTCATTAAGATAAGGAATGAAATTTTCTTTCTGGATTTTATTAATTTCTTTAATTTTAAATTTGTTGTACTCACATACACTCATGGACAAAAAAATTAGCGCACCAAGAAATAATTGCGGG
>JAFIDM010000006.1:49455180-49521283 GCA_023159025.1 Thereuonema tuberculata
GGTATAACTTTTGATTTATTTATTCTCACAGATAAGTTCGTTACAAAGTGGAAAGCAATAAAGTGTTAAATTTTTTAGATATCAAATTAACCAATGCTGATAACAAAATTCGTATGGAACATTTCAAAAAGGTTTGCCAGAGTGACCACATTTTGAACTTCAAATCAGGACACAGATTAAACATCAAAAGGAACATTATAGAAAACTACATTAGAAGATTAGATAAAAATACTAATGATGAGGTTGTTTATAAAGAAAAAATCAAAGATTTGAAAAGTCTACTCATTCAAAACGATTACCCCATCAACTTTATTGATAATCAAATACGTGAGTACAACAAATTTAAAATTAAAGAAATTAATAAAATCCAGAAAGAAATTTTCATTCCTTATCTTAATGAAAATAGCATGATGTTAAAGAAAATATATAAAGATTTTAACATAAATATTGGTTTCACTTATAAAAACAAAATCAAAAATCTAATATGTAAGAAGGTTAATAGTAAAAATAAGCAAAATGAAATGGGAATTATCTAACGTATTGATTGTAAAGTTTGTGGAAAATTCTATATTGGCGAATCAAAAAGAACGTTGGTGGAACGAGTTTCCGAACATGGAAGGGCCTTAAGGAACAAAGACAAGGACGCTTCAGACATAGCCCATCATTGTTTAGAAAAAGGTCATATCATGGAAGAAGAAGTTAAGATTTTGTATAAAGAATCTAATTGGAAACTAAGGAAAATAATAGAAAGTTGCATCATAAAGAAGAGTAGAGATAGTAACTTTAATAGGTATGAAGGCATCAAAGTTAACCCCATCACCATTGGTCTAATTAGAGACTTTATTAAAGCAGACAATAAATATGGTGTTACTATCACTGGTACAAATTCTTTAAATTATTAATCTTTAATCTACTCTTTGTTCTCATAAAATATTGATTCTTGTCATTATCTATAAATTTACCCTTTCAGTAGTCATTATTACAACAATTTTATGTCATTCACTTTGATGTAAAAGTTTTAAATTGTTGATGCTCTTTCCTTTTTGTATTATTGTTTGTTTCATTTATTCTTATTTTGGCTTGAGGAAGGGAATTGCATATCACGTTCCCGAAAATTTGCAATTTTTAGTATTTAAATAAACAATTTTTTAAATACCACGAAGGAGTTATATGGAGTAACTGTTATTACTTAGCTTTCCTGAGATATTAGATCTGATAAATTATTTTAAATGCACACAGCATTTCAACATCGTATTAACCCAACCGACTGCTCGATTAGTTCCAATCTTACTGTCCGTTTTATTGTTACAGTTTTTATAGCAACTTCATTTCTCCTCGAGCTGATTTCCTGTAGCTCCGCAGATTGTTTTGTTTTCGTTAGTGACGTAATTCTACAATTACTACTATTTCAATTTCACTTTAAAAAATACATTTAAAACTATTTAAATTTACTCACATTTATTTTATTCAAATAAAATAAATTTTCCCTACAGGAACTACTTGGAAAAGTTTGGATTATCTTAATAAGAAGAAAAACTTATTCCGCTTTCAATTTAATATTTATTTGATTTGAGATTTTATTTTATTTTCATTAGTTTTTTATGATTTTTTAAATGTTTTTATGTTTTCAATAAGTAATAAGTGTTTGAGTTTTCAATAAGTGTTTGAGTTTTTAAATTATCTTTTTTTTGTAAAAATGTATGATTATGTAAACCATATCATTATCATATTACTTTGATTGATTTAATTTCTATAATTGATTTTTCTTATTAGTTTTTTTATTTTTATCAACATTATTTTCTTACATCCACTAATAGATAAAATTTATTATTAATGTTATGTTGAGAGTTTAAATAACTTGAAGGATATCAAAAATTTTCATGATATAAATAAAAAGAGGCTTGGATTCAACGTACATTAAGGCATATGCAGGAAACTTATATGTAAATAAAATAACAAAAAAAAAAAATCAATAAGAAGTTCACAAACACCATCTTCAGTATAAAAGCTTCTTTAACTCAATATTTCGAGCTCCTCAGCGGAGATTTTCTTCAGGAGAATAGGAAATAGAGAAAATCAAACATTCTCTTCTATTCCAAAAAGCAGAACCAAAGCAATAACAATCATTAATCATTACAACACGGTGCTCACGCGGGGGGGTCACGGCGAAGACTACAAATAGTGTAAAGCAAATTGTGTAAAAATGTTTTTTTTTTTCGTTGTCATTGAAATTTTTTTTTTTTTTGGGGGGGTGAAAAAAAATTACGAGTGTAAAGTTCGTTGGTTTTTTTTTGGTTGTCATTGAAATTTTTTTTTTTGGGGGGGGGGGGTTCAAAAAAATTAAGAGTAAAAGTCGTTTCTTTTTGGTTGTCATTTAAGTTTTGGGGGTGGGAGGATTGAAAAAAATTAAAAAGAATGTGGAGAGGGGTGAGCCATAAGGTCTAGGGGGGGTGGGCACTTCTGATTACAATCATGATATTACTCACTACAAATTTAACAAACAAAGATGTTAAACATTATAACCATGAAATTACTCGTTACAATCATTCTTACGAACAAAGATGTTAAACATACAAATATGATGCGGAAAACAATACAATTTCAAGTTAAGTTTTTGTTATTAAAAGAAACAACTTACTATTTCAATTTTTGTTTAATTTCTTTGTTACTTTTAATGATTTTTGCAAAGAATCCATAAGAAATTGGATGCATTTTCAAAAATTTATTCTTATTAAAGCAATTTGTTAATAAAGCCTGATTCCAAAATGAATCTCTCTGTTTCATCTTGAGATTCATAAATTACGTTTACTGTCGGGTCTGGGTTATGGGCCAATTTTATGGCATGGTCAGCCCAGTCCGACAGTTTCGCATTATTAACTTTATATGCCCTCACATGTTCTCTCAGGCGTTCGTTAAGTGATCTACCTGAACTTCCTATATATAAACCACCACAACCTCTACATTCTTGAATGTAAATCACACCGATTCTGAAAAGGATGTTGATTTTATTTTTATATTTGTGACGTTTTCGTTTGAACAAACTGTTGCCTTTGTAATAAACCGCTTTAATTTTGTTTTCTTCTAATACATTCTTAACATAGTTGTCTACTTCAAAGCCAATGGGGAGGCGAATAAATTTGTAAAATTGATCGTTTTATTTGTATTATTTGTGTTATTTGTATCAACTCTCTTCATTTTCTTCATGCAAAAAAATTCATAAATGTTTGATTTAATAAATCATTGTCGATAACCATTCATTTGCAGATTTTTTCTCAGTGTATTAATTTTCCCCCTCCACAACTTTCTCTCCTCTGTGTAATTTGTTATTCTTCGCAAATGATTGAAAATTATTTCTTTCTTCATAGAAATTCAGTGGTTTGAGTCATAATTGAGCATGTGACAGCGTTGATATGATTTCTGATAGTGTTCATAAGTAATTACATTATTTTTGTTTATCAGCAAAGTGTCAAAAAAAGGTAAATTTCCATTCTTTTCTTTTTGATACCGGTAAGTAAATTGCAGGTTAGTGTCTACCGAAATAACAAAATTAAGGAAATGGGAGAACTGTCGATCAGTACCCTCCCATAATAACAAGATATCATCAACATTTTATGCGCAGAAATAGGGATTCCCGATGGGAAGTCCTGCTTCAGGTGTAATGTGTAAGATTTAATTAAATTGGCTTGAATTTAATCTATATTACTAAAATCTTTTATTTCTCTGTCTGCATGTCTGTCGGGCGCAATTTTCTGTGAGAATGGAAAATAGAAATAATTTTTACAATGAAACATCCACGACAGTAATCGAACCTGCAACCTCCTGATCCGAAGTCAGACGTCTTATCCATTAGGCCATAGGAACTACAACTTTCTTCATTTTGTTTTTTGACTTATATCTCCTTTCCCTTCCCTCATCATTAAGTAATGTATTTTTTTTTTTTTTTTTGAATCTCAAGATTGTTTATTTATTTCCAATCCGTCAGTTTATTTGTAATTCGAAACTGACAATTAGAACTATAATTGTCGAAACGTTGCAATATTTTAAATATTCTTTTTTAACCAAATTCTGTGTGATATTGAAAAATAAGTGCATGTACACGGCAGATGTTGGAGTAAAGAAAACAGAGTCAAGAAAGAAAGAAGCACTCTCTTTTTGAGGTGAAAAAAAGCAAATTATACTCATTTTAGATATGTTGATGATATCTTTTTTTTTCCCGCATTATATTTATATGTTTAACATCTTTGTCTATAAGAATGATTAAAAATAACAAAGAAAACTGAAATTGTCAGTTGTTTCTTTTAATAACAAAAACTTAATTTGAAATTATATTGTTTTTCAAATCATATTTGTATGTTTAACATCTTTGTTCGTAAGAATGATTGTAACGAGTAATTTCATTGTTATAATGTTTAACATCTTTGTTTGTTAAGTTTGTAGTGAGTAATATCATGATTGTAATGATTAATGATTGTTGTTGCTTTGTTTCTATTTTTTGGAATTGAAGAGAATGTTTGATTTTCTCTATTTCTTATTCTCCTGAAGATAATCTCCGCTGAGGAGCTTGAAATATTGAGTTAAAGGAGTTTTTATACTGAAAATGGTGATTGTGAGTTTTTTTTATTGAAAAATTTAAGAAGAAATTTGAAGTTTTTAATAAAAAGTTACTTAAAAAATAAAAATAAAGTAACAATGTATCAAAGATTAAATAACTATTCTTTGACGATGAAAGAAAACTAAAGAAAGCTGGTCGACTATTATTAACTTCTATAAGTAAATTTATTGCTGAAATAATTTATATAAGTAAATTTCACGTAGGAAATTATTACGTTATTAGATAATTAGACTAATAAAATAATCAAAATAAGATTTTAATAAAAAATTTAAATGAAAAATAAAATTTAAATAAAAAATAAAATTTAAATAACAATTTTTTTAGAAATGATGTCGATGTTTTAGAGGTTTGATTTTTTGCAATTTTCGATTGGTGTTGAATTCTCTCCGAGAAGGGTCCTAGGGTCCAATCTGCTTTCTGTTTAATGGTATCGAGTTTCTTTTCCAGGGAATTCATGCACTCGTAGGCACATGTAAGCGATATATTTCTTACGAGATGTGCCCCGCGGTTTCACCAGCGTTAAATTCGGCCCTTCTTGGTAATGTTCTGTTCTGGGCGTGCGGCCAAGCAACCCCGTCGCCGCCGCCGCACCCAATGGTTCATGTTTATGTTTACCGCTCCGCCACAATTGGTAGTAGCTTAATGTTATATAGCCTATAAAGTTCCTCAATAAACTTGCTATCTAAAGCAAGAAGAATTTTTCAAATCGGACTGGTAGTTCTTGAGATTAGCGCGTTCAAACATACAAACTCTTCAGCTTTAACCTCTTCACTACCAGGATAAAAATTCTCAGTAAAATTCTAGTTTTATTATTGATTTCATACTTAAATCAGTTAAAATAAAACATGTAATTGAAAAAATTTGGCAACAATGCATTGATCATAGTTAAAACAGTTGTACCCAAATGGGGACATTAGTAGTGAACGTATTATTTTTATCAAAATAGAGTGATTTTAAATTATGTATTCAATGACACATACTAAGAGATATGTAGGCTGAAACTTTCAGTATTTGAAAAAAACTTTATTCAGACAAATTTTAACATCTATTTCATGTTTGTTCTACTAATGATTTCCAGAAATCATCAGGAAAATACTTCAGAAAGTACTGGTTTGGCTGCTTTGGTTCATAAATACAGTCTACATTTGTTTCCACAGCCAGAACTTCGTCAATATTTATACTTAGAAATCTGAAAATAAATAAATAAATAAATAAATATCAAAATAAATAAATCTGAAAATAAATAAACAAATCAAAAAATAAATAAAAAATTAACAAATCTAAAAGTAAATAAATAAAAATAAACTAACAAATCTAAAAGTAAATAAATAAAAACAAAAATAAAGAAATAAATCACAGTAAAGTAAGTTAAATATTAGCATATACGAGTGGTTCATTCATATATGAGGAGTTTCCAGAACAACTAAAGTCATTGTGGCCGCCAATCTGGCGGGTAAGAAACAACATCTTAGATATTAGACAACCTTAAGAATAGCCACAGAGTGCTTCAATATTAACAACTCACGCCTTACCCTTTTGTTTTCGCCATTTTCCACTAAGACTCTGTTTCATTTTTTCACTAAGTTATATCCATGACTCTCTCTTGATTTGGGACAAACGAAAGGAATGGCAGTTCCTGGGGTTCGTGTGAAACTCATGGTTTCTTTCCTGATGAAGAGAACGGTAGAGACAAAACATCTTCACCACCCTTCCTCAGTAGAGAAACACCGGTTACCGAAGGGAATAGACCGGTGAGGGCAATGCAGTAAAAGAGCAGACGAGTGGACTTCACGTCACCTATGGCATCGCACGCGATAGTCCCTGTAAATTTTTCTGAATTTCAATTTCCACGAATCTAGTGGCGGGATACTGGATAAGTTCATATCTCATCAGAATGTCCACGAATGGTATTCGGCCATTCTCCCAAAACATCGTCAAGCGGCCGAATCCTCCCATCCTCTTGTTCCAACAGGCGACCAACAGGAGAACAAAGGCTTCCCTTCACTCCACATATGTCCTTCTTTTGCTCCATCGCTTCCTGTGGAAGACTAAGGACTTTGTAGACAATGCAAAGTCCCCCCTTGGAAACTGACGGAAAACAAGTGTGCTCTGAGTCGTTTGTCGCTTCCGTACCTGGACTTTTCAAAACAAAAGAAAAGGTGCTCGTTAATGGATCCCATCGTCAGTTAGGAATGTGTCGGCGATCGTAGTGGTGCAGGAACTGTAATCTAAACTCTATTCTATCTACATCCAGATAATAATAATAAAAAGGTTTCTAGAAATATTTTTCATTATAACAAATGAAAATTCGCTCTAGATGCGTTTTTCTCGACATCGCACTTCGATATTTTCTATTTTATAATTTAGGATTTTAGAAATTATATGGAATTTAACAAAGAAAACTTTTTTTCAAAAACATGTTTCTGTACCAGTTTAATAAATGTAGTTTATGAATTTCAAAATTAAGAGTTTCATGAGTGGATTTTCAGATAATGAATAAATTAAAATGTTCGATAAATTCCGTTTTAATTTGTGCTTGAACTGAATACTTTGAACTGAGTAGAAAAATGTTTGTTGTATGTCTTCAATTTTCAATTTTTTTTAAAAGTATTTTCAATTATATTTTAGATGGAATCTTAATTCTTTATTGCTTTCTTAATTATTTGATCGAAGTGTTGTATGTTAATATTCTATTAAATATACTGAATTTTTCTTGATAACTGACATAAAAAATTAATTGTCAAAATGATGTGATTTATTTTATTTTATTATCAAAAGGTTACCTTTTCTAAACAATTCCTCTTTGAGAGAATGTGAAAATCCCAGAGACTTCAATGATTCCTGGGAGATTTCCAACAGAATACTGGAATCAAAAGCAGAATGTAGATCAAGCTGTCCACGAAAGTGCTTTGAAAACCTGATGTTTTTCAGTTGTGAATTTCTAAAACATGACTTACCAGGATTTAGTATTACTTTCCAAATACTTGAAAAACAGAAGATGATAATCGAAGAGGTGGAGAAATATACAATTTCACAATTTCTAGCAGATTTTGGAGGCACTTTAGGTGTTTTTTTGGATGCAAATCTTCTGGTAATCTTTGAGATTGCTGAAATCATTATCGAATATGTTTACAATCAGGTAAAAATATTAATTATTTGTATTTAGTTAGTTATTCAATAATCGTAAGTTTTAAAAAGCTTATTAGAAAAATCTTTGCTTAATAATATTTTGTTTTATTATTCCATTTAATAATAATTTTATAAACAAAGTCTTGGAAGAATAATATCAATAATTAAAAATCGTCCATTTGTTTTATTCCTTTATATTGTATTGAGAGATCGTTATTTCGCAAAGAATAAGTGAAATCACATATAACTAACTTAAAATGAAATGTATTTAAAACGAAAATGCATCTGTTATGTTTATTGTTAATATATTTAATTTTCACTTAGTTATGTGTGACTTCACTTTTTCTTTGCTACTTACGATGTACACGATAAAATTGGTTGCTTTAGACCTTGCGTTACAGGGTCCTTAGTAATTTTTTTGAATTCATTCAATTGTCGTTAATTTAGCAGCGGTTTCAGACATTAGTATGTTATACTACATATATTTAAATTAGTTCATTGATTTCCATACGAGTTTCTTATACTTATTTTTGCTTGATATATTAAAGCCCAGTTAGTATCAATTTTCATGAATTAAATATAAAAACAGTTTAAAATAATATATAATATGTGTATAAAGGTGAAAAAACTTAGAATGTAGTAAAGTATTAAGTTCAAAGTGTAATAATTTTTATGCTTTTTCTCTTAGTAAAGTAAAAGCATTAGTTTTTCTAATTAAATTGAAGTAAGTTTTGTTAATAAAGTTGTTGGAAAATTCGACTATTAGACCATATATTTAAAAAAAGAAGATGCAGAGTGCACGGGAGAGTCCTTTGTCACTGAAATATCTTTTGAACGAAGACAAGTAGATTTAGGGAAATTAGATATTGCTAAAGAAAGCGACCCTAAGCTATCAGATGAGACTGATGGCAGCGCCCCTAGCGGCAAAATGTGGAAGTTAGTAACCCTATCTCGGAAACTATAAAAGATAAGGAAAAAAAATGGGAAAGTTGTAGAGCATCACCAAATTAGTAGGAAATGACATTTTACAGAAAAGAATCGTTCAAATCCGTCTTTGTTTGCCGTATGCAAGCAGTAGCGTACCAACGCCTTTGGGGCCCGGGGCGAGAGTTGTAGATGGGGCCCCCTAGACTTACTTTTACAATCCCCCCAAAAAAAGGAAATCTTGTGTGGAGGGGGCCCCCTAGTCTTGCTTTTACAACCAGAAAAAAAGGAAATCTTGTGTGGATGGTGCCCCCTAGGCTGGCTGATGGGGGCCCCTCCCAGGTGGGGGCCCGGCGCGGACCGCCCCCCCCCTTGGTACGCCACTGTATGCAACAGCTGGATACCCACAATTAAGGCTAACATGCAGTAGGAAGTACTTTCCCGTATACAAATGTGTATTGCAGTAGACTGTGGACATGTTGAACCTGCTCTACGTAAACTGGAGGTAATGTACGTACTGCTTTGCATTCAATGACATTCCGAAAACTTATTGTCTCGCGACTTCTATTTGCACGATTCTTTTCCATAAAATGTCATTTCCTACTAACTCGGTAATGCTCTACATCTTTCTCATTTTTTTTTCCGTATCTGTCATAGTGTTCGAGTTAGGGATACTAACTTCCATATTTTGCGGCTAGGGGCGCTGCCGTCAGTCGCATCTGATATCCTATGGTCGCTTTCTATACCAATATCTAACTTCCCTAACTCTAGATATCTTCGTATGAAAGTTATTTGGATGACTTAAGACTTTACCGTACACCCTGTATATTACAAAAATAAAATAAAAAAATAAGCAAATAACTTTTCGAAATCAACGTTTGCACTGGTTGACAATTTTAGTTTTTTTATGTCAAACTGATCTCAGAGGATGTTTTTTTTTTTTAAAAGTATTTTTGCACTAATTCAAGCATGTTTGCAAAATGTACAGTAATGTCAATTTTTTTTTTTAAAATTGAAATGTACAGATTATATACACAATACATGTACAGTTAACTCACTTAAAATGTACTTTTAGTTAATTATTTGCCGTATTTAGATTCAGAAACGTCTCTTTTTATTGTCCAGTAGTAATTTGCAAGCATTTTTGGGTTTCTACTTTACTTGGTAGTGAGTTTCTATTACAGATATATCCTTGTGAAAGCATTCACCTTCTAACATCACTTAGAAGAGCAGGATTTGTGGAAAAAATTACAAAATAATGTAATTCAAAAAAGGATTTCAGAGACCGATTGCATGTCAGGGCTCCTTGAAGTTTCCTTGAAGTTTCTCACAACTTTGCATAAAGCTTTCTCACAATGATCCCTATGCAGCTGTCTGAGACTCATTCGAGCTTTGTTAAAAGCTGCTGCATTCACGCATTAAAGGAGAAAATATTGCTGGATTCTCCTGATGCAGCTTTCACAAGTGGTTGTGTAAAAAGAATCATCTGTAAACATATGCAACCAGTCTGTTTCAGGATATTTTCTATGTAAATTTCTAGTGTTACTTCTTGAAGAGTTGAGTATGGGTAACTTTATTTCTTAACTGTTCATACAAATATAATGAACATTACATTGTTTCAATTCCAATAGGGTTCTGTGATAGAGAGAGGACAAAATCTGTTAATATCTTTAAGATTTAAATAATCTATTAATTTTGAATAAAGCCATGTTGGGACTTCAGTGTGGCTTCGGAGGTAAAAGAGTAAGTTGACCAACTTGAATAGTTGGGAATTCTGAAGTGTTTCTCATATAGCAGGAGACACCGCGTTTGTATTTTATTGAAGATAGGTTTCTTGTCAGTAAGGAGCAGCGATGTCTTTTGTTGTTGATTTAATTCCTCCAATAATTAAGCACCGAGTTTGATTATGCATTAATGTCATGGGACTAAGTGATGCTCAGTAGGAATCACTTAAGATTCACAGCAGTTTGCTATCAGTCGTAATATATGTTTTACATATTTGGTTCAGAGTTCTATTACAACGCTATTTACTTCCAGCAAGGCGTTTCAAGATGCAAAGTCGGTTACTGGCTTTGCATCTTGTTCAATGTATATGTCTCTTCAAGGTGAGCTTGTCATTGAAGACATTTCTAGATTTGTATATTCACTTGTTTTACTAAGGAAAGAGTCTCTTATTTATAGTTGGATTTCACACATACTATAAGCAAAGGAAAAAGTTAGAAATGCTGCTTTCCTAACATTTACCTTCATAACATTATCATTCCACCATTGTGTCAATATTGTCAGGGCTCGATTTAATGTCTTTTCAATTTTAATTTTTGCTTTATATTTAGAAGAGTCACACAACAGGACAAGATCGTCAGCATATAATTAATAATTTATTAACAATAAGTATTAATGAATATGCATAATTAATATATTTTCATAAGATATAGAGAAGATAAAATATTTATCTCAAAAGCAAATCAGTAAGTGGTCTTCTCTGGTCGAATTTAAATGAAAACAATATCTAATTTTCAACATAATAAACAATTCTAATATTTTATAAGATTAAGGAATACAATTTGTAAGTAAACAGATGCCAAAGGTAAACAAAAATTGCAATTCAGAAAAATCGAACTTTAAAAAAAATAATTGAAAGTTAAATAAAAAACAAATCAAAATTAATGAAAAAAAAAGTACTATCGATGAAAATGATATTCAGTAGAATCAGCTTAGTGTGATCGCGGATGTTATCAATCGGCTATTGGATGTTATCAAAATATCAGTCAGTCCCTAAACACACTATTTAAAATGTATTAAAAATAATATCTATTGTAATCTAAGTTCCGGCTATTGTTATCAAAATCCTCGAATGTTTAGCCTTTTGCATTTCAAGATTAAGATCTTTAAGGAGAATTAATGATAAAGTTATTCGAAATCTCATTTTTATTAATCTTCTTTTAATCTTATTCTTCTAAATTCATATAAAACTTTCACAGATTTTCATAATTGCCAAATTGCAATTGCACATAATAAACTTACAATTAAACAAATGGTTTTAAACAAGATAAATTAATGCTTTTAGACAGTGTCAAAAGCAAAACGCCCCACAAAATACGCACAATTTTCTGAAAATGTGTTGAAAAGGGTCGATATTGCTGGGACGTCTATCGCCGTTTTCCTCTTTATTGGAAGCGACCGCTTTTGATCATCCGGTCAGGGAGTGGTCCTATAGGTCTGATTTTTTTGGATGTGGTCACCTACTTTTTGATGCTGAAGACAATCGTGAAGGTTTCATTCTAATATCTCTAACCCTTTGGCCATTACAGAGTGTGACATCCAGCAAGCATAAAAGCAAGAGTGGTCCCCTATGTTTTACAGGCAAGCTGTTACCTAGGGGCCGCTAAAAATATCTAACATTACGTTTCGTCTTTCTCTAGGACATCATCGGATGTTAAATTCTGATTGTCAGTCTGTCTTATATATGTTTCAACCACATGGCTGAATATACTATTGATAAAGGTGGGTGTGGTTCTTATGAATCACGACTCTCTAAGTGTGAGGGAAAAATACTATTAGCCTTCCTTATTATTTTAATTTTTTCAAAATTTGGTTCATGATTGTACATTTCTTTATGTTTATAAATCATCCATCTATTGGCATCCTTATTTTTATAAATTTATATATCTTCTTCTAACCAATTTTTGGGTTGTACAACCCACATACCCATTATTACAATTTTTGCAAAGTTTCCGATAAACTACATTTTTTTCTTCCAATATCTCATATTCATTTTTATCCTTGAGAAATTAATCTTTCTGTAACTTTTATACATTTATATTAAATTCACCTAATGCTCTTTTATTATCAATTTTAATATTTTCTATATATGTAATAATAACATAATTTTTATTCTTATTATTTTTTCTTTTTTTCATTTAATATTTTGCTTTTTTATAATATTTCCTATTTGATTTAACATCATATTCATTTTCTTCAAAAAGTGAAAACAAAAATTTAATTTATTTTTTTCCTTTCCCCTGTTTACTGGTACATAACTTAAATGCTGTTAAAAATAATTAAATATGTTGTTGATCTTTACATATCTTGGTAAATTAGATTTAATGTCTAATACTTTTCTTCCGTGTGTTTTCATTCTATATAACTCAATTTGAAGTTTCTTTTTTTCTTTTATGACGTTGCAATCTAAGAAAGATAATGCATTTCTTTTTCATACTTTACTTCAAATTTTATTTGCTTATCCATATTATTAATTTTTTCAAACATAAGTTCCTTCGTATCTTGTTGTATAATCATAAAAATATCATCTACATATCTGAGATATATTTCTTTATTTCCTTATCAGCTTCCTTAATAAATTCATTTTCCAGATAACTCATAGTATAATCAGCCAATACACCTGGTGCTGATGTCCCCATAAATACACCTTTTTCCATCTTATAAATATTTACATCAGTCTTAAAACATTGATTATTTGCAACAAAATTCTATTACAGTGAAACCCCGCCATTCGTCCGACTCTCTACTCGTACAACTCGTTATTCGTCCAACTTTTTCAATTAAAATTCAACTTGCCATTCGTATGCTTCCCGCGATTCGGACAGCGTGACCTTGTTACTGGCCGCGGCACGTGGTAGCTTCAGTTCAGTCTCGTGCTAGCTTCCATTCGCTAGGAATCATCCATGCAAGCTTCGTGAAACTTTGTGCTATTTTATTGTTACTTTTATTATAAATAGTGCAGCAACGGATCCAAAAAAGATTACTGATTCAACCAAGCCTAAAAGGAAAGCAGTGAGAATGACAATTGAATTGAAAAAAGAACTCGTTGCGAAGTTTGAAAGTGGAATTCGTGTCTCTGACCTGGCATCTCAGTATGGCATGGCGAAATCAACCATATCGTCTATACTGAAAAAGAAAGACATAATAAGAGAGGCTGATGTGACAAAAGGAGTGGCCGTTCTTGCTGTGAACAGGTCACCTATAATTGAACAAGTGGAAAAACTTTTGTTAGTTTGGATTAATGAAAAACAACTTGCTGGTGACAGCATTTCTTAAACAATAATTTGTGAAAAAGCAAAGCGTATAATTTCTTAAAAGCCACTTTCTCTTGAGATTCAAATTATTCTCAAATGAAATTTGTTTTCTTTTTTTATGTAAGAAGGTTTAACGTGCATTAAATGTAATATGAAAACGGAAAAAATAGAGAATGCACAAATACGTTTGCTTTCATGCATTGAGCCATCATCGACAGTGATTACAATAAGCGGCATCTAATGTAATGAAAATAAAGGAAAATGTACATAAGACTGAATTACATCTACAAATTGACGTATTTATATTTAAATAAAGAGAAATTGTCTGTACAATGAATTTACGAGATTTCTTAGAAAATGCTTAAAAATAAGGAAAAAGGAAATTTTAAAGTTAAAAGGTACGTAGTTCAGTATTTCATAACGATCTGGAATCACAGAAAAAATAATTAACACGGAAGATATATTTCTTCATGTTGATTTAGAGATTTTCCTGTCTTTGAATTTTACATGATTCATAGTATTTAAACAGTATTATTATTTCGAAAATGAATCCATATTTTATCGTAAACTTGAATTCTGATTGACATTACAATTCTCCTATTATCATTGCATAGTTTGTCTAAAACACAATTACCTATAATTAGTCTTAAGTTTAATGTCACACATTATTTTGAACAAAAAAAAAACAATCAGCAGTAATTACTGTTTAGTTATTGATGGAAATTTATTTATATTCTTTTTTATATCATTCATTTTTAATTTCAAAATGAGCTACAGAGTGTTTATTGTGTGCGTCAGAATTTTTCGTAAAAATAACTTTACCCATGAACTTAATTATAATTACAAAAAAAAAAGACTGTAAGTAATTTTCAATTAAAATTAGGATTTTTTATTTATTTTAAAAGAGCCTGTACTATTTTCATTTTCTCTATACAGATAATTTCCTGAAAGTCAAAAAAAAAAAAAAAAGATTCTACTTAAACCAGACATTTTCTCATATATGATATTTGAAATTTCAATTTGAGTTCTTATTGTGGTATGAAAGGACTTCACCAGGAAGAAACTTCAAACATTACTAATTTAATAGCATTTGAAAAAAATATTCTAGGATATTATGCTGAGAACATCAATAGAAATAAATTATATATCGTTTCTCGGGAATACATTCGGATTCTCTATATAATGAAATAATGACAATTAGTAATTACATCTAATTTTATCTAATCTGATAAACTAGAAGGATAGATAGAATAATTTAAATGGAGTTTTGGAGTATAAAGAATGAATATCCAAAATAATAATAACAAAAAAATATTATTGGTTAGTAATAAGGCGAAAGCAAAAGATTTTCTTAAAAATATATAAAACATAATAAAAAAAATATATGAAATGATTATACCAAAATATGAGCTCAAAATTGTTTCATGTAAAGACGAATATGAAAGAATGCAAAATAAGTTTGTTTTCACGCCTTGGGATATCACCGACGGGAATTCAGGACAGAGGTTTCGTCCTAGTTAGGACTCGTTAACCAGATTTATCCTCGGTGACAAGCTCAGGAAAGCGTGAAAGACTATGGATTCCTCTCCCACTCCCGGAAGAACAACCCCACAAAACCAAACAACAATAAATTACTGTAGTCAGTACAGATTGAAAAACCTAAGCCTGATAACTGCCAAATGTCTTTTATGCCTAGCAGTTATCAGCCTAAAGTTTAAATTTATTAAATATAAATAATCACTGAATGTTCAAAAATATTTATTTATTTTTCAATTTTGATTTTTAACACCAATTGGAACTCTTTCCTCTACTCTTTCTTGCATAAAATTATCTGTAGTTTCAGAATTATTTTTACTATTATTAAAAGAAGATATATAAAAGATCTGTGTATATATATATATATATATACATCTCCGAAACACTATTTTTATTTTATTTTTATTTAGATATACAGGGTGATTATAATTAAAGTTCAATATTCAACATGCTGTAAAAAAATAACCAGTGCTCAGAATGACGTGAAATTTGAACTGAATATACTCGAAGAAAGGGGAAATGGTATGACATAAGAAAAAAAGTAGTTCCAAATTTTAGCAATAGATGTTGCTTTAAGCGTCATAATATGCAAAATACAAGATTTGTCGTGTGCTCGACACATTGCATATGTTATAAAAACACGGGGTACAAGGCGTTTTCCTGATATTGCTTCTGAGAAGCTAGCCATGACTCTCTCAATGAAGGATCGCGCTCTGCTTGTGAAGCTCTTTTACAAGAACTGTGACTGTGCGCCAGTAGATCTGAAGAAGTTCAGGACAGTAAAGGGTATGAAAAAAGGCTGTGGTCCGATGTCTGCCAAGGGTCGGGAGAAATTGATCAAGAAAGTACAAGAGACAGGTTCTTTTGAAGTGAAATCTGTCAGAGGGAGGTAACCAATTGCTTCGACGCCAGTAGAAGATGTGGCCGCCACAGCAGTCCAGGAAGAGATGAGGGGTGGTGTCCAAAAGTGCAGTGCACGGGAGGAATTGCCCGAACTTTGGACATGCCTGTGAGCACGGTGCATAAAATTATATGAAACATCCCGCATTGCTATCCATACAGAATTATCCATGTTCAGGAGTTGCTTCCTGCTGACTTGCAGTAAGAAAAGGTTTGCTCTAGAATTTATTGCTCGCATGGAAGTGGACAATGAATGGCCAAGGAACAGTTTGTTGACAGACGAAGCCCATTTCCATCTCCAACGACATGTGAATACTAAAAATTCGAGAATATGGGCAACGGAAAATCCGTTCGCACATGAACCATGAACCAATACCTCTTCATTTTGCAAAGGTAACAATGTGGTGCGGGTTGATGCCAGCGTTTATCGAAGGGCAATTTTTTTCCAGAAGATGGGTGGTGCGGGTCCTCTTACCTGTATCGTCAATGGTAAACACAATGAGAGTCATTTGCGCATCCACGTCATTCCAACACTTCAACAGCGTGCATGTGTGGGTAGCATCATTTTTATGCAAGATGGCGCTTCTACGCACATTCCAAAGCCAGTGAAGCAGCCGTTCAAGAGTCATTTCGGAAATGATAAAATTACACTGGTCTACAAAAAAAACAACTGTTTTTCTTTCACACGGACTAAATAAACGGAATCTAACTATCTTTTCCATGTTCAAATATGTTCTCAGATTTTTTCCCTCATATTTTTTTGTGGCACGTGTTTAAAGTTTTAAAAGAATTAGTACTCAGAAAACACTAAATAATAAACGTACGGCTAATTTCGGCTTACCTAAAAAGTTGTATATAATGATTTTTTGGTATATTTTGCCTTCGGGATGTCTCTCTTCATGGTCCAGCAGCAGTTGGCCAGCATACTGGGACTCCATTTGCCTTGGCATCTTTTTTTCATAGTAGAAATCTGCTGATGAGAACGCTCTCCATGCTCATCAGCGAGAGCCGCGAGGTTTTCAGGGAAGAAGTCTAGGTGGGATCATCTCGGTGGTGCTGATGTATACATAAGATCATGAAACCTGGACACTTTGGTTCAGGATACTCTTCACAATGTGGCACAGGCCTCATTGCAGATGCCAAATTGGGATACTTAACTGTATATTTTATTTTCGACGTAATTTCTTTAATGTCGGGGTTAAGCAGAAATAACAGTTAGTTGAATGATCCTTCTGTTCCCTTCAAATCATAGGGACTGAAAACGGCATATGAGTGAAAACGGCATTTTTCCATCCAGTGAGAAGCCTAACACATGATACATAGCATACCTTTGGGGCCCAGTCCTTATCGTAATCACCAGCTTTACACCCAAAATAAAGCTCATAACATTTTTTTCACAAGTGGTGTGAAATTTCGCCTCTGAGGCTTCAAAGTCATTTCTATACAGACATAGCAGAAATTGTTTGGTGAATTAAACACTTTCTTGGCATTGTGAAATATTTATTAAACTCATAAATAAAAACAATATAAAGCAGAAAACCACTACATGTGTTGGCAGGCTCACTGCAATTTCAATACTATCTACTGGCCATCTTACTAAAACATCGCAAATTTTGAACATGTTAGAACATGTTTGAACATGAATAAGTCTGCATGGTGCCAAATTATTCTAAATAAAATTACCACTTCTATAAGAAGAATTATAAAAAAACACCTAATGTACAGAAGTGTATTATACAAAAATGATCCTCACCAATAAACTATGCCTGATGGAAAAATTCTGATTACATATTTGAATTCAGTATACAAAGGTACACTAGAAACACCATTTAGTTTTCTTGTGAAGAAAATCGTGTTGACCAGTGTTATCAGCCGTCATTTTTCAATAGTCTGGCCGTCAAGATCACCTGATCTTAATCCTCGTGACTTTTGGCAGTGGGTTTATCTGAAAAATATTGTGTTTAGTAGGCCGATTGCAAGCTTAGCTGAATTGAAACCACTCATTGCTCAACACATTCAGAACGTGACCTCTGAGACACTCCATCTATTGTGAAGCATGCTGTTTCTCAGTTTCAACTTGTGGTAGAAAACGCTGGATTGCATACTGAACATGTCTTGCGCAAGTCTCGCGATAATTAAAACATGATTTCATTGTTACTTTTTTTGCGGTTTTTGGCCTCAGGACAATTAAATATCGATTTTTCCTTTCCGATGTGGTACGACCTTGCCGTGGTGGATGGCTTTAAACTAACAGTGCCACAACTGTTGAATGTTAAAGTCATTTCTTTAGTAAAAGTCATTTCTTCAGTAAAAACTCGATACAGTCATGCACATTGAACAGTAGACGCCGTAGCCGTGGTATTGCGATTCAAATATCACTTGTAGCCCGAACCCATTTACGTTATGATGCTTAAAGCATCATCTATTACTAAAATTTGGAACAATCTTTTTTCTTATGCCATACCATTTCCCCTTTCGTCGAGTATATTCAGTTCAAATTATTACTATATCGTTATTATACATGTATGTTCACTGAAATTATCAGTATATTACATTCCTACAGAATTTAAACTTCTATTGTATTTACATATACATACAAATAAAGAAAGTCTAACTCCTCTTTACTTCTCTTTACTTCAAAGATATCTATATTTCTTCCTATTTAAAGGACTTCTTCAGGATATAATAAACAAATAACTTAGAATAAGGAAAGGAAGAGAAAACATTCTCTTATCATTACAAACACAATTTAAAAACGTAACAAAATAATCTAAATAAACATAAAATATAACATTAAATAAACAATAACAATGATGAAAAATAATACAAAAATTAGTATTATTAATAAATGCGATGAATAAACATGGGATATTGCATCATTATTTCACTCTCTTTGTTTCATTAAAAACTAAAAAAATTTTAAATTTATTACTGTTTATCAAAATAGATTCTATGATGTTCTATTGTATTTCTTTTTCATTTTTAGTGTATCAAACCCAACCTCAAGAGGATCAATCTAAGGAATAATCAGAATTCAAATATTAGAAATGCAGCAAAAAATTTCTGGTTTAATCGAATTTCAAGAAGAAACCGTTTTACTGTTAAACACACAAAATCCATGGTAGGATTCGGAACACATCCTCGGCTAAACATTGGAATAGTCGGATTTGATAGAATCTTACTTCAAAAGTGTTCATGGCAGCGAAAAGTTATTTGGATCATAGCTGTTTTATTTAGTGGACTTTTATGTAGTTACCATATCTTCATTGAAATCGACAATTACAAGAATGGATATCCAGATGTTAAATTGCAAATTGAAAAGCATGAAGTATTGAAACATCCTGCTGTCACTCTTTGTCCCTTCAGACCTTTCAACCACTACCCTTTCTTCAATAATCTACGGAAACAATTTTCAAAAGTATTTAAGGAGACTGGAAATATTAATGATATATTTCTATCTAATCTTGCCAAAATTCCAGATGCTAACATTTCAGAATTCTGGACCAAAAACAATGGAATTAATAGAAATATGGTTTTGGAACCTGACTTTAACGTAAGTAACAGTAGATTTGAATTTTTTTCGATTTTTATAGTATTTGTTTAATAGAAAATGAATTATTGATAGCTTGTCTGAATATTAAAAAAAAATGCTTTTGGAGACACAACGAATAAACTTGCAATAAATTTATAAAATATAATGCTTAGTTTAAAAATATTGTATTACATTAAACAAGTTATTTTATTAAAGCTATTCTTAAATCACATCACTAAAATAGGTATTTATTTACACCACTTGGTGCTTAGTGAAGTTCTTTATTTTCTTTTTTGTTTAAAGTATGAAATGGGTCCAAAAGAAAAGTAGTTATAAAATACTGTATCCTTACATTATGTAAAAATCTGAGGACTTTTTCAGTTTGGAAAATAAAATGGAGAACCTTTCAAAATATAAGATAACGCAAATTCCCAATCAAAGAAAACCCATTTCTACCAATTTTTTTCTTTTTGTTTTAAAACGGCAGTGGCTACACTCCAGTAATACTGTGACTTCTAATCCTGGAGACGCCGGTGAGGTCGGGGGTTAAAGGCTGTCTGGCATCGACTGGCCATCCAAGTCCCGATGATTAAGAAACGCAGTCAGTCTTAAATTCCGCGATTCAGCTCTGTTGTGCAGTGGTGCATTTTTAATTACCAGAAGAAACAAACAGAAGAAAATGAAGAAAACATCGAAAAGAAAGAAAATATCTGGGCCATTACTGGAATTCGAGATTCCAGACAAGTTCACATAGGCCACGGGCCGCTAGAGAATAATCTGAAAGACTAACTGATTCTTATTATCTAAATTATTTTTGTGATTTTAAAATAATATTTTTTTTTTTCAGAATTATTATTATAAGTTGACAAAGTAAATCCCTAAGTTTTCTTTGCACAAATGCAGCGCCTTTTGGTTCGTTCAAATGCAGAAGAGGAATTATCCAAATGGATTCGTTCTAAATCCCGCTTCTGACTTGAAATAATAAAGCCCAATGCGGCTATGCTACGAATGGATGAAATGAGCGGATTTAGTGGCAATTTATGACATCACACGAGGAGAACGTCTGTAGACTTATAAGATCTGCTTAAGCGAAATGAGCGGCGGCCAATTACATTGTCATATGTGTTTGGCTGGAAATTTCAACTCTTTTGAGTATTAAGAGAGTTTGGATTGGCTGTTCTCATAATAACATTGATTTTCAGACAGCCATTCACAAAACACTTGCTTTACTTAAACAAGGAAATCGATAGCCTTTTCTCGTTCGATCTCATATTTTAATTTTTTTTAATTTTCAGTGAAGATAAAAACGTTTTATTTATAGAAGTAAAATTATGTAAGAAACATGTATAAGAAAAGATATGCGGGCTTCTAGAGATCTAAAAGTAAAATTAAAAAAGATTTTTACTTTCTTTAAAAAAATTATAAAATTTTACTTTCTTTAAAAAAACCCCCTGATAATACTGTATTTGACAAAAAATAAATCGTTGACTGGTTTTTCGACGAATTTACTGGGTATTCACTATCTATGATTTATAAATTAAGCCGTCTCAGTAAATTATAATTTTATACGTTTGTGGCGTCATAAAAATAGCTTAAATTTTAAAAGAATAGTGAAACCTACAGACTAAATATTGCAGGGGATTACATAGTTGAAAATTCTAAAGATTGGACAGAGAGTAATAGGATAATGAGATACAAATAGCAAAAAAAAATGAAATAACAAATTGACAGTCAGAAAGAAAGGTTGAAATAATAACTTAGTTAACTATGAATAAAATAAAAAAAAATATTTGGTTATTTCTTTTCTTTAAAAGAAAACCAAAAAAAAAACCACTGACATTTGACAAATACTAAAATTAATAAACAATAGACGTCATATTCTTCCAAAAAAATATATTTAAAATATATTTATTGAAACAAATTTTCGGAAAATTCTCTTCTATTCTTTTTCGAGTTATATAAAAACAATCAATTAAATAACGAGATGTCACACATTAGAATGTTTAAATTGTAGAACTTTTTATGTTGGAGAAAGTAAAAGAACTATTCGAGAGAGGGTTTTGGAACATATTTATTGTCTTAACAATAAGCAAGGTGACAGGTCAGATTTGGCTGTACATTGGTTTAGATTGGAGCATAACTTTAGTGAAGAAGTAAAATTATTATACTAAAAATTAACGTATGTATAAGGGGCGTTCAAAAAGAAACGAGCCGGAGTGTGTAATGGGCAAACCGGTGACAGAAGGATAATATCGTTGCATGTGTAACCAAGATTGGTTCCGACACGAGTGAGTGCGAAGTTCACAGCCCGCCACTAGAGGGTCACGTGACTAAAAGCTAGCAGAAGCACGCGTCAATCGTCCAACGAGGTCATTCACGTTGTAAGCAGTGAAACAGTGCAATGGAGGCGTCTAAAGAAGAGCAAAGAGGTGATGTTCGTTTTCTGACAGCAGAAGGAGTAGGGGGAATGGACATTCATCGAAGAATGTCACAAGTGTACATTGAACACTGCATGTCCCTTCACTGCATAGGCTTCACATACGCTTCACTGCTCAGGCTTCATTGCATAGGCTTCACTGATTAGTCTTCACTGCTTAGGCTTCACTGCATGTCGGACGACGAATGTCAAGCAGTACGTGCGGAACTGGTTCACAACGCAGCCCCGGGAATTTTACGAGACAGCCATTCATCGCCTTGTATCGCAGTGCAACAAGTGCCTCATCAGCCAGGGCCAATACTTCTGACATACCTGTACTGGTTTTTGTTTCTCGGTCTCCGGCTCGCTTCTTTTTGAACGCCCCTCATAAAATAGTTATGAGTATAAAATTGATCAAACCGACACACAAGATTAAAAACATACTTATAATTAAAAAATGCGGGCTTTCGATTCGCCTGCGAATCTTTCTCTAGCAATTGATTACAAAACTAAAAGAATAAAAAGACAGTAATAAAAGAAGTCAGAAGTTAAAATAGTGGCTATAGTCATGTGACTGGGAGCGACCACTACCATGCAAGGATAGATCGTATAAATCGCTGCTCCTATGAAGTGGTCCATGTCCATTATGAAAAGAGAAAGGGCAGCCACCCTAAAGCTTTACAAAAATCAAGAAAATGTCTCTAAAGAGTTATACAAAATATGAAAAGAACATATTAAAAAAATATATTAAAAAGCCAACAATTATTCAGAACATCAAAGAGAACATACATACTAAAAATAATAAATAACAGAGTTCAAGAATTTTTAATGAACCCATAGTGAGAATTATTTTGAACTGAGAGAACATCATTATAACAACAACTATCAGTTAACATATGAAAAGACTCTTTACACTTACGGCGGAAATAATTAGTCTCATGGCATACTATAGTAGGATTTTTAAAATTCAATAAATGATTAAAATCTCTAGCATGCAAAAAGAAGAGATAATTAGGATCACCAATTCGGATAGCTGTTGCATGCTGGGAGATGCGTTTTTTAACCGGTTGTTAGTCTTGCCAATGTATCTGCAAGGGGCGTTGACGCATGATAAAGTGTAAACAACCCCTTTACAGTTATACAAATTTTGGGCTCAAATCTATTGATGAAATTACCGATTGACATTAGTGTAGGTGACGTGACCGTGATATTGTAATCACGTAGAATCTTCTTGATAGCCTGGAAAGACGTTGGATGAAAGGGGATAGAAACAAAATTAGATAGTTTGTTACTATCCTGTTTTGTGTTATATATGCTTTCAAGATAATATGCAATATAATAGTTAATAAAATGAAAAGGTTAATTATTACTTAACAATAAGTTACGGATTACATGAAGCTCGTTATTGAATATTTCAAGAGAGCTAGAAATATTGAAAGCTCGACACACAGACATGCCGACGACATTTTTCTTAAAAGACATTGGACATGCTGATTGATAATTAAGCGTTATGCTAGTGTTGGTAGGCTTCCGATATACAGATATATCAATACCCAAGGAATTCCTGTGAATAGCAACATCCAAAAATGTTGAGACCGTGGTTTTCCTGCTCGATTTTAAATTTAATATCAGGATGGATACTCTCAAAAATGTCTTTGATACCCGGCTGAATTTGATTACATGAGTAGAAAAAGAGGTCGTCGACATATCTGTCGTAGAGCGATATGTGTACATGGCCGCAATCAAACAACATAAATGCCGCATCTTCGACAAAACACATACAAATTTCGCCTAGAGCAGCAGAAGCCGCCATCCCCCTAAATAACCCAATGGATTGCTTATATATGTAGTTGTTAAATTGAAAAATGTGAATATTAAACTTGGTATTAATTAGAGACAACAAATCACGACATGAGGTAAGACCAGTGAAATTAACATAATGTTTAGAATCAAAATGTTGTAGCGCATCCTCAATCAAATTAAATGATATGGAAGTAAACAAAGTTTCCACATCCAATGAAAAAAAACCAGGACATAAATTTAAGTCTTTCAATCTCTTAATAAATTCAATATTATTGGTAACAGCAAATTTAGAGCAAACATGCATTTTATTCAGCTTACAATAAATAATTTTGGAGATCACTTCAGTGGCGGATGACACACAGTTGACGATGGGACGAACAGGAAAAAGACCATAAGAGTCTCTATCTTTGTGCACCTTCGGAAGAATGCATAACCGTGGAATAGTTCTATAGCTGTCCTTCAGACTTTCTTCTTGCTTTGAAGTAATGAGATCAGCCTTGGCCTGTTTTCTAGCCACTTTAATAACGAGATTAAGAACTTCGTTTTGCTGATTGCAAAACATTACCACACCTGCAGTTGTAGTAATGAATTTCTGGCCTATGCTGACATATTGGACCTTATTCCCTACTACAATAGATCTTCCTTTATCTGCAGGAACCAACAGTAAATTCATGTTATTTCGGAGGTGTCTTAATGCATCTTTCTCCAACGGACTGAGGGGATCAGCTTTGGAATTATTATGGAAGCTTGATCGGATAATACCTCCAATCCTTTGATGTACAGCTGGCTCAATATGTTGCCGAGAATTTTGTAGACCTTTCTCAATGCGAGCCATTGCCTCCTCTGGTTTGGAAGGTACTAGGATACCGAACTTAAATCCCGAGGCAAGTACTGCGTTTGCAGAGTAGTCAATTCCGTATCACTTAAATTATAGACCCTTTTATAAGCGTAGTTGATAACTGGCCATCGCAATATGCTAAGCCAGTTCAGCTTGTTGATGTGGGTTCGGGAAATGTTCTCGTAGCATTGGAAATAAATTTGCGCACCGAAGTGCAACATTCCCAAATACTGCTCATTGCTGAGATAGTTCTGTAAGTAGGAAGTGTTGGTGCGCGTTTGATACGCAAGCCAATTAAGCTTTTTATAAGCCTCATTGATTCTCGTCGTGAGAAATTTTGTCCACAGTTTACAAAGTATTCTACCTGCTCTATCTTTAATTGCATCGACGACGGAACCAAATCCGAATGCCAGCATGCTCGGTTTGATTTATTTATTGGATTATTCATTTATTGGATTTTAAAAATCCTACTATTATATGACGGCAATCTAATGAATTCCGCCGTAAGTGTAAAGAGTCTTTTCATATATTAACTGATAGTTGTTGTTATAATGATGTTCTCTCAAATTCTTCCACTATTTCTCTTCTTTTCATCTCTTATAATATATAGAAATGACTCCATAACCCCTTTCATAGTATTTAAAATAATTTATTTAAATACAAAGCAGCGAATTTTCGGGAACATAATTTTATGTCATTCCCTTCTTCAAGCAAATAAGAAACTAGCATATCAAACAATAACATAAACAGAAAGAACATCATAAATTGAAAGTACACATCAATTGAATAATATAAATTGTTATTAATAATGGTCTTGGCGTCAAATTATTCAATAAACATGTCAATTTATTCAATAAATGGGAGGAATATGAACAATTTTTGAAGACATGTTTATTGAATAATTGGACGCCAAGACCATTATTAATAACAATTGATATTATTCAATTGATGTGTACTTTTAATTTATGATGTTCTTTCTGTTTATGTTATTGTTTGATATGCTAGTTCCTTATTTGCTTGAAGAAGGGAATGATGTAAAATTATGTTCCCGAAAATTCGCTACTTTGCATTGAAATAAATTATTTTAAATACTATGAAAGGGGTTATGGATGTTCTCTCAGTTCACAATATTTCTCAATATGGGTTCACAACAAATTCTTGAACTCTGTTTTTATTATTTTTAGTATGTAAGTTCTCTTTGATGTTCTGAATAATTATTAGCTTTAAAATATATTTTTTTAATATGTTCTTTTCATATTTTGTATAATTCTTAGAGACATCTTCATGATTTTTGTAGAGCTTTAGGGTGACTGCCCTTTATATTTTCATAATGGACATGGACCACTTCATAGGAGCAGCGATTTATACGATCTATCCTTACATGGTAGTGGACGCTCCCAGTCACATGACTATAGCCACTATTTTAGCATCTGATTTCTTTTATTGCTGTCTTTTTATTCTTTTAGTTTTGTAATCAATTGATAGAGAAAGATTCGCAGGCGAATCGAAAGCTCGCATTTTTTAATTATAAGTATGTTTTTAATCTTGTGTGTTGCCTGATAAATTTTATATTCATAAAATTATTATATATGGAAAAAGATGCTAACACAGGGAAAATTATGGAAAGTTTCATTATAAGAAATTCAAAAAATCATAATATTAATCGATGGATTAGAAGTTGAAATGTATTAGTAAATTTAGCAAAAGAAATGGCAAATTCATGTATAAATAATAAATATTGGCAAAATTTGAAGAGTTTCAACAATTGTAGGAATGTTTAATCAATGAATAGCTATTTATTGAAAGTTAAATAATAAGTATGATATTGTTGGTTTAAACTATGTGCAGCATGTGATTTTAATGTGTGACATCTCGTTATTTAATTGACTGTTTTGATATAACTCGAAAAAGGAAAGAAGAGAATTTTCCGAAAATTTGTTTCAATAAATATATTTTAAATATATTGTTTTAAATATATTTTAAATATAATTTAAATATATTTTAAAAATAATTTAAACACATTTTAAATATATTTTAAATATATTATTTTAAATATATATATTAATTATATATATATATGAACCGTTATTTTTGAAAGTGGAATATGTCCACTTTTGGAAAAAAATGAGTTAATAGTAATTTTAGTAAGATATAGATATCCTCTTTTTATATTTATAATCATACAGTCAATGGACCACGAATTCCGCATAAATTAATCAAATTAATTTTAGTGTATAACGTTATCGCAAAAAAAGTTTTTTTGAAAGTGGAATAAGTCCAGTTTGACTAATCATAAGTAAAACAACTTTCTAATTGATTTGTCAAATATTGCTTGGAAATTAAGTTCATTCTGCAACACTGACGAATATTAAGCTCTTCTTTGAGATTAAGCTCCAATGCGAGCATGCGCATTATCTTTCGCACTGATGTGGTTAAGCATTGTTCAATCAGCTGATAACAACGTAAATGTTATTGGCCACAAATTTCTATTGTCGTGTCATTCATTTCTTCCAAACGACAGATATTTTAGAGTTGTGGAAATAGCATTAAAGAAAAAGGATCAATTATGTATTGCTCAAGACTATTATAATACAATAAAGAGTTATCCCCAAAAAAATACAGTGGAGCGTCGATAATCCGGACATCAAAAATCCGGAGCGTCGTTAATCCGGATTCAATTCCGGTGAAAAAAAAAGTTCAAAAATCATTAACAGATTTTTTTAAGTGCTCTGACAATGTATAAAAATATATATGATTTCATTAAAATACATTATAAGTTCATATTAATTAATGGTTTTTATTTATCGGCTCCAATTACTTAACCATTAAAGTGAATTATCAACGGTTTTACATAACAAGTTTCTTCTTGTTATGAACTCAAACTACTTTTTTTGGTTCTTTTTGAAAATCCGGACGTTCTGATAATCCGGACAGGGTCCGGTCACAATTAATCCGGATTATCGACGCTCTACTGTAGTTTCATTTTGTGTGAAATGAAACGAGAAGATTATGTCTCAACCAAATCTCTAGAAGAGACAATATCAAACAGGAAAAAAAAAATACGGATGGAGAAATTATACAATGGCTGAAAATATGCTGGATGAGGTTTAAAAGGGATGAACCGCATTTTTTTTTAAAAAAAAAAGAGTATTAATGAAAATGCACCATTTAAAGTATTATTTTTATTTGGAAAACAAGAAAGACCCAAGCATCTCAGCAAGATTACTATGTTGGCATTCTATAAAACGTCAAGACCTGTAACAAAAGAGAAATACAGCGATATGATGAGTTTACCACCTATTTACCATGAATCCTTCACTATGTTAACTGTAAAGGTAAAATAAATTAAAAAATATATTTATATTTGTATTTTTAGTTATCTTGACGAAGTAATTATATTTTACACTTGTTTATATTTTTTAAATTATTATTTTTTACATTAAAAACTTCAGTTCAGTAAAGCCAATGTGTATAACAATGTGGACTTAATTTTCCTCTTATTTTCATTTCTTACAAAATATTATTATTGAAAGTGGAATAAGTCCATTTGGAGTTCAATAATCGTTTATTTTTTTTAACAATTGTAATAATCATTATTACATAGTAAAATTTAACAAAATTATAGTGTAAAAAACAACACCAAAATTGATTAACCTTTGCCAATATTTTTAAATTCAATCAAACGCTAACCCTTTAATATCTCGATATACGAAAAAATGGACTTATTCCACTTTCAAAAATAGCGGTTCATATAACTTATAAAGCCAAAAGCCGAAAGCCGGACAGCGATTTGGGATTTCAAAATGCCAATATCAAAAAACAAATCACTGTTTCCATGAAGATGTAATCTAATTATCTCCACTTCATCAGTGGCAAAATTTGGAAACAATTTAGAAACTAAAACGCTATATTAAAAAGACCTTGCTCTTTTAAAATAAAACTAAAAAATTTATGTAACAAAATTATTTAAATATTAGTATTAAAAACTAAGTAATAAAGAGTGGATGGTCCTCTTCATTACTTATTGAATTAATAATTTAACTAGATTAACTAAATTATCTGAATTCAAATTAAAAATTAAAAGAAACTACAAAAAGAAACCACAAAAGATAAATTAATTTTAAATTGAAAATTATTAAAATTGAAAATTATTAAAAGAAAATATTAAAAATTATTAAAAGAGCAAAATCTGTAATATTGAGTTAAAGTATAATTATAAAATTAAATATTTAAAACCTTAATAAGAAGTAATGAAAACATAATACTTCAAAATTAGGCATATATAAATTCTAAAAGACAAAACTTGAAGCTGCCCCTTCGATTTTCGTAAAGCAATTTTTCAAATCTCAAATCGCTGTCCGGCTTTCGGCTTTTGGTTTTATAAGTTTTATATATTTAGTAATGTAAGTTAATTATATTCTTATATTCTATACATTATAAATTGCAAATGATTGATTGAAATCTTTGCTTTACGAAACGCGAAGGGGCAGCTTCAAGTTTTGTCTTTTAGATATATATATTGGAAGAAGATGACATCTGTTATTTATTAATAATACATGTAAGTAGAAATTAAAATTAAAATTAGAATTAAAAAAGAAAATATGGACTTAAAAAATACTAATATTACTCAATTTCTTAGATAATGGATTTACAGGCTCCAACAATGTATTAAAAACTCTTCCGGAGGAAAACATATTCGTTAAGAAATTACTCTTAATTAATCAGACGCTTAGTTCAAGCTATTCTTTCCACATAGCAACTTACTTCATTATTCAAAACACAACCAAGAAAGATTCACGTTAAGTTAAAAAACTAGCAATTTATTAAACTCTTAATTATTCTTAACTTCTCAAAAAATTTGAAACTTAAGGAAATTCGATATTAATAAAAAAATTAGTGTTTCCAACTAAAAAACACATAGTCATACCGGAAATTCAATAATTCAGTGAATCGTAAATTGTTTAAAATTGTATGACAAAACATCCAAAACTAACTTTTAATTACGAATTGTATAGAAGTTCCACTGAGAATTAAACAGTCTTTCAGATGGAAGATAGAAATCGTTTATGAATGATTCAATCTTTTAGCTTTCTCATATCGAAGAAATATACTTGCATTAATGAACATTAGTACATACCACACCATTTAGATCAACGACATTTCAAATGAAGGACATCTCGTTGTTGTCCATTTTTAAAACGTGTGGGTCGCTTTGTATGGGAGTGCCGAAAAAATTGTTTATTGATTTGATATGTGACCTGATATCTAT
Organism: Thereuonema tuberculata; assembly: GCA_023159025.1. Classification (NCBI taxonomy): domain Eukaryota; kingdom Metazoa; phylum Arthropoda; class Chilopoda; order Scutigeromorpha; family Scutigeridae; genus Thereuonema; species Thereuonema tuberculata. The sequence continues at coordinate 49,485,176 of JAFIDM010000006.1, forward strand.
TTTTTCTTAAGATTCTTATATGCTGTCGAATATTCTTGTAGAGTAATGGTAATATCTATGTACTAAACCTATTTTAGGTATTTACACAAAGGTTTCAAAGGAATAAAATTAGTAGAATGGTTTTTCCTACGATTTATTTTAAATTAACTACTTTTTTATTATATTATGTGTACAAAATTATAATATTAAGAAAATTAAAACATAAAAAAGCACTGTACACAATAAAGTGCGGCAACAAAAAATACACAAAATAAAATATTGAACATTACTAATTAATAAAACTTGCGCATATTCGGGAAGAGGCAGGGCGCTCTTTCTCTTTACTGTTCGTAGGCTACTTATGTATGGATCCGAAGAAGCCAGGAGCATGTGCAGGATATCCTCGTTAGTCGATTCTCGACAACATTTCCGCGAGTTATTTAATCGGAATCGACTATAATCTTTGTTTCTTGCTTCCTGCGCTTCTTCTGTCAGCATTCCAATAGGTAACACGCCACATGATATAATCTTGCTTCCATGCAGAAGTATTTTATGCACGGAGTTTGGCATATAATACCAATTGTATAGGCTTACATACAATTCCGCGTTCTGTGTAAATAAAAGCCGAATTCATAATAACTTCCATATATCTTCGAAATATATATATATATATATATATATATATAAAATAACGAAACAACTCACTTTTCTTCAATTTCTTCAAAATTCTATATTTCATCCCAATTAAGGGACTTCATCAGGATTAAAAGAAAATACAAATGAAAAAGAGAAAAACCTTCTCTTTCTCTTCAAATCATAATCGAAATGTTACAAAGAAAAATTACAATAATCATAACATATAACATCCAATAATCAGTAATAAATATTATATTCTAAAAACAAAATAACAATTTTATCTTTGCTAACATAATTGACAACAAATGAATTGTAATGAATAGTAAATAAATTGAAAACAATTGACAATAAATGAATAGTAAATTAATTGTAATGAATAGATATGGGATTATTTTAAAATTAAGAAATCTTTAATCTTCTTTTTTTTTATTAAAGATTTCTTAAAAATACTTAAAGAAACAGCATTTACTTTAAGTGATTTATCCTTACTAAAGCATATGCAGCTATTAATGAGACACGATTCTAATTTGAAGCGTTTAATTTCATCTTTGACATTAAACACATTGTGGACTATCGGATCAGGACAGTGATCATTCCTCATGCAATTCTGAAATTTTGTCATTTCTGTTTTGATACGCCGTGGTATGTTCGTTGACACGTTCTCTTACCGTTCGGCCTGTGCTTCCAATATAAATTTCTCTGCAGTCTCTACATTGTAGTGCGTATACTACTCCCATTCTATCTAACTGTGAATTTTCTTTCCTAGTTCTCTTTTTCCTAAACAAAGTGTTGTCTTTATGAAATATCATATTAATCTCATTACTTATACAAACGTCTTTGACATGTTTGTTTACCTTTAACCCTATTGGTAAATTTATACATTTAAAAAATTCTTTTTATCTTTCAAATGAACGTGAGATCTTACAAAATTCCTCTTTCTGAAAAATTCTCCAAATGTTTCATCGATAAACTTGTTAGGATATTCATTCATTAATAGAATTTCTCTTAAATTTCTGATTTTTTCTTTCCAAATCTCTTTATCATGTGTATAATTAGTAATTCTTTTCAAGTTCCCTTTGATTATCTCTTTTTTAGTGGATATTAGATGATTCGAATTATAGTTAAGTATGTGATTGCTTTGGAATGGTTTCTTATAGTACTCACATTTTATTAATACAGATTTATCTTTCTTAATTTTTAAATCTAGAAAATTAAAGCTGCCATCGCTCTCCTCCTCAACTTTAAATTTGATATCCTTCTGTATGTTGTTGATGTGGTTTACGAACCTAGAAAATTGCCGTCTAGTTCCTTCCCATAAAATAATTTTATCATCTACGTATCGTTTATATAAAAATTTTTCTTTCTTTCCAATTAGTTATGTGATCCTTTTCAAGCTTATTCAAATAAATATTACAAATTGTATCAGAAATAAGACTTCCCATTGGAAAACCCTTGCATTGAATATACATTTTGTTCTCATACATAACGTAACTATTGTTACATATTAATTTAATCAATTCTAAAAGCCATATTTTACCTATTTTAAACTTCTTTTGTAAATTCTCATCAAATTTCTCACATATTACTTTCAAAGCCTCTTGAATTGGAATGTTTGTATACATAGATTCTATGTCTAATGTATACAACTTGATATTCTTATTTGTATTAATAATTCTGTATTCATCAATCGTGTTCACCATCTCTTGGGTGTCTTTTATTATGAAGTTAGGTTCATCAAGTTTCATATTACACAATATTGAATTTATAAATTTGCCTAAGTTCTGTAATGGTGATCCAAATGAGTTTATAACCGGTCTGACGGGATATTCCTCTTTGTGTATTTTAACCCTTGGTTCAAAAATTGGTACCTCCATCATATTTTGGACAATGTCTTTGTATTGATATAAATTTATGATACCTTCTTTTTTTAATTTTTGGACCTCTTTCTTAACTTGATTATATAATGATATAGTTCTATCATTGTCTAATTCATTGAAGGCATCTGTATTTAATATTTCTAAAACCTTACTATTATAATCATTTTTGCTTGTTACCTTTATCTGATTTGCTTATCTTTAAAATATCATCTTTCATCAAATTCTTAATGCTATTAATATCTCTTTTAGATATGTTTGGTTCCTCTTTAGTATTCAAATCCAAATTGTTATATATCTGAAAAATATTGTCCCTCTTATCTTTTAAAAACCATAATTTTTTCTCCACTTCAGCTATCACATTATTGGTGTTAAATTTTCTTTTTACATTAAAATCTAAACCTTTGTTTAAAGCGATAATTTGTTTAAAGACATGGAAGATATGGAGAAATCATAGACATTGTATCAAGAAATTGGCGATATGGGAAGCACATTATGACTTTTTGATCGTAAGTAAAAATACGATGTTATATCCTAATCCTATTAAGAATCTCAAGATACCAGTTCTAATTGAGGATGAAAGCAGTAAACGTATGATTTCAAATTTTAAATGGAACATTTAAATAATCAAGTAAAAGTGGTAAAGAAAAGAATTGACTCTCTACAAAAAGAAGAGTTACTACATAATAAGAACTTGAAATCTATGATAAATAGAAAATTATATGAAGACACTATGAAGGAAGATTGGTTATACTATAAAGAAAAGAAAAAGTTGATGTATGTTCAAAAGAAGAAAAAATTCAACAACAACAAGATAAAGTCAAATATAACAAATTTTGTAAAAACTCAAATTACATAATCAATATTAGTGATAGAGTTCTTAATAGAAGAGAGATTATCGCTTTAAACAAAGGTTTAGATTTTAATGTAAAAGGAAAATTTAATACCAATAATGTGATAGCTGAAGTGGAGAAAAAATTATGGTTTTTAAAAGATAAGAGGGAAAATATTTTTCAGATGTATAACAATTTGGATTTGAATACTAAAGAGGAACCAAACATATCTAAAAGAGATATTAATAGCATTAAGAATTTGATGAAAGATGATAATTTAAAGATAAGCAAATCAGATAAACGTAACAAGCTGGTTATTATAAACAAAAATGATTATAATAGTAAGGTTTTAGAAATATTAAATACAGATGCCTTCAATGAATTAGAGTATGATAGAACTATATCATTATATAATAAAGTTAAGAAAGAGGTCCAAAAATTAAAAAAAGAAGGTATCATAAATTTATATCAATACAAAGACATTGTCCAAAATATGACGGAGATTTTCCAATTTTTGAACCAAAAGTTAAGTACATAAAGAAGGATATCCCATCAGACCAGTTATAAAATCATTTGGATCACCATTACAGAACTTAGGCAAATTTATAAATTCAATATTGAGTAATATGAAACTTGATGAACCTAACTTCATAATAAAAGACACCCAAGAGATGGTGAACACGATTGATGAATACAGAATTATTAATACAAATAAGAATATCAAGTTGTATACATTAGACATAGAATCTATGTATACAAACATTCCAATTCAAGAGGCTTTGAAAGTAATATGTGAGAAATTTGATGAGAATTTACAAAAGAAGTTTAAAATAGGTAAAATATGGCTTTTAGAATTGATTAAATTAATATGTAACAATAGTTACGTTATGTATGAGAACAAAATGTATATTCAATGCAAGGGTTTTCCAATGGGAAGTCTTATTTCTGATACAATTTGTAATATTTATTTGAATAAGCTTGAAAAGGATCACATAACTAATTGGAAAGAAAGAAAAATTTTTATATAAACGATACGTAGATGATAAAATTATTTTATGGGAAGGAACTAGACGGCAATTTTCTAGGTTCGTAAACCACATCAACAACATACAGAAGGATATCAAATTTAAAGTTGAGGAGGAGAGCGATGGCAGCTTTAATTTTCTAGATTTAAAAATTAAGAAAGATAAATCTGTATTAATAAAATGTGAGTACTATAAGAAACCATTCCAAAGCAATCACATACTTAACTATAATTCGAATCATCTAATATCCACTAAAAAAGAGATAATCAAAGGGAACTTGAAAAGAATTACTAATTATACACATGATAAAGAGATTTGGAAAGAAAAAATCAGAAATTTAAGAGAAATTCTATTAATGAATGAATATCCTAACAAGTTTATCGATGAAACATTTGGAGAATTTTTCAGAAAGAGGAATTTTGTAAGATCTCACGTTCATTTGAAAGATAAAAAGAATTTTTTAAATGTATAAATTTACCAATAGGGTTAAAGGTAAACAAACATGTCAAAGACGTTTGTATAAGTAATGAGATTAATATGATATTTCATAAAGACAACACTTTGTTTAGGAAAAAGAGAACTAGGAAAGAAAATTCACAGTTAGATAGAATGGGAGTAGTATACGCACTACAATGTAGAGACTGCAGAGAAATTTATATTGGAAGCACAGGCCGAACGGTAAGAGAACGTGTCAACGAACATACCACGGCGTATCAAAACAGAAATGACAAAATTTCAGAATTGCATGAGGAATAATCACTGTCCTGATCCGATAGTCCACAATGTGTTTAATGTCAAAGATGAAATTAAACGCTTCAAATTAGAATCGTGTCTCATTAATAGCTGCATATGCTTTAGTAAGGATAAATCACTTAAAGTAAATGCTGTTTCTTTAAGTATTTTTAAGAAATCTTTAATAAAAAAAAAGAAGATTAAAGATTTCTTAATTTTAAAATAATCCCATATCTATTCATTACAATTAATTTACTATTCATTTATTGTCAATTGTTTTCAATTTATTTACTATTCATTACAATTCATTTGTTGTCAATTATGTTAATAAAGATAAAATTGTTATTTTGTTTTTAGAATATAATGTTTATTACTGATTATTGGATGTTATATGTTATGATTATTGTAATTTTTCTTTGTAACATTTCGATTATGATGTGAAGAGAAAGAGAAGGTTTTTCTCTTTTTCATTTGTATTTTCTTTTAATCCTGATGAAGTCCCTTAATTGGGATGAAATATAGAATTTTGAAGAAATTGAAGAAAAGTGAGTTGTTTCGTTATTTTATATAAAAGCCGAATTGTTCAGTATCAATCATTGCAGCAGAATTTATCACTTGCAATATAATTGCAAAGCGATGAATCAATTCTTCATCAACTCTTGTTATTTCTGCTGTCACATACGGGCTAATAAAAAATCTTCTTGAAGTATTCCCATTTGTAGTGCCTATTCTCTTTTAAACCAAGAAGTTTGAAAAATTTATCTTGAATTCTTTTCTTCTCTTGTTCTCTTTGTACCTTAGTTTCAGCTTTTATTTTCCATTTCTGGAAGGACTTGTTGTATCCTAAATATAAGATACATTCCATGAACTTGATACGGGCATGGAGTAGAGATAAACCCATTTCCAGGACCCTTTCATTTTCTCCTTTGCTAAGAACATGATCTAAATTATTCATCTCCGTCGACTTTGATTGACAAATAAAGGAAACAACATTGTACTCAATATCAGTGACTGTTTGTGCAACTTTTTGGTCGATCTTCGTAAACACGAGTTGGTGGAACACTTTTATGGTTTTATCTCTTTTTATTGGTAGATTCAGCCGTTTCTTTTAAAAATTGAAACTGTACAGGCCTACATTATCTTAACGAGGATGACTTGGTGTTCTTCCAGAACACAGAGGATTGGTCTCCTTTGGTGTTAAGACTGAGTGGCACTAATGAAGAAAGAAATATATTAGCATCACTGACTTCATCTTGCGAAAAATTTTGTTTATATTCACTGTGTCCGGAGGAACCATCAGAACCCCACTTTCAAATAAGAGTAACTTCTTTACTAATTTCCGCCAATTCTTCATTATTCTTAGTTTTAAAAATTCTTTTCATTGTGTGATCCAACATACTCTGCAAGCTAACACAAGCATAGCTCTCAGAGACATCTATGTCTTATGGATAGCACTCTTTTTTCGCCGCTCGAACTTTGGCGTAGCTGTGGAAAATGTCACAATCGTCTCTTTCACAGCTTTCCTTATAGTTTCGTACTGGTGTTTCGATAGTGTGGCATCTAACATTAATGCCAAAACTTTTTATGGTGTTAACGGGACGATTTCCAGTGATTTATTTAATTTTTCTGCAGTACTGATGATTAAATCCTCTGGTTTGTTTTCGCACATTTTTTTTCACTTTATAGCGTATTGTGCGAGAATAACATTCCTCGAATGACTTTTCTGATCGTCCATTTCGTAGTCCTAATTTTTTGGAAGGTCCCGGTGCACATACGGCAATTTCCTTGAAATAGGCGGACAAAAATGTTTTTTCGAATCACACTAAAGCAACAAAATACCACTGTTACAGTAAAGTTAAAACCCCGACGTACCTAACCATTCCAAAGAAATTTTTAATTAAGCCGTTATAATCACCCGAAACCGGTTTTGATATCACATCTCACATATCTCAGCTTGCACAGCGCCTCAGTCGCTCTGAAGTAGTCGACAGTGAATAGCGTATGTTAGCAGCGTCTATACATCTACATCGAATCTTAACTATGGACGATCAACCTTCAGGTGTGTTCATTTAAAAAGTATTTATTTAAATAGTTTCTAGATGTTCATTGTTAAAATAAAAATTGATAAGTAAATTAGCGTTTTCTTAGAGATTTTTTTCGTAATCTTACCAGTAGGTTAAAGATAAAGTTGTCAGGATCAGTCGAGGTCATCAAATATTAAGTCTTATTCTATAGTATTGTCCTTAATCTTTCAAATAACATTGCATGTATGCGCTACTTTGAAACACTTTTCACAAAAAATCATTTTTTTTTAGGTAGTAGTATAGCGCAATCAAACCGCACAGCTATAGTTACAAGAGAAGAACTGTTTTATGTGTTAGAGGCAGACAATATTTCATTTATATCTACTTCCCAGTGCGTTGAACACTTAGTTATTTATATTACAAGCAAATTTGGATTAGGTGAAATCAGTAGTTTGAGTGAAGAATTCCAGGATAATCTCCGAACTTTGGACATTTTTGTTAAGAACTTAAAGAGGAGATGGATTGGAAGTAAAAGAATTAAAATGAAGTTTATTGCAAAATATGCTCAGTGGCTTCAGCACCAATATGAGATCCCCATTGAAAGTAGCTCAAGACGTGGAAGGCCGAAAAAGCTTTTCTCCGAGAGCTCCGACAAAACAAAAAGTAGAGATAAATCCGTTTCTCTTTTAATTACATCAGCTAATGACGAAAAACTTTCATATGCGACTCAGAAGTCTTTACATTCAGCCGGAAAGAGGAAAACTGCCGAAGTAGTCAAACTAGCGACAACAACTAGCTTAAGAGTCTAAAAAGAATGAAAAGAGCGTTTTCGTCAACCACCAGCAATCAACTCATGCCATATACACCGGAGGAGTCTTTAGCTCTCATGATCGACCTTAATTTGAGCAAAGAACAATAGCCTACATAACAATGCAGAAGGTGCTAAACAGAGAGGAGCTAATATTTACGCAGCTTACTCTTCAATCGTTGAAGTAAAAAAGCAATGTTACCCAGATAATGCTTGTATTACAGTGACCGAGACTGAAGCTAATATAAAGCTACAAAGTCTTGTAGACCTCACGACAAGAAGATTAGTTCAAGTACAGAAGGAAGTGTTGGAGCGAATTCCACCCGAAACTACTGAAATTGATTTAATATATAAATGGGGACTAGATAGAAGTGGGGGTCACAGCGTCTACAAACAAACTTTTATAGATGCAAACATTCGACATGCAGACTCTTAACATCGTTTTTTCTAACCTTATTCTCCTTGAAATGTCCGGACCTATCTTGGATTCAGGGAGTAAGCAGATTTACTGGAAAAATGCGCATACCTCAGCCACCAGATAATGCAGACCAATTAAATTTGTATTGCAGAAAGAAACGAAAGAAAATGTGGTACAACACTACAATGAAATAAAAGCCCAAATTAATGATCTTTTGCCAACTGAAGTTTTCATCTATGGAACAATCACATTTTGTTAAGCACAATGTTTGACGGGAAAATAATAAATATTTTGTCGAACAATTCAGCAAGCCGGAGGTGTTACATATGCAAAGCCTTGCCAAAATATATGAATAATCTTGAAAAGGTCTTGGCAATGAAATGTAATGAAAATTATTATGAATTCGGTCTTTCGTGTCTGCATTCCTACATTAGAACTTTTGAATTTTTCCTTCACATAGCCTACAAAATAGAATTGAGAGAATGGCAAGCTAGAGGATCAGAAGCGCAGAGAATTGTGAAACAAAGAAAAGACAATATTTCCCAGAAATTTTATGAAGAGATTGGGCTTGTGATTGATTTGCCAAAGCAAGGAGGAGGAAACTCAAATGATGGCAATACAGCCCGAAGATTTTTGTCAGATCCTAAAAGGGTTGTCGTCATCACAGGATTAGATTATAATCTTCTCCGAAGATTTTAACTATACTTAGTACCCTTGCAATCGGATATGAGATCGATGTATCCAAGTCCCGAAAATATTGCTTAGACACTGCTGAATCGTATCTTCATCTTTACAGCTGGTACCCTATGAGTGTCACTGTGCACAAAGTCCTGATTCATAGCGCTAACATCATTGAAAAAATGATTTTGCCGATTGGTCAGCTTTCGGAAGACATGCAGGAATCCCGGCAAAAAGACTGGAAGAACATTAGACTTCAACATACCAGAAAATCATTCAGGGTCAACACAAAGACATCATTAATTGTCTCCTCATCTCGTCAGATGCTGTAGTAACTAATGTTAGAAACTTTTGCCAGGAAAACAACCCCTTTCGAAAAAGAAGTCCTGTAATTACTGAAGGGCCAGGGTCATCAGCAATTGACAATGTTCGAAGAGGATGATGATAGCAGCGGAGACGATTAAATGTAATAATAACTATAAGTAACCGACTAAAAATAATAATTGTAATTAAACTCTACAATGTTATGACAAAAAGTGCTTTTTCTTTGGTAAATTTGTTCATTTTTTGGTATATATAGATATAATAGAAAAATTAGAAATTATAGATATAATAGAAAAATTAGAAATTATAGATATAATACACATACTGTATATTCAGACTACGTATTATGACTATATCTATATAATCTGTCAATGTACACACATAAAATAAGAAAAAAAAGGATGAAAATATTTTTGTCCGCCTAAATCATAGCAAATGCCGTATGTGCGGTGAATCATTGTCGTCATTATCACTATAGAAGCTGCACTTGCAGGAATTGTACGGCTTAGAGCCAACCATTCTTGATATTTGGTAAGAAAGCGGCTTTTGGTTCGATTAGCTTCTTGTCACTTTTGAGTCAATCTCGGAATAAATTTTTTCTTCAGCTCTCTTTTGAGGTTCACAAGAGCACTTCCATTTACGTTAGGATATTTACAATTTAAAGGTTCAATACATTTCTTCGGGTCTCTATTATAAGACAACGCGATTTCGGCCAATCCCGAATATAAAAATGTTAAAGTTGGCATGGTTTGTTGTTACTTTCTCAGGTTGACGAAGGTAAATGACAAAAAATATAATTTCTATCCAATTTATAGACCCTAGATAACATAAGGTACTTGCTAATTGAGGGTAGTAATTAGGTAATTGTCTTTCTTTTGATATATTAAGAGGCTTGACTAATTACCTTAAATACGGTTTTCTAAGTATTTAAATAATAGGGAGCGACTAAATTAATGAATTCTAATGAATTTAGATAACAATCGTCACATTAGATAATAATTTCTTAGCTCATTTTCAATACCACGAATTTTTGTTATTCTTACTCTAGGCGAGTTAATGTTGGCTTAATCATGAGGAGGCAGATGGTGGCAGTTGAATTTCATATCTACTTGTTTCTGAGGGTTGTCCCTATAATACAATGTATAAATTAGCCGGTAGCAGCTGGTAGATCGACACTTATGGGCCTAGAATGACAGAAAAAGTGAAAAAAAGCCCCTCAGAATATAAGAAATAAAATTAAATATAAAAATAGAATAAAATTGTGTAACGATACTGGTTTTAATTTAATAAAAGTATGAAAATTTATAATAAACATAAATCAATTCCACGAATTTTGAGTATGTCACATTCAAAATAGTATAAAAATTCTTGAGAAAATAATAAATGGAGGGAAAAGATGCACCCAAAAATTGAATTGAGCAGATAAATAAAAATTGTTGTAATTATTCTTAATATCTTTGTAAGGATCTAAGAACAGATGCTCTTTTTTCTCTCTCTGGAATAATTTACTCCTTGTAACGCCTCCCTTTGGAGCGGTGTCAGAGTGAACGAATGATTGGTAAGAAAAACCCCAAGTTAAATAGTTTAAAGAACTTAAGAGTATTGTGAACACTTCAATAACGACACTTAAGTAAGGAAAAAGGCAAACATTTAATTCTTTTGAATTAAACTTAGCAATATTCAAAAACACAAAAATATTATCTGATCGATAATAAGGCTAAACTAACATATGTCACGACTAGTGACTTAAATTACTCGTTAGAGCTTTGACCAAATCAGTTCAAAAGATAGCTTTAAACCTCAAATGCTAGATTTATGTTAAGCATAAATTCACAAGGTTCTGTTAAACAGCATTACACTGGCATAACCAATTAAATTAACTAGCGCTAAATTTTTATAGTTCATTCGGCTTGAATCTTCATTCTTCAACGCTGTCGTTCGTCCAACCTAAGAAAGAAAAAGGAATCATATCTTCGGTCTTCAGTTTTCACATTAATCGTAGAACGAATGCGTTAACGAAAAATTACATTGTAATATCTTCTGGTTTCCTAACATTGAATTCATCTTGCTTCAGATTAGCCGATTTGCTGCAATTTGGCGACCTTCATTCCTATTCGGTTAGCCATGTTGTAACTGCCGTCGTCATGGAAACTAACTTCGCCTCTTGCTTGTGAAAATTCGACTTTCACAAACGGAAACCGATGAAATACTTCATCACAGGAATCTGGGAGATGATTCACATATTAAATAGGCACAGAATACAAGCATTGGACCTTTAGCTTATATTCTAAGTTGACGAATATCTTAAATGAGAGAATCCTTTCCTCTCATTTGAATTGGCACAAACTTATCGCAGGAACTGCTTTTAACACTGCAGAATTTACACATCTTTCTGCCTTCGCAGTTGCCAAGTAACTCACTGAGTTCTTGCTTTCACAACAGAGCATTGCCTCTGCTCCGTCAACAATTACATGTGAACGTTGCATGCTGCACTTTCTTTTATTGAACGTTCACACTGTTGTATTTTCACCGGCAGTTAACCCTATTTCACTTTATAAACACCATTTCATAGTTATCTGTGCAGAATGAATATATCTAGGGAAATTAAGGTAAGTAACCTAAAACACACTTTACACGTTGATTCAAATTCCCTATTACACAATCCACCACAAAACCCCCCCTCATTCTGCATTGTTAACTTACAAAAACACTAAACTTTATTTTTCATCTAGAAAATAAAGAGTAAACACAACTTTAAACTATCACTTTAAGTTTGCACACTTTCACTTTAAATCTCTCACCAGAGATTGCTTTGGTTAGGGCATCTGCCGGATTTTCTTCACTTGCTACATATTGCAATCGGATTTCCTTTTGTTTCACATAGTCTTTGATTGCATAGTATTTCAACTTGACATGTTTACGTCTTGTCATGTCGAATTCGTTTTGGATCAGCCTGATTGTTGGCTTATTATCACAGTGAATTGTCGATGCACTTCCACTTAATTCTGTGACCTTGAGCTCGGACAAAAACCTTTTTTTGTCCAATGACCTCGTGTACACAGTCATTGCAAGCGACCAGCTCACTCTCCTGAGTGGATTGGAAAATAACACTTTGTTTCTTGCTCTTCATTTATGGAATATTTGCCGCTGATCCTTCTTTTTAAGGCCTCTGTGTCGCTTGGATTTGTTACTGTTAATTCCTTTTATGGCTTCTGTGTGGCTCGTAGGTATTTCGTCTAATCTGACCGCATGCACTCTGACTTCAGATTGTCTTCTTACTCGTCTGCTTCTTAGACTTAAATACTTTTCCTCATCCGACGCTTTGTTCATGGATTCGGCGTTATCTGACTTTTCACTTGGTCTGTTAGACTCGTCATTTGACGTTGATAAAGCTGTTCTGGCAGAATCATTAGACTCTTTATCCTCTTCTGCTGAACTGGAATCCGATGACTTCATCTTTTCTTCCGGAATTGATAGACAATCATAGTCTTCTTCTTTTCCGGTCGAACGGGTCTCGAGAAGCTCGCATCCACGGTTGTTTTCGTTGATGAACACATTTCTTGTCTCAATGATGCGCTTATCTTCTACATCAAAGACAACGTAGCCTATAGTGTTGCTTGAGTATCCCAAGAATATTCCCTTGTGGATTCTTGAAACGAACTTGTTTCGTACCTTAATCTTGGCAGTTTAAGATTAGCCATACTTCCAAATTTGCGGAAGTAGTTCTCACTCGGTGGATTTTGCTTCTCATACCATCTGGTGATAGGTATTTCATTTTTCAGGCTCTGATGAGGAATACGATTCAATACATAATTTGCGCAGATGACCGCAAATGTCCAATACTTTAGTGGCAGACGTGAGTCCATTAAGATTGTCCTGGCAACTTCTAACAGAGTTCTGTTAAATCTCTCCGCGATCCCATTCTGCTGTGAACAGTAAGCGGACGGGTGCTGGAATTTGATGCCATTGTCTTTCAGGAAGTCGGTGACACACTGGTATTCGGTTCCTCGATCCGAAAATAAGTGTTTAACACATTCAGGTCGCTGCCCATAGATTCTACGGGCGGCCATATATTCCCTAAATTTACGTTGCCCGGCAATTCTCCGAGTGCGAATTTCTTATTATTTTGCTTCACTTTGGCCGGCGTTTTTTCGAGCGGCGACCACTCGGGATTGTTTGTATGCTATTCTAGTTCAAAAATACGCCAATTGGTGGGGTTAATTGTTGACAGTATCTCGCGGAATCTCACTGGAAGTCCCAGAAGTGTACCAGTGACTCCATTTGTTTTGGAAGACTGTGTATAGTAGTTTTTCAAATGACTACATATTTAAATTGTTTATAATATCATTAAAACAATTTAAAATATAATTTTACATTGTTTAATATTATATTTTTTCTGATTTGTCCATTTTTTGGAATTTTTATCTAATAGAGATACAGTGTAAAACTTTTTTTTTTGTCTCAAATTTTACTCTCGTTTGTACCTAAATTTCTTGTTTGTTATAATACTTACAATAAAATCTCATATCATTTTGAAGACAAACATTAGCTTTTGAAGACAAACATGCTCGAAAATAGCACGACCCGTGGGGAAAGCCAGGCGAGCAAAGGGTACGACCCGAAAGTGTTAACCTTGTATCCACTGGATCGCTCGGCAAACGCAATAAACCTCTTTATTCGCTCGAATTCGTCCTTTTTACTTTCTATGACATCGATAAAACTTCGTGTTGAGAAGTCGTCGATGAAAGTAATGATATACCGTTTGGTGCCACCTTGGTCCAAGATCGGTCCACAGAGATCTATGTATACGTATTCTAACGGTGCGGTAGATCTTATATCTTTCATGCTACGATGAGGGATGTTTGTCATCTTCCCTTGTTTGCATGTCTCACATACGTCCTCACTGGGGCTCTTGGGAATTATGATGTCACTTAGTTCCTTCAGCAAACCCATTGATTGAAGAATTCGCATTTTCTTTGGTGAGGCAAGAGCAAAACGTGCATGCCAGAGCAGGTATTTGTCATTAAAATAGCTTTTCACCGTTGTGTGAACAGGCTCACAATCTACTTTGTATAGATTGTTGGATGACCTATAGCCTATAAGGAATCTTTTTCCGTTAGCGTCTCTCACAACGTAGCTATCATTGCGTATGACTTGAGATCAACCTTTATCGTCTAGCGCTCCTGCTGAAATAAGATTGACTAACATCTTAGGTACGATGTAGGTGTTGGTTAGTGTCACGGATTTCTGTTTATTATTTATAAGTTATGAGAAACCCACGATCTACTTTGATAATTTCCTTTAAGGGAAAAGAAAAAAATATTATAGATAAGTATTGAAATAACTAACTTAAAGTCCTTCTAAATTAAGGATGAAACCCTTACGCGCCTTTTGATAGCCGGGCCCACAAAGTTTATCTTAAGCACGAGTAGGTTAATTGAGGGGACAGGGTAATAAAATTTTAGTTAATAAAGTACACAAGACAATAACAAACTTTATAAGGAGTATATATTTTCTAAAAATAAGTATAACGGGTTTACACAAGATAATACGGGGTATATTGAAAATTAAAAGGAGAGTTCTGAATTAATCACTCAGTTCTTGAGAATCTTAGTTGTGTCATTTATATGCATACAAAAATATGTCGGTTTCCTCGGGTCATGGCCAAGATATAGAATAAAGTACTTACAGTTTTGTCCGGACAATTCTCACAGTAATTTTAGGTTTTCAAAACCTGCAATGGGCGATATACCACGCACATATGAACGACGCACTTTCTTCTATCACTATATCACCTTTTCCGTTAGCTTGGGTCTCCGCATATCTATCGCTTGTTGGAGCTGGGATTGGCAGAGTCGCAAGGTATTCGCATTCGGGGTTAGCTGCAGAACATCCTCTCGGCCCATCGCTTTCCCTCGGGCCAACGTGGCCCCGAGAAACGACCGGGGGCCGCAAATGAGCGGTCGAAATAGCGATGTCCGTCGTCTTGGAGATTTACATCGTCTTATACGGTTGGTTGCCTTCTCTAACGGAGCACAGACGAGTGATGTACCGCTCGGTGTTGTTCGAATTATGTATCATCCTCGAACTTACATCACATGATGCATTTTCCAGAGTTTTTTTCCCGCCTCATGGTTCTTATCATTTACACTCACCTCTGAACTAGTTATTGGGGGTCCCGGTGGGATGAGAGACGATCGGGGAGAAAAAAGAAATGAATCATCCACTGTTTCTACACAAAGTGTCAGCCGATGATGTAGAAGACAGGTGAGGGTTTCAGGCCGTTCTTTAATTTCTTTAGAGCAGATGCAGATTTCCGTTCTTTAGAGCAGATGCAGCCCCTTGATCCAAGGTCACTCGGGTCGCTCGTTTCCTCATGTTTAGAGGGGGTGACCCTTGACCCGTCGTCTTGAGATAGATGGGTGATCCTCGAAGAGTCGCCATGCTGGCTGCGGATTATTTACTTTTTGGGGCCGAAAGAGGGAAAGCTGGTCTGGAATAGGGGAATTTAGCTGAAGAGAATTCTCTCGTGTTTGTGGAGAAAAACACAAAAATAAAGATATTCAATTAATTACAGTGAAAAGAATAATATTAGTTGAAACTCACAGGATAGAAGGGGGAGGGGCGAATATATGAATAAAGATAAAATAAAGGATGACAGTGGCACGGTTAATTGTTTAGAAATGAAAATATACCGTGACATTAGCTTTAAAACTTGTGATTGGTCTTGATCGAGTTCAACCTTAAGATCAACTGATCCTATTCCGTAGGCGGGTACAGGGATATTCGAGGTTCCTTCCCACTCCGAAAAGCGATAGCGTATCCCCTCCGAATTGATCGGTACTATCCTCAAAATAATGCGGTGACAGAATAATACTACACAGGTATTTAAATAGAGCTCCACATATGGTAGATATCATTAATAGGCATCGATAACAAGGCGAAGTATGTGGATATATTTTGTCTAAATTCGCGGAGGTGGGTAATATGAGCTCTCTTCGCTTGAGTAGGATCACTAAGTAATTCGACAATGTAAGATACGGGGGATGTTACCCTCTTAATAACGTATGGGCCCTGAAAACAAGGGAATGATTTTGCCGCTCTCTGTCCAGGCTTCGAGGATAAGGAATGGGTTCTAAGCATAACTAAATCTCCAACTTGGAAAACTTTTCTCTTACGTTTCTTATTACACCTCTGTATATCTTTTTCCGCACATTTCAAACTGCGGCGTTTTACATCTTCGACAACTTTATTAATATGGTCGTGAAATTTCGACTTCTAGTTTTCGTTGTTAATATCATTGTTGTCTTGCAGTACTACCTTTCCAGGGAGAATTTCTCGGCCGAACATGCAGTAGGCTGGAGAAAATTTTGTAGCCTTATTTACGGAGCCCCGTCGACAAAGCAACAAACTTGGGATATCCTCATCCCACTTTTGGTGTCGCTCGCCTAAGTAGCTTCGAATTACCGTCATAATGCTTTGTATATATCGTTCAGAAGGGTTCGATGCGGCATGATAAGGACTACAAAAGTGTTGTTTTATTCCGTAATCGGAACAGAATTTTTGGAAGGCTTTACATTTAAATTGTACTCCATTATCACTTAAAATAGTTCTCGGGAAGCCGAACCGATAAAACACCTCCTTCATGAATTTAATGCAGCTTTCGGCATTTGCGGAATGGAGAGGCTTAGCTTCTATCCAACCGCTAAAAGCATCTACCAATACGAACAAATAGGCGTTTTTGTTGCCGCTTCTGGGTAAAGGACCTGTAAAGTCTACCGCTACGACGTCCCACCGATCTCTCTTCTCCGACAATTGGGCCAATCCTAAAGGTTTTTCCCGGGAAGGTTTAGTTCTTTGGCACTGTACACAGGCGAGTATAAATTTTCGAATATCAAAGTACATTCCTGGCCAAAAATATCTCTCCTTTATTTTTTCTAATGTCTTAGTTATTCCCTGATGTCCTCCTACTTCTTTGTCACTATGCCATTGTTCGAGGATTTCCCCAATCAACGCTTTCGGAACTATCTTTACCGCCAGCCTTTCTCTCTTAGAACGAATGTATTTTTCCTTAACCAACAATCCGTCTCGGATATGAAAGGCCCACGAAAAATGTGTCCTTTCTTTAGCTCTTGAAGTCTTTTGATCTGTTTACTGCAGAAATCATCTTTAGACTGAGCATCGATCCATTCTTGGCTTTCTACTTTTAGAAAGTTAAAATTTACTCTAGATAGAGCATCCGCTACTACATTATCTTTTCCTTTTTTATGTCTGAATTCGAAATCTAAATGTTGTATTTTCAAGCTCCACCTAGTTACTCTACTGGATATTTCATTCCTGGAGGTCAGCCATTATGATCCGGCTATATGATCCGTAAAGATAATGAAGCGTGTCCCTTCTATGTAAGGTCGAAAATGAAAAACTCCATAAACCACAGCAAGACATTCTAATTCATTAATCGAATAGTTTCTCTCAGCCGCGTTCAAACTGCGAGATGCGTACGCTATGACTTGTTCACCATTGTCACTAGGCTGCAACAAGTTAGCAGATATTCCTTCGGAAGAGGCATCGCAATACAGATGAAATTCCTTATTAAAATCCGGCTGAACCAAAATTGGAGCGTTGGATAACAAATCTTTCATTTTATCAAAAGCTATTTGTTGTTCGTTTCCCCAAGTCCAATGATTACCTTTCCTTAATAATTTCCTGAGTGGTGCAGTGACCTTAGAGAAATCTTTGATAAATTCTCGAAAATACATACACATCCTGAGGAAGCGTCTGATTGGTCTGAGATTCTTAGGCACAGGGAAATCTAATATGGGTCTTACCTTTTCAATCGATGGCCGGCACCCATTATGATCAATGTGGAAACCTAGATATTCAATTTCCTCTAATCCAAAATGAGATTTTTCGAAGTTTACTCTTAAATCATGATCATGGAGGAGCTTTAGTAGAGCGTCGACTACTTCGATGTGGGTTTCCCAATTCGGGGTAGCTATTAAAAGGTCGTCAGCGTATCTGAATACAAAATTTTGCCATTCGGGCCCTATTAGTTGATCTAATACTAGATTTAAACAGGCCGCTCCATTCTTTAATCCGAACGCCACGACATTCATTCCAAAGGTTCCTAAACCAGGTACGCTGAAGGCAACCTTTTTCCTAGACTCAGTATCAAGAGGGATTTGCCAATAAGCTTTCGCTAAATCAATGGAGGAGAATATCCGGGCATCTTTAAGGCTATGAATAATGTCATTTATTCGGGTGGTGTAATATGCAAATCCCGTAGTTATAGCATTTAATGCTCGAGCATCTATTATGAATCGAGGGTCTTTCCCTTTTGATTTCTTAAGGAAATAAGGTAAGGACCAGGGGGTTTCTATGCGACTAACAATCCCATCCTTTAGCATATCTACTACTATTTTGTGAATGGCGTCGAGATCTGCCGGCGAGAAGCGATAAGGGCGGATCTTAACTGGGGGGGGGGGTTACCTGTATCAATATGGTGGATATGCCCCTTGTATCTCTAATGAACACCGAGTTTCTTACGGCTGTGTTGATTCACTATTGTCTGAAGTTTATGCTCTGCTCTCATCCGTTCAGTCTCTCTTACGATTTTATGCACCCTTCCCGCCGTTCCTATTTTAATGTCAAATCCTGTTTTTGAAAAACCAACGGAGAAGTTGTAAAGTCTGAGAATATCTAGTCCGATTAAACCGTCACCTGAACCTCCTAGGAACGCTAATACTTCTATTTCAAGGTCAGAAGACGTCAGAGGTTCATCTGCGCCTTCGGCGTGCATCTTTCCTGATAATACAAATTTATGTGTGATAGCGATTTTACTACCATCGGCTAAGATTATATTTAATTTACATGGTATTTTTTCAAACCCCAATTTTTGAAGGAGTGCCGAGTGACAGCTATTTATGCATGAAACATCAGCCCCGGAATCAATTTCAAAGCGGAATCTGGTCCCATCTCCGAGGGTAAAGTAAACATAAGGCGTTAATTTGGCTTCTCCATCATTATTTAAGCTACGGAAATTCGGTTCGTTGTGGGTAAAGGACGTCTCTCCGCCCACACCGAATGAATTACCGCGGTTATTTAAATTTCTTACATTTCTCTTTTTATAGTCCTGACAGTTCGATCGGGGATAATTCGTTGGGCCAGAACAGCTGCAGCCTGCCCTGCCCACCTTTAGTTTCCCGATCTCCTAGGGACACTACAGATGCATTTGAAAGAATACTGTCCAAAACGCCCGCATTTAAAACAGTACACTCCATTTGTCTGAGTTGCCACCGATGTTGAGTTATTTCCCTCGCCTTTGTTATAAATCTCGGGAGATTTTCCCATTTTCAATCTATCAGTCTTCATAGCATTCACACGGTTACTATCGGATTGCAGGCTGTCGAGTACAGACTCCACGCGTCTAGCATATTTGATTAGGAGTTCGGGATCTCTGCATTTTTCCAAAAATATTTTTCCTTTGTATATCTGTGTCATCCCATGATATGCAATCCGTACTAGCTCATCCCCCGTTAATTCTTTATCCAACATGCTCGCTTTTTGTTTAATTCGCGCTACAAATATTTCCATTATTTCTCCCTTATTTTGTTTAAGTTTATGCAGCGTCTCCATTTCATCACCCCTATGGATATCCATAAGAAATGTGTTGTGCCATTCCTCTCGGAAGCTCTCCCAGTCAAGCCATTGATCAACCCTGTCATTCACCCAGGGGTGAATTCTTTTTTCACAAATTCTCGGGAGGATTTCCTTGAATTCCGCAAATGAGACATTATGAAGGTTTGATAATTTGTGACAATTTAAGAGAAATTCTCTAACGGACCCGTCACACATCCCAGAAAATTTAATGTCTCCGAACAACGCAAGGCGATCTTTAAAAGATAATGCTTTTCTGAAGATTCGGGGGGTGGAGTCACTCGTTTCTTTTGTTTTGTTATAACTAATGTTTGATATGTCGCCGTCACTGAGATTGGCAGATTTGGCTCTGTTGTGTTTGGACACATATGTATTAAACACAGGTCTAACTAAGAATTCATCGTGATTAAATGTATTTAAATCAATGTTTTCGATATCATCCCATGATATTTTTCCTTCGCTCTCCGCGGACTTTCGGAAGTTTTCTATGTATTTGGCTATTTCCTCTTGGAGACTAGTCAGAGAGTGTTCGCATTCTATCTCTAATAGAGTAGTAAGCATTATTAATGCATTCCTCCTCAATTCTTTCACAGTCCATACGTTATATATTAGGCCCGCAATAATGCCTGTACTTTGAAGATCCAACACCTCTTTTACAAGTTCTTTGTTGTCTGAATCTTCTGTTTGCGACATTTCGGTACGATATTGGGATTAAATAATCTAATAAACGGTTTGTAAGAGATACAAGGTAAATGTTATAGGTTCAGCACTAACATTTATCTACTAATATTCTGAAAATAGTATGCCGATCAGAATAGATTTACACAAATATTTCGTTTTATGATTTCCTAGTTGATAGATAGTAAAGCAATAAATCGCACTTCTCAATAATAATAATATTTTTAAAGAAATATACGGCTTGGGTTCGGTGGATTGAAACAGGCCATTATAATAAAATGTTTACTAACTCTATAACAAGATTGATAAATGCAATAATAGACAAACGTTTGGCTATAGAAACAAATATGATAAATAATGGATAGATATAGAAAATACTGGAAAAGAGTAAGTATTAAAAATACAATTCATTAATCAAACTACAGTCATTATTATAAGGCAAGGCCCCATTCCAGAGTTCCGTTTTCTAAGGGACAAACTGACACTAATTATCCAAATGCGCCAGTTTTCGAACCGAGATCTGCTAGCACTTCTTGTGTCACGGATTTCTGTTTATTATTTATAAGTTATGAGAAACCCGCGATCTACTTTGATAATTTCCTTTAAGGGAAAAGAAAAAAATATTATAGATAAGTATTGAAATAACTAACTTAAAGTCCCTCTAAATTAAGGATGAAACCTAACGCGCCTTTTGATAGCCGGGCCCACAAAGTTTATCTTAAGCACGAGTAGGTTAATTGAGGGGACAGGGTAATAAAATTTTAGTTAATAAAGTACACAAAACAATAACAAACTTTATAAGGAGTATATATTTTCTAAAAATAAGTATGACGGGTTTACACAAGATAATATGGGGTATATTGAAAATCAAAAGGAGAGTTCTGAATTGATCACTCAGTTCTTGAGAATCTTAGTCGTGTCATTTATATGCATACAAAAATATGTCGGTTTCCTCGGGTCATGGCCAAGATATAGAATAAAGTACTTACAGTTTTGTCCGGACAATTCTCGCAGTAATTTTAGTTTTTCAAAACCTGCAATGGGCGATATACCACGCACATATGAACGACGCACTTTCTTCTATCACTATATCACCTTTTCCGTTAGCTTGCGGTCGATGTGTCTCCGCATATCTATCGCTTGTTGGAGCTGGGATTGGAAGAGTCGCAAGGTATTCGCATTCGGGGTTAGGTGAAGAGCATCCTCTGGGCCCATCGCTTTCCCTCGGGCCAACGTGGCCCCGAGAAACGACCGGGGGCCGCAAATGGGCGGTCGAAATAGCGATGTCCGTCGTCTTGGAGATTTACATCGTCTTATACGGTTGGTTGCCTTCTCTAACGGAGCACAGACGAGTGATGTACCGCTCGGTGTTGTTCGAATTATGTATCATCCTCGAACTTACATCACATGATGCATTTTCCAGAGTTTTTTTTCCCGCCTCATGGTTCTTATCATTTACACTCACTTCTGAACTAGTTATTGGGGGTCCCGGTGGGATGAGAGACGATCGGGGAGAAAAAAGAAATAAATCATCCACTGTTTCTACACAAAGTGTCAGCCGATGATGTAGAAGACAGGTGAGGTTTTCAGGCCGTTCTTTAATTTGTCAGAGCATTTGCAGCCCCTTGATCCAAGGTCACTCGGATCGCTCGTTTCCTCATGTTTAGAGGGGGTGACCCTTGACCCGTCGTCTTGAGATAGATGGGTGGTCCTCGAAGAGTCGCCATGCTGGCTGCGGATTATTTACTTTTGGGGGCCGAAAGAGGGAAAGCTGATCTGGAATAGGGGAATTTAGCTTAAGAGAATTCTCTCGTGTTTGTGGAGAAAAACACAAAAATAAAGATATTCAATTAATGACAGTGAAAAGAATAATATTAGTTGAAACTCACAGGATAGAAGGGGGAGGGGCGAATATATGAATAAAGATAAAATAAAGGATGACAGTGGCACGGTTAATTGTTTAGAAATGAAAATATACCGTGACATTAGCTTTAAAACTTGTGATTGATCTTGATCGAGTTCAACCTTAAGATCAACTGATCCTATTCCGTAGGCGGGTACAGGGATATTCGAGGCTCCATAAACTTGCACTGGTTTCTCTAGCTTCTGGTATGAGCTGAATGATGACTTGTAATTGCAGATATTATGACTAGTTGCACTTTCAATATACCAGTGGTGTTGACTTTCTTGCTTTTTCTTCAGATCTTCACACATAACCATAACGCCCGAAAAGTTCTTGGACTTGTTAGTTCCTTTTGTAGTGCTTTCTTTGGATCTCTTCTTTCTGCAATTCTTCGCAATATGCCCTGTTTTCCCACAATTGAAACATTTCCTGTTTTCCTGGAATTTGGACATCTTTCCAGATGTACTGGCATTCATCTCAACTGGAGGAGTAACTGTTGTTTGGAAGGTCTCGGACACGACAGCAGGCTTTTCGACGCTTATGTTCGAGTGGTTTCTTTTATATTCCTGAAATACATCCTCAATCACATGCTCTGAGTTATAATTGCTCGATTTGTGTCTGATCATGATACTCTGGGCCCAGGCATCGTAGGTCTTTGGTAATCCTGACAGAATGAGCCAACTTATTTCTTCGTCTGGGATCTGACTGCCATTTGAAGTGATCTCATTCACCAACAACTTGATTTTCATAATGTTGTCAGGAAGATTCTCATCACTTACAAGTTTGCTAACATTATAGAGGACTCTCTTTAAGTCGCAGACCTTGAGATGGTCCACTATATTGAACTTCGATTCAATCTCTTGAAGAAGCTTGCTCGGTTCTTTTTCTTCCTTTAGCATCAACCGGAATTTCTCTTACACTGCTTCAATGATGAATCCCGTTGCCTTCTGGGACTTGTCCAACAACTTGTACTTTAAAGGACTATCTTCCTTGCTTTTTATCTCATCAAGGGGAGTATTTGCCACGTCCCACAATCCGTTTTTCTGCAACAACGTGCGGATATGCATCTTCCACTGAAGATAATTCGTTCCCGCAAACAGCAAAACATTACTAGCCATAATGAATATGCTTTACTTTCCTTGTGTGTTATAAGTTCGCAATTAAACTACTCTTATTCTATCAATAGCCTGTGCATGCTCAAATTTGAATCACTCAACATACGCTACAGAACACATAGCTTAAAGTCCTAACTCTATATCTTTCACGTTGACAGTTCATCTTTAGTTCCACTCATTTGTTAGTTGCGCAGTGGAATGTGATGCTGCGGTTTATAACCATTTGTGGAAGAAAATAATAAATGGAGGGAAAAGAGGCACTCAAAAATTGAATTGAGCAGGTAAATAAAAGTTGATATAATCTATATTACTAAAATCTTCTTTCTCTGTCTGTCTGTCTGTCTTTCCAGCGCAATTTTCTGTGAGAATGGAAAATAGATATAATTTTTACAATGAAAGATCCGCGACAGGAATCGAACTTGCAACCTTCTGATCCGAAGTCAGATGTCTTATCCATTAGGCCATAGGGACTACAACTCTCTTTATAGTGTTTTTTGAGTTATATCTCCTTTCCTTTCCCCCATCAATAAAGAATGTATTCAACCTTTTTTTTGAATCTCAAGATTGTTTATTTATTTCCCACCCGTCAGTTTATTTATAAATCGAAACTGACAATTAAAACTATAATTGCCAAAACGTTGCAATATTTTAAATATTCTTACCTAACCAAATTCCATGTGATATTGAAAAATATGTGTGTACACGGCAGATGTTGGAGTAAAGAAAACAGGGTCAAGAAAGAAGGATAAAGATATGGATATAAAGAGGTTCGGCTATTTGCCGTTTGGTCACTCAGACCACATGTTTGGGTACCGTTGTGTCCCCTCATAAAACATTGATGACGTCAATGATTATTCTTCAACATAAGGTTGAGTTTCTGTGGTCATTAAGAGTACTGCAGATTTACAGAAAGATAAAATGACCTTAATATTAAGAGTGGGAGATGTTTTCAGTGGTAAGACGAATTCTACCAAAGATCTCCCATCCGTTCCTAGCTAAAGCTATAGAGAAGCATAGAATGTGTTCAGGAGTTACCTGATCCATTCCACATTTCCTACATAAATTGCTTTGGGAAATAACTAGAATATGTAGGTGTCTGTTAAGAGTACAGTGTCCTGTGAGAACTCCTGTAATCATCTTCCAATGTTTCCTATCTAAACTCAGGATTGACATTGCAAGGCGATGGTCAGGCCTTTTAATGAACAACGTGGCCTGCCTCATACCATGCGAGGCAATCCAATGCCTATGAAGCTGTTTTCCCAGGACAGTTCCTAGTAATCGTTTGCCTAAATCAAACGAGAAACCTAAGAAGGGTTCCGGGCCAATCGGAGTCAAAGATGAACGCCTTTTGGCCAACAGGTCCGCTTTCTCGTTTCCATCAATGCCTAAGTGCCCAGGGACCCAGAACAGATAAACCAAATTTTTCCTGGCTAGGCAGGATAGCGCCTCCCTACATTCAGCAACGAGCTGAGAGGTGCAAACAGAACTGCTCAGAGCATGCAAAGCTGCTTGACTATCTGAGCAGATATAAATAGTCCTATTGACATAATGACGGTTGAGGTTTTCATACGCACAGAAGAGAATAGCATATACCTTGGCCTGAAATACTGTGCAAGTGGATCCCGTGGGCTTGGAAGAAGCTAGCCCTTGGTCTCAGCCCATATATTCCGGCTCCCGTCTTGTTTCCAATCCTGGATCCATCCGTGAACCAGACAATACTCCAGGGGGATAAAAGATCATGTCCTTTAGCAAGCCATTCTTCCCTGCTTGGAAAGTGAGTAGCATAGTTAGGTATCATATTGAAATAGGAAGTCAGAGCAGTTCTGAGAGAAAGCATGGGACAGAGGTCCTGTGCTTCCCTCCAGATACTGGAATTATAAGAGGTGTTATTACACCATTTGCCTTGATTTACCAACCTAAAGGCGGTTTTTCTGGCTTGATGCTCGATAAAGAGATAGGAGGCAGATCCAAAATTGCCTCCAGGGCGGCTGTAGGTGCCGTCTTTAAAGATCTGGTGATCCCTAAACAGGCTAGACGCTGTAGTCTGCTTAAGAGCATCCTAACAGTCTTCAACCTTGTTGTAGTCCACCCGACAATAGCTCTGCGTAACTTAATGCAGTTCTAACCAGGGTCACATACAGCCAATAGATAACCTTTGGCTGAAGACCCCATGAACAACCAAAAGTCCTTCTGCACATCCAAAAGGTGGCAATGGATTTCTTGATCTTTGAATCTAAATGTTCTTTCCAGGTCAGTTTGGAGTCAAGAATAACTCCAAGTTACTTGACCCTTTTGGAAAGATCAATTTGTGTGTTAAATAGGTTTAAATTTGGAGTTTTCCCTATCTTTCGTTTCCTAGTAAAGTTTACAAGAGTAGCTTTGCTAGGATGGCAAGAAAGAAAGAAGCACTCTTTTCTTTGAGGTGGAATATCGAAAAAATCACTATTTGCAGATCAAAAACCATCAATATTTGTAACTCGAACGTCACTGAAAAGTGACAATTACAATAAAAATGAGAGTCAAAAGTTAAAGAAACAGTACTTCTATTAGCTAGAATACTGAAAAAAACACTATTGTAACTCAGAAACCACTGGAAAGTATCAATCTATATTACTAAAATCTTTTATTTATCTGTTTTTCTGTCTGTATGTCCTTAGCAATTTTCTGTGAGAATGGAAAATAGAAATAATGTTTACAATGAAACATCCGCGACAGGAATCGAACCTGCAACGTTCTGATCCGAAGTCAGACGTCTTATCCATCAGGTCATGGGGACTACAACTCTCTTCAAATTGCATTTTGACTTATCTCTCCTTCCCATTCCCCCATCAATAAGGAATATTCAATCTTTTTTTTGAATCTCAAGATTGTTTATTTATTTCCCATCCGTCAGTTTATTTATAATTCGAAACTGACAATTAGAACTATAATTGCCGAAATATTTTAAGAATTCTTCCTTAACCAAATTCTATGTGATATTGAAAAATAAGCGCGTGTACACGGCAGATGTTGGAGCAAAGAAAACAGAGTCATGAAAGAAAGAAGCATCCTTTTTATGAGATAAATTACTGAAAAACACTATTTGTCACTCAAATACCTGGAATCACGTCAAAGTTAAGAACTTACCAAAGAACGAGATTGTCGATAACATCAATCGAGTGATAAGTCAAAGAATACAAGGTGAGACTAGAAAGTATTTAAGTGAGAATAAAATTGACACTTCTGATAATCCACAACACGAACATCACTATCTGCCTGAATATCTGAACTCATTGAATCTCAGCGGTATTCCTCAACATCGTTTGTCATTGAAGATTGGATCTCCAATAATGTTGTTGCAAAAAAATCAATCCCAAGTTTGGACACTGCAACGGAACTCAACTTAAATGCCGTTCATTCGATAATGATCTCATAGTAGCCGAAATTATAACAGGAACTTATAAAGGAGATTTTGTTTCATCCATAGGATGTTTATGAAACCAAACGATAATCTACTTCTATTCACTTTGACAGAAAAGCAATTTCCGATCAGGCCTTCTTACACGATGTTTATCAATAAAGCTCAAGGACAGACTCTAAATAAAATTGCCATCTATTTGGAGAACGTTGTCTTCACTCACCCACAACTTTATGCCTTTGAGTCACAAGTCATCAGAATTTGGCTATCTTCACTCGAAAGAATAGTCACAATCAATTCGTCACTAAGAATTTCGTATACATGCTACGATCTTCAATCATCATCTATACTAACAAACATTCATCTCAACATATCTCTTCTTCAAATATCTATATCAATCAATTTGCACACGGGTAATGGTTGTAATTAAGAAAAGAGATTCAAGAAAGAAAGAAGCACTATTTATATAAGATAGAATACTGTAAAATCACTATTTGTAACTTAAAAACCACTGAAAAGTATATATATATTAATAAAAGCTTTTATTTCTCTGTCTGTCTGGAGGAATTATTGTATTTTGTGAATAGAAATAAATGTGTAATAGAAATAATTTCTACAAATTCACTACGGTAATCGAACATGCAACCATCTGCTCCGAAGTTAGATGTCTTAGCCATTAGACCACGAGGATTACATTCTAATCTCCATAAAAAATAAAAATATATCATAGATATATGATTCACACGCTGGTTCTAAAAGCAGTCGTGGATTAACAGAATATAAACATTAGAAATTAAATTAAAAATAAACTTTTAAAAAATTTTAGTTTTAGTTTACTTGATGTAATTTGTGTGTGTGTGCTTTTTTAATAAATAAAAAGTAGTTTTCCGATGTATATGCGGAGGCTTCCGGAGCGAGGCGACGGATAGCCGACTAGTTCTTTTGAATTAAACTGAGCAATATTCAAGAAGACAAAAATAATATCTGATCGATAATATGGCTAAACTAACATATGTCACGACTAGTGACTTAAATTACTTGTTAGAGTCCTTTGACTAAATCAGTTCAAAAAAATAGCTTTAAACCTCAAAAGCTAGATTTACGTTAAGCACAAGATTCTGTTAAAATCACAAAGTTCTGTTAAACAGCATTACGCTGGCATAACCAATTAAATTAACTAGCGCTAAATCTTTATAGTTCATTCGGCTTGAATCTTCATTCTTCAACGCTGTTGTTCGTCCAACCTAAGAACGAAAAACGAATCAAATCTTCGGTCTTCAGTTTTCACATTAATCGTAGAACGAATGCGTTAACGAAGAATTACACTGTAATATCTTCTGGTTTCCTAACATTGAATTCGTCTTGCTTCAGATTAGTCGATTTGCTACAATTTGGCGACCTTCATTCCTTCTCGGTTAGCCATGTTGTAACTGCCGTCGTCTTGGAAACTAACTTCGCCTCTTGCTTGTGAAAATTCGACTTTCACAAACGAAAACCGATGAAATACTTCATCACAGGAATCTGGGAGATGATTCACACATTAAATAGGCACAGAATACAAGCATTGGACCTTAAGCTTATATTCTAAGTTGACGAATATCTTAAATGACAGAATCCTTTCCTCTCATTTGAATCGGCACAAACTTATCACAGGAACTGCTTTTAGCACTGCAGAATTTACACATCTTTCTGCCTTCGCAGTTGCCAAGTAACTCACTGAGTTGTTGCTTTCACAACAGAGGATTGCCTCTGCTCCGTCAACAATTACATGTGAACATTGCATGCAGCACTTTCTTTTATTGAACGTTCACACTGTTGTATTTTCACCGGCAGTTAACCCTATTTCTCTTCATAAACATCATTTCATAGTTATCTGTGCAGAATGAATATATCTAGGGAAATTAAGGTAAGTAACCTAAAACACACTTTACACGTTGATTCTAATTTCCTTTTACACAATCCACCACAAAAAATCGCTTAAAAAGAAACTCGTTTGGTTTGGTGTTCCTTTATATATACAATTTATTCAGTACCAAAAATAGTTATATGTTTCATACATGCTGAAATATGTTTCGATAGGTATCTTCTTTAGGATAAAATAAAAAACTTCCATAAAGAGAACAACTTAAAAATTGGACTTTTTTCCTCCCATAACCCACTGTGCGTCGTCATGTTAAAAGTTATCCACGGTTATCCACGGAATCAGGGCTACCAACAATGGAATTCAACAAGACTTTGGCACAACAGATAGGTTCTGCATTGTTCGATATCTACAACGCAACTTATTTTCGTGAAACTTAATAAAATCAAGGTATTTGTTTTTAGGCAATTTGAATGCTTCGAAACTATGATAGTCGAATGGTTACAGATAGTGACACAAATCAATTACTAAAACTCGGAGTGGAATCATCATAAAATATTTAATCTAATTAAAGATTAATTGTTGTCTCACATTAGGGTTAAACATTTTTCAGAAGAGATCAAAACACACATCAACTACTGTTCGTTTTCGTTTACGAGCGCCTTCAGCGCTTTTGCGCATGCGTCAGGACTCCTGCGATTTCTTCCAAATAGGGGCGAGGAAGATGGGATGTTTACTTTTTACAGTGTTAGTTTTCTAGTAGCTGTGTTCTATTTGCACTTTTCCGGAAAGAATTATGGAAAGAATAAATACTACTGCAAAAATAACAGGTACTAAAAGAAAATTAGGTCTTAAGAAAGTACCCATCTCACCGTATCACCCCTTTGCGGTATAGAATCGTCTGTGTTGTCGTGGTTCTCCTTTTTCGAAGCGGACAGTACTTCTCACTCAGACAAGGGTTTTTTCTGTTTGTTTGTTTATTGGAGAACACATTTGATTTTTCCATAGCAACTGTTCCCACACTTGTCAAGCGCTGGTCAAAAAACATAAAATATTAAAATCAGAATTACAAAACAGATTCCATTATGAAAGTGACGAACAATTACATTACGAACTTTAACTAGAAATGAAACATAAAATGATAAAAACAAATACATGAATCTTGTAGTACACAAATATTGAAAACTTCAAATGTATATCCCTTTAAATAAATAACAATAAAATAAAATCTTATAACATAGAAAAACACATTAAAACAAACAAACAAACAATACAACAGTTAGTAAAAGAAAAGAAATAAGTTATTTCATTGCACTTTGCATTTATTCTTTTTTTCAATTTGTAAAGTGCTTTTTACATTTGACTTCTTTATTAAAAATAAAAGGTCTATTCATCAATAAACTATCTTCCAACGATATATAAGGAATGGAAACTGAGATCTACCTCCGAGAGTGTGGAGGTAGTTATTAGAAGAGTACTGGCAGACCCTTTAAAGAATGAATCCAAGAACACACACAAGCTTATCGGAATAAGAGGAAAAACACATCAGAATAGGCAGATCACTGTCTTCAGAAAAAGCATAACCAGGACCCTTTGGCAGAGTTTCTTTATAAACATAAAAATAGGAGAAAAAGAGATTCATAATAGAAGTTTTGGTAATAATTAGCTTTCATGAACAAGTATAGAGGAGTAATGAATAAACACTAAGCTTGTTTAAGCAAAGAAAAAAAAGGTAACTAACTTTTTATCGAATCAACAAAAGAAAACAATAATATGATGTATTACCAGTACTCTGATACTAAATATTTCCATAGTCCCGGAAGTGCTTATCAATTTTATTTCTAATATATCAACACAAGGTTCTTTTATTATAAGAATCTGATACCAAAATATTTTTTGTTAATAGTTTCTATCTTGCTACGTATGTCAATATTATTTTGTTATTTTGCATCATGTGAAAATGTTCATTCATATATTAAATAAAACAATGGATGACACTAAGTGTTTGCTAACTTTGATTTTGTTGAAATTCCTTCAGAAGCATTGATGTGGTTTCTTGAAATGCTAATGAGGAATGATGAATGTTATTGTGAAATTTAAATCATTAGTTCTAATGTAATAATTGTCACTAACTTTAATTATAATTCAGTTATTATTAAAGTTGCATTGATTTTTAATAAATATTCATAACTATTTATACAAGAAATAATACTTTACTTCAGAAACTCAAGCGATATTTCGTCCTAATTTAACATTACGGACTTACTCATGGTTTCAAATACAAATGAAAAGAAGAAAAAATTAAAGTAAAGAAATTATAATGAAAGAAATTAAAGTTAAGAAATTATAGTTAATGGAAAATAAAAGAATAAAAGAAATTGTGAAATTAAAGTAAAGAAATTATAATGAAAGAAATTAAAGTTAAGAAATTATAGTATAATGAAATTATCTTTCCGATTTCAATTTATTGTACATAGTTATTTCGTTTTTATTGTTGTTATTATTTAACATTATTTTATTTTTAACAAAGGTTTGATGTTATTACTATTATTTAACTTTATTTGTTTTTTAACAAAGGTTTGAGTTTGGTTTACACGGTTTTGATGTTTTTCAGTTGTTGAATATTGTATTTTGTTAAATTTAGAATCATTTTTCTTCTTTTCATTTGTATTTGAAACCATGAGTAAGTCCGTAATGTTAAATTAGGACGAAATATCGGGTGAGTTTTTGAAGTAAAGTAAAGTACTATTTCTTGTATAATTTGAAGTTATGATACAGGAGTATTTGAATTCATAACTATTGTAGTACTTCTAATAAATTTTAATAATCCTATTGTAATAATCTGATTACAGAGCATCAAAATCTTCATAGAATCTTCTAATGGCTCCCAAATATTTATTATCTCTTACCATGAAGAAAATACTTTAAATGGGAACTGTTTGACTATTAAAATAGGCAAGTAAATTTATTTTTCTAAGTATAATAACGAATATTTTAGTAACTATGGTTTCAATATTCTGTATGTTATTTATTTTACAATAATGAAAAATACATGATCAGAAAGAGAAATCGTCGACAAACTAGAAAATAATTAGAAATGTAAGAAAAGACTGGAAAGCCACCTTCTTTTTTCCTAAAATGATTTCTCAGGACATTAATAATTATATATTTAATTTATCTAGTATTCTCCTGTGACCAGCCAAACAATTTTGGTAATTTTTCATTTTAGTTTAAGCATCAAACCTGAAAATGGAATTGAAAATTAACTTGTGGATCTTAAGAACAAATACTACTTATCTTATTTAACTTTAATAAAATCTTGTTTCCACTAGAATACTGTTGTCATTTCTACTGATCATAATTTTATTCACTACGTACAATAATTCTGTTTCTTATTTTCCAAAAATTTTAAAAATAAATAATTTATCATGTAGGGAATCATCAATGAAATTAAGATCCGTTTCAAGAAGTGTGTTTATAGTAAATGAATGTGATTTTGAAATAAAAAAATAAAAAATAAATCTTTGGTTTTGTTTAAATTGCCTAAGTAGGAAAAGATAAGTAAAGTACAGTTTCCAGTCATTAGTTAAAAATGCAAAAAAAAAAATGTTCAAAACACATAAGGATGGTATAAAATAAGTCGATATTGCAAGACTTGAAAAAAAAAATGTTTGAGCCAAATTTTAAAATGATGCAATAAATCTTTAAGGGATAAACGGATAACTAAATTAATATGTTAAATTAATTTCGGCCCACTCACACATTTAAAATTACATTGAACCACGAATGGTTTCGCTTTCTTCTACGGAGCTTTTACAAGTGACAATGAGTTTCAAAAAAACATAGAATTATAAACGTTTCCACGGCCATTGAAAGTGGATTTTCTACTAATCCTATTACAGCCTGGCTTGGAACTTCAACTTGAAGCAGACGATATCCGGTAATAGGGAAGTGGAAACAGAAAACAGGAATCTGGATAATGCAGACGATCTCTGATGCCGGGAAAAATGCGTATAAACGCTGTTTGTTGCCAAACACCAACCACGAATGAATTTTATTAGAACATCATCCGTAAAGGTATTGGATATATATTTTTTCAGATATGTTTACGGATAATGTTTCAGATACATATGTATTCATCTTTTAACAATTTCTCCTCTGGAACCATGTAATGTCGTTTGGCCTAATATCCTTTTTCTTCTTTTCGAAACCATATTGGTAGATGTTTTACACTAAAATACAAATATTGTAACAGCTTGGATCAGTAAGGATACATACCGATATTAATCTTAATATCAATTAAAACTTTCACTTATGAAAAAATGAAACAATTTTACTGTGACTGGAAATTGAAGATGACAATAAAAAGTTATTGCTCTTTTATTGAATATAGAAATAAAGTCAGTTTTTAAAAAATATAAAAATAAAAAAGATTGGTACAGCAAAATTAACGTGCCTAAATCCGGCTCTGGCTATTGCGGGTATTGGTATAGCCTGCAAGCCACAGAATACCATGATATCTTTCTTAATAGAAGGCGTTCTAATGTAGATAATAGATTAAGTACTCGAGGTTCCATTTATGGGATTAGGTGTAAATCTTCTGTTAGAGGCAATAATAGTTGTTTATATGTAGGCCATTCCAAAAGGGAGTTAAGTGCACGCCTAAAGGAACACGATTCTGCTGTAAGAAATGCTAATCTGTCTTACAGTACTGCCCTTCACTGCCAGCGAACGGGTCATTCGCTGGACTTAGGAAAAGTAGAGATTCTTGGGGTACGTAAAAATAAATATTTGCGTATCTTTTATGAATCTTGCATGATAAGATTGTTAGGTAGTTATAATCAGAACCTTTCTACTTCAAATGTATAGGAATACGGGCTTTGATAGTTGTGTTTTTTCCTTTAATAAAATTTTTTTTCCATTTGAATGTATTTGAAACCTTCGCAGACGGCCACTTCCTGTTCGTGTTTAAAGCATCTGTCACCAGGAGATGTTTTTGTTAAATATGGAAATGGCCATTCCTGTTAAACATCTTCAGATAAGGAAAGGTTTTAATTAAGATGACCAATTTCCACTTGATAAGGGGGCTTGACATGTGAAGCTCTGAAACGTCGTGGTCTTTTAAAGTTTTAGATGTTTCATGATTAGTGCCGATATAGTTTTTGTATTTTAAAAAAGATTGGTATTGATATTGAATTTTTGTGGTATTGTTAGTAGTTTCAGGTAAATGTTTAAATTAGGAATTTAAAAGATATTAATATAAAGAGATATATTGTGCAGAGAAATTACTTAAAAACAAAAACATCAAGAACTGCACAATGATTAAACAAGAATGCCTTTCGAATCATTTATAAGAGAGAATGGAGCACGGCCGTTTCGTCTTGTTTAGGAATAATCAGCCCAATCCGAATCCCCGATAACATCCCCGAAGCGCAGTGACTCCCAAAACCAGCAAACAACAACAATAAATTAGATGCTACAGTGCACATAAAAAACCTTTTTCCAAAAATATGATAGGGTTGAAAGGCTTTAAATTATAAGAAAATCATAACTAAAATAGGTAAATTAGCCCAAATAAACAGATTAAATGTACAGAGAAATCGTTTAAAAACAAAAATAAAAAAACGAAGGGTTGCACAAGGAAAAAACAAGAACGTCTTTCGGGTCAGTTATAAAAGGGAATCGCCAACGGCCGTTTTGTTCTGCTTGGGACTCAACAACCCGATCAGTCCTCTCCGATAAGAGGCCCAGAAAGACGTGATCATTACCGGGGAGGGCAGATCGGGCTGATGAATCCCAAGCAGAACGAAACGATCGTCGCCGATTCCCTCTTATAACTGATCCGAAAGGCGTTCTTGTTTTTTTCATTGTGAAGCTCTTGGTTTTTTGTTTTTAAGATATTTATGAAGATTTTAACGTGTGTTTTATTATAATTATGTAAAAAAACAACTATGACACACACACAAATCAATTCATTTAAGAAAGGTTTTTAAGATATTTAAATTCAGTAATTAAAACTATTTGAATTTTCAGAATGAAAGGTCTAGTAAATAATAAAGAGATATTATTTTTAAAAAGCGATGAAAAATATCCTATATAGAATTATTGTTTAAATTGATTATTACTGAGATGTTCTGCTTCAATTTAACGTCTAAAACTAATATTCCTCGAATAGTTTTCAAGCAACACATTAAGCATACAATAAATACAAGCAGAACAGCTAAGTGAAAAAAACTAAAATTTAGAAAACTAGAACATAATAATTAAAATTAAGAATAAAAATAAAAATTATTGATTTTGTATAACTATATGGATTATATTTCATCGTTTTTATCAAAATAATGTTTCTTCATTATTTATTAAATCTTTCATTCCGGAAATTGAATTTGTTTACAGTTCTGAATATAATGAATATCAATTGATCTTAGGTCCTCTTTCCGGTGTTTCATTCAATGACCTTTTATCCTTTTAATTCTTAATCAAAAGAGTAATCAAAACAAACTAAAAATTCAAAGTTGTTCAATGGAAAACCGTTTTTACTGTTAAATTTTTTTAAAATTACAAACATATCAATTTGTGAACAATCTATTCTCATGACTCATTTATTTGTTATACTTTATTGCTAAAATCAGTGGACAAAATCCCAAAACTTTTCTTAATTATTTAAAAAAAAAACATTGCTTATTTAAAATTTTTTGTTTCACTATTGATCAGAAGCATCTGTAGGCTTGTCATATTGATATAAAATGACGACTATGAATCACACATTGAGATTTTACTGTATAATACATGGTGGCTTTGAGAAAAACAGTCCAAATTATTTCATTTCAATTTCCTGCATTCATTTCAGTTATAATTCACATTTCCAAATTTGTATGTTATTAATTACAGTTCCCGAAATCCGATATAGAGGAGCACTGACAATGACGTGTTTTCACTTTGAACATTTACCAAAATCAACAGCAGAAGAAGTCATTCAGGTAAAAAAGTAGTTGCAGATATTCTTTTTTTTAATAACATGTCAATGGATTTGTGGAATCTAAAAGATATTTCATAAAATAAACTGGTGACAATGATTTCTGCTGTACCATTAAATTTAGCATCGTAAATCATAATAACATCACGATAGAAATATAAAAACCACGTAATAAAAGTTTACTGAGCTGT
>JAFIDM010000006.1:49530404-49554942 GCA_023159025.1 Thereuonema tuberculata
GGTTTGTTTTCTAGATATGATGCTTGTGCACAAGGAATAGTTTTAACGAAAGTTTTAACACTTGAATTCACGTTGAAATCCGATTGCGATTAACTGATCTTTGAACACGAAAGAAAATGTAATGTGGAGGAATATAAACCATCCACACCGATCCAGAAATGTTTAAGGTGAAGACTAACCCAAAGACGATTCAGGAAGACAATAATCTGAAACAAGAAAATATTTCAATTGTGGAAAAGCTGGACATCTTAAAAGGAATTGTCACAATAGAAAGATTAAAAAATATGGAAGAGACAAACAAAGAAAGCGAGAATGAAGACTAGTCTTGAATGGTAAACATACATGCCAACATGTTGATATTCGGAAAGAAAAAGAGAATTCCCATGTTCGGTTGATAGACAGCGCGACTACACATCACATAAGTTGCAAACATGAACATTTTAGTAACTGTGAAGTGCTGTAGAAGCCAACGGAAGTCCTTGGTGGATCTAAGGTAAATGCAGTCGGAAAAGAAACAGTTATACTAAAATCCTTCCTGCAGAAAAAATATTCTGTAAACATCAAGGTAGAAAAGGTATGTCGTACCCGATATGAATATTAATTTCTTATCAGCGTCCACGATTGCAAAACCTATTACGTTCAACTAATGAGTGGTGAACAGTATATGGTTACGAAACCATCCGGAGAGTTGGTCATGCTGGATCATTTAAAGACAACCTTTGTGTGATCAATTGCAAGTAATCAGCCATCCTTCACGAATATAAAGAAGCCTGAAAGTATTTATAAATTAAGGCATGAAAGGCTTGGTCATGTGTCAATGAAAAACTTAAATTATGTCAGAAAAAAATATTAAGAGGTATTGACAAGTTTAAGATAAGTCCACAGGATGACAAGTATACCTGCGAAGCATGGAGCTTGGGTAAAATGACCAACGCTAAACATAAAAGGATAAAGGGATTTTTGGAAATAATATATTTCGCGTAAATTTGTGTAACAACTGTGTTTCGATAATTTTTTATAGAGTAAGTTAAATCATGTTTTTTTTTGGAATAATATATTTCTTACTGGTAATTAGACAAAATTTTTGTTTCGAATATTTAGAATTCCTATTTTTTTTTAATATTTGTTTCTCGTTGGTATTTTTTCTAGTGTCTTTTTTATTTATATAGAAAAGATTTATGCAGAATAATGTTTCTGTATTTTTTTTAATTTAGTTCTTTTCTGCGGTGACATGATTTTAAATCCCATTTTTCATATCCCATATTTGATTTGATTAATTATTAAATCATTAATTTCCCTATATTAAAATTTTTTCATACATTTATTTCATATATGTAAAGTTGTAATGTATATAAGTTCTTCAGGTTTTCGTGAGATTAGTATCATGTAAGAAACGCCTCCATGTGTCATTTCCAATGACCCTGTATACATGCTTTGCACTAGTTAAAATTTTGAATGCTGCAATGTCCATGTGGCATTTAACTGACGCTGTTTCTTGGGAATGTTAACTGTACGTAAGAACAAAATATATACAAAAAAAAACCATGGAACACAAACAACCAAGTGTGTCAGTGTTGTGTTTTTGTTTTGGCTATTTATTTCTTTTCAGCAACTTTTGTTTCTACTAACGTTAACACTTAAGTGTGAAACTAGACTGCATTAGAGTGAGTCGACATCAGAAAATGAGACTTGCTCCTGCAAAGTTTACTATTTGCATGATATTTACTTCTTATTCAATTTCAGAGAAAAAATGAAAAGAAGAATGTTTCATAAGACAAAGAAGTTAGTCTATTTCTTTAAACAGATAATCAATTATATTTTAATAAACTGTCTTATTTTGACATATTGAATATCTTTTAAAGTATCAACAAAAAAGCTCCAGCAAGGATAAATTGCGCAGCGTTGTGTTTACCAGTAGTCATGAGAGCAGATTCTGCTTCGACTTGGTGATGGTGTTTACGTGTACGGCGTCGACCACATGAGCAGTACATGCAGCAGTGTATATGTCAGCGACCTACAAGACCAACGCCTGGCATTATGGTGTCAGGAGCCATTGCCTACAATGACCGTTATCCTACAGGGAACCAGGACAGCAGATCGCTACATAAATTTCCATTTTTTTACAATGTTTCTCCTTTCTTCAAACGCTTATACTCACGGTGTTTTTAGAGCTTTTGCCACAAATATTTTAGAGCTTGCACAGCGTTGGTTTAACTACAAATAAGTAACAAAAAAGTCGAAACACGGTCATTTGTTTTTAGGGGACTGGTCTGAGAAGTGGGGCGGGATCTCAAAGTTGTGACATGGATGACTACCGTGAATTTGGAGCTTTTGAGCTAAAATTTTAATATGTTCTGGATACTTTGAAGGACTTCGTTGGTATTCTATTTCAATCAAAGCGGATCACCCGCTTCAAATTGGCGGCCCACAGAAATTCCCACTTTTTGACGTTTTTCTTATCTTCAAAATCTCATCCTGTCGTTGTTTTTACAGTTCAACCAGAAAAGAGTAATTAAAAGTCGACATCTCTTCAGAGTTTTTAGAGGGTAGAGCTTAGAATTCGGGCATGACCTCAAAATTATAAATGAAGTTTGAAACATTTTTCACTTTTGGAAAATATACTTACCGCAGTGGATGCGCGGCAGAGATATTTTGTATATTAGGTTTGTTCATTTTATATTCCGTTTGGATTTTATCGAATTAGATATTGGAGAATTACTGTTTAGCCTCAGCGTGTTTCACATTTTCTAATGCAATTTTCTCCGCATCTCATTACTTCAGATTGTAGACATAATTTAGAAATCAGTTTATGTACGTTTAAAGTCTTGTTAGAGTATTAGTTGTGTTGGGAATATTTGTGTCTTATTATTAAGCATTGAATAATTAAATTTAACTGAACAGCATTTATTAATGTAATAATTGGTTGACAACATGTTGCCTCGAGAAAGGTGGTCGTCATAGATTGTTGGAAGCCCACAAACGTTGTGTCAAAAAGAGCTAAAAGATGGCTCCGGTGATCATGTAGGTTTACATGAAAGAAGATGGATTAAGATATCTCGAAAAAGAAATATTCTTAAATGAATATCAAATAATAATAAAATTAAAAAGCCAACACACATAAAGAGTATTAAAAAACATTTAAACACATTAAAAATGGACAACATGTTTCGAGTAGCTTGCTACTCGTTAACGAGTGAGAAAATACAGAATGCGAGTGGAATTTATACATTGGAATTCAACGAATGGAAGCATTATCAGGTGACTTGCTGGAAGGGCCTCTTTCGGTGAAAGTTGAAACTTGCAAATCGGGAACATCAGAACATCAGGGCTAAGTAGATTAACAGGAAAGGAGGAGCCGGAAAACTATATTTGAATTGGAGGTGTTGCTTTCTAGGTGTCTGGAGTCGAAGTCGGTACAAGATACTGCGGTAACAGGAAATCAGCATCTGTAAATAAAAAAAATATATAATAATAATTCTGAGGTACTTAAACTTGGAAATCTAAATCCTTATCTTTTTTGTTGAAGCCGTAGCAGTAAATTGTTCGAACTGAAATTGTGTCGTTATAACAGTTATGGTCTGATAAAATAAACAAAGATTCCTTACATTTGCGAATTAGATCATTGGTTTCGTGAGCCAGAATCATAGGATTATCATAGTTGATTCTATGTCCAGTTTCCTGAGTATGCTTAACTGTTAGGTAATTGAGATCATTAACACGAAGTACATAGGTATGCTGATAAACGCGTTTCTGAATGGGTTGTAATGTTTCCCCAATATATCTACACTGGGAATTAAGGCAATTGAGCGCATATATTACACATTTAGGATTATCTTGTACTTGCTTGAACCTGGTGTTGACAGTTGAACCTATGGTGGATTTAATAGAAGAGGTTAGACATATACCAAGGGGTCGTAGCATTTTTGATAATGCCGGAAAGATGGCACCATGAAATGGCACTGAAACAAAGGTAACATTATTTCTGTCTAACCTATGAGAAGGGTGGTAATGTTTCGAATAGCACATGTAATAAACTTGTCTAAGAAAAATTGAGGATAATTATTCGCACTGAGAATATTCTGGATGGTATGAAGTTCGGCTTCAAAGAGATCGTTAGAGCTGGAATTATTGAATTATTGATCACCGCCATGTTGATGATATTAATTTTGAACGATGATGGGCATTGTGATTCAAAATTTAATGTAAGATTACATGAGGAGGGTTTTCTGTAAACCTGGGTGGTGAAATGAAATTTTTCGAGTGTGATCAACACGTCAAGAAACGGGATAGTATTGTTATTTTCAAATTCTATTTTGAAGTTAATACATGGATGAATTTCGTCCATAATGTCCTTGATGCCTAAAGAAATGGAACTATCAGTGTAGAATAACAAGTCATCTACATAACCACAGTACATAGGGATATACAGATCTCCAACAGAAAATTGAGATTTAATTTTGAACTTTAATAATTTGGCATAAATAAATTGGGATAGTAAGGAAATGGCTATCATTTCCGGATCCATTCTTATTTTTGTGAACTTTTGTGAATAAGAATGGGTCCGGGCTTTACCCAGTTAGACCGATTGTTAACTAAATTTTCAGCCATTTCCTTACTATTTTCAATTTTCAATTTTCTGTTGCCAATAGCAGAGAGTTCATAAGCAAAGTTAGATCACTTCCTTATATAGATAAATATGCCTTTTTTTCTTTAGATGTGGACTCATTATACACTTCTATTTCGTTTGACTTAATTTGCAAAACTTTTCAGTATTACCTATCTAAGTATTATCATATCACCGCATTAGCAGTATCAAGGGTATTACCGTTAATTGAAGCTTTGTTTAAAATACAGTTTTTTGAGTTTAATAATTCTTTTTTCAGGCAAACAGCCGGATTGTTCATGGGACTCTCTGCCTCTGCTATTATAGCTGAACTCTGTATGATCTATATTGAAGAAACTGCTTTTCATATCTTTACCGAAGGAGATCTGTATATCCCTATGTACTGTGGTTATGTAGATGACTTGTTATTCTACACTGATAGCTCCATTTCTTTAGGCATCAAGGACATTACGGACGAAATTCATCCATGTATTAACTTCAAAATAGAATTTGAAAATAACAATACTATCCCGTTTCTTGACGTGTTGATCACACGCGAAAAATTTCATTTCACCACCCAGGTTTACAGAAAACCCTCCTCATGTAATCTGACATTAAATTTTGAATCACAATGCCCATTATTGTTCAAAACTAATATCATCCACATGGCGGTGATCAGGGCGTTCAATAATTCCAGCTCTAACGATCTCTTTGAAGCCGAACTTCATACCATCCAGAATATTCTCAGTGCGAATAATTATCCTCAATTTTTCTTAGACAAGTTTATTACATGTGCTATTCGAAACATTTACAACCCTTCTCATAGGTTAGACAGAAATAATGTTACCTTTGTTTGAGTGCCATTTCATGGTGCCATCTTTCCGGCATTATCAAAAATGCTACGACCCCTTGGTATATGTCTAACCTCTTCTATTAAATCCACCATAGGTTCAACTGTGAACACCAGGTTCAAGCAAGTACAAGATAATCCTAAATGTGTAATATATGCGCTCAATTGCCTTAATTCCCAGTGTAGATATATTGGGGAAACATTACAACCCATTCAGAAACGCGTTTATCAGCATACCTATGTACTTCGTGTTAATGATCTCAATTACCTAACAGTTAAGCATACTCAGGAAACTGGACATAGAATCAACTATGATAATCCTATGATTCTGGCTCACGAAACCAATGATCTAATTCGCAAATGTAAGGAATCTTTGTTTATTTTATCAGACCATAACTGTTATAACGACACAATTTCAGTTCGAACAATTTACTGCTATGACTTCAACAAAAAAGATAAGGATTTAGATTTCCAAGTTTAAATACCTCAGAATTATTATTATATTTTTTTTTTATTTACAGACGCTGATTTCCTGTTACCGCAGTATCTTGTACAGACTTCCACTCCAGACACCTAGAAAGCAACACCTCCAATTCAAACATAGTTTTCCGGCTCCTCCTTTCCTGTTAATCTACTTAGCCCTGATGTTCTGATGTTCCCGATTTGCAAGTTTCAACTTTCACCGAAAGAGGCCCTTCCAGCAAGTCACCTGATAGTGCTTCCATTCATTGAATTCCAAAGTATAAATTCCACTCGCATTCTGTATTTTCTCACTCGTTAACGAGTAGCAAGCTTCTCGAAACATGTTGTCGAGTGTGTTTAAATGTGTTTAAATGGTTTTTAATACTCATTATGTGTGTTGGCTTTTTAATTTTATTATCAATTCACTCACACACGTTAAGCTCACAATTGACTATCAAATATTCATCAACAAGTCAAGCTGAAGATTAATATGAATCTAATTTCTTGTGTGTAGTGCCGATATTGAATCATTCTTGATATTTTGAAGGATTTAAATCGTGCATTAGAGTTAAATACATGTTTGGAACTCACGCATAGCCCAATTGGATAAAAATCATAGAAATTTACTTTATTAAGTATTTCCATAGGAAAATTACATATAGTGCAAGATACAAAGTAAGTGATGAATTTTGTACATTTATGCGTATATTGTGAGTGTTAAAATCTTAAAGAACAGTCCATCGTTAACAAGCATATTTATGACCACCATATTTAATAGTAGAAAGACTTAAATAATATCTATTCAAGAATAATAGACGCAGTGAAACTAATCAACGTTTTGAACTATAAACGTAACTGAACTATTTA
The DNA here is from genome assembly GCA_023159025.1 of Thereuonema tuberculata. Classification (NCBI taxonomy): domain Eukaryota; kingdom Metazoa; phylum Arthropoda; class Chilopoda; order Scutigeromorpha; family Scutigeridae; genus Thereuonema; species Thereuonema tuberculata. Next base: position 49,537,187 of record JAFIDM010000006.1, read on the forward strand.
AAGCAGAAGAATATAACTTATTTAAAATAACCGCATTGCTATAACGATGTGTATACTCAACTAATAGAATATAAATATATTATATTTTAACTCTTGATTATACTTATTTAAACTTACTATAAGTTGGAACTAACTAGATATCCAAAATCAATGACAATAACGAAACAATTTATTTTCCAAATTAACTTCTTAAGAGACTTATACAAACTTGACTATAAACAAGCAGCTTTTGTTCATTTTGACAGTTTCCATATGAAGAGTAAAATTTATACCTTTGGTATAACGTTATGATATGATAATGCCATAAAATTCTGAAATCTGTAAAGAGATGTAGAGGGTTGATAGAATAATGAAAATTCACAGTAAAAAAGAAATGTGAAATGTAGTGTAAATCTTATGCAAATCATCGGAGTAGTATAACTTGCTTTCTATGAAATAACATATACCGAATAATTAGAATTTTCTCTGCAGTGCTTTAAGGGTTTTTGGCGCAGAATGCGTGCCATTACTCGGAAATTCTCTCTGACATCTTTTGACGTCCACAGTTTTGAAATTGAAATTGGGGTCCAAAATATCCTATTTCACGCAACTGCTATTGTGAACTTTTGCAAATTAAATATTTTTTGGGCTTTGGTATAATTGTGCAGAGTACATTGTGAGAGTTGAAACGAATCTCAACGTCATTCCAGGATCACATCCGTGGAATCTTTCCTAATGGTTTTATTGTATATTCTTTCTGTGATGCCTGACCTAAAGATTTTTTTCCTGATCCATATTATCTATATTCAAATGAATTATGATTCTATTCACCCTGGAGACAAGTGGGTTTGAAGAACACGAGGATGAAGTATTGCAACTACCAAGTGAATGAAACTTAATTTTATTGAACCATTATGATAACTTGAGGATTTTATGACAATTTTTTTCCTAGCTCTTAAATCTGGCAGAGATTTTATAGGAGAAATAGCATAAAAAGCGGTCATTTTATGTGCGAGATCAGTGTGTGGGGAAGCAATTAATATTTTATATATATATATCGGGTAGCAGAGTAAATTGTGTGCTCTAAACTAATTACTTAAATGATACCAATACAGGAAAACATTAAACACATTTAATGAACAAGTAACATATGTACAAATAGCTTTATAAGCTCAGTATTTTATCTATTTAATGTTTTCAATCTTCTTATATGGATTGACTTCCTTCTCATGGGACGGCTTGCTTCAGAGGACAGTCTTCTAACGCTAAGCTTTCAATTTCCCAAAACAGGATCTGACTTCTTTTTGCTAAAGTCTTCGACAGTTCTTTTATCGAATCTACCTTGAGATTCCCTATTGGAATTATCCTTTTAATTCCTATAATCTGAGTCGCTCTGCGCTACTTTTACTATTTAGCTACTTCTAAATTCCTTTACTTCTAAGGGTTTCTCTACGCAGCATTCGCTACAATCGTAGTTAGCTAAATTTCCTGGTCTCTCCTTGAACGATGATCTGACTACTTCAAAATACTTGTGAACGCTAGAGATATTCTATCAATAACTTTACGTTGCTAATTTCTGTCCTAACTTGAATAGTTTAATTCCTAAGATCCTAATTCTTCGTAAGAATTCATTTATCTACGCCTAGCTTGTATCTAAGCCTCCTATCAGCTGAGAGAGATTTTAAGTAAAAACTTTACTTACAATAAATACTGGAACTCCCTAGGATGACTGATAATTTCAATCCCTTTACTTCCGTTGACGGTGCGATGAGATATTCCGAAATTCTTCTCGGTTCGCCGCTCCGAAGTAATGTTCCGATTAGGGCTATGTTCCGGGCCGTCGTCTCTCTTGCGATGTATGATAAATTCGATGAGGATCGTTTACTCCAAAATTAGCTATAGTTATTCGCTCTGTATTGCGTTCTTTTAAATAGGCTTTTTCACTCGTATGAATCCTATTCTTCGATCATCATCAAGCTTCCCGGCGGTAGCTGTGTCTTGTCCCGACGAATAATACTTCCGTCTTCCGCTCCAATCAATCCTCACGGCTTCTTGGTTCAGCTTACGGGAGAATTACTCCTTTCGCTTTTCGTCTAGGCTGTTACTTGAATCGTCTCCGGCCAACTGCTTCTGGCTTTAATTTGTCTCCAGACAAATTCGTATCGTCTCGGTTCATTGAGGTTGATACACGATTCTAATTCCGCTCTGGGACGCCTACTGTAGAAACCTTCTTATATTTTATCCGGACGCACTATTTTGGAATCCACCAAAATTTCCCGGCTGATTGAAATGTTACAGCTCCTTTGCTTTCGTCCAAGCAAACTCTTGAATCCGATAAATTCTTCCAGGCGAATTCTCCTATTATTCACGGAGAATCTGAGACCTCTCTCACTCCTATTCGTTAGTGAGAATCATTACGTAGCAGCAATTTATCCTCTGCATCTATTCTGGATGAGTGGACCAGCTTCTATTCATTCCGATAACTGGGCAATGAATATTTCCTCCATGGTTATTACCGCTGGAAGGACCAAAGCGAACTCCGCTGCCAAACTCGGCAGCTTCTCAATTCCACATCTGTACTCGTGGAAGGCTGCAAACGAACTGTGTCCGAGACGCCGTTACAATGCTGTCTCGCTTCGAGTTAATTACCTCGCATCACGAGAAACAATGACTTTGGTTCGTGATTGAATTGTTTCCGCGAGTCTTATCAATTAACTCAATTGCGTTATCAGAACATGAAAAAATACCAATCTTTCATGCTAATCTAATAATCACTGCCACAAGCAAATTAAATTTGCTATCACGAATATTTAGGCCTATAAATTTTCAACTTAGAAATTCTAGATCTTGAATTTCTACAGTGTGCATTTGTTACACGTGGAATTAATGCTCTATAGAATTCTCACACCCGATCAACTCCATATTAGTAAAGATATTTGAATAAATGAAAGGCGTTTCCATAACTTTGTTTTTCCTCTGAAGTTTTAAGTAACATAGAACTTTAAACAAATTACTTATTGTAACCAAAATAATTATAAATAACAAAAATTCTTAAAAGTAAATTATAAGTTTTTAATCCATAGAAAATTCAATTTGCGCCTTGAATCATTAAAAACAACAAATGTTTACTAATTAGTAACATTTTTGGATGCATGTATTTACATTTCTTTTTCTCATCTTTTTCTGGACATTTATTCGATACTGTATTCATTTTATTTCGGCTTTCAATGCATTATAAATTGAAATTTATATGAATATTGGTTTAACACTTAATAACATGTAGACTAGCTTTTATGTACTCTGATACCGAGATCTCAGCAAATCTTTAATCTCTTTTGATTTTAATGCTTTTTAATTTAGGAACAATTGAAAAATAATGAAAACAAGCAAGAAAACACTAAACTAGTTTTCCATAAAACAGACTAGAAAATGCGGACTAGAGAAATGTTTAAATCCGAAATTACTAGTAAAATTAAAAGAATAAAAGTAGGATATATTTAATACTTTTACTGTAAAGAAAATCAACACTCACTTGCATGAGATATTTCCATTTTCAAATAATGAATCATAGCATCTACTTCTGCATTTGGTCACTTCGGTTGAGTTTCCACATGGACGATTTGGAAGATTCAGAGAGTCTCTCTTAAAAATCAAAAATGAAATGGCTTAAAAGAAAGAAGTATTAATATAAAACAAGAAATTGATACAAAATGTAATAATATAGGAAATGTTCTGCGAAATACTATGTATTACTGAATATAATAGTTGTTTTATACGTGGAGACCTCATCACCTTTTCAAAATATATTTCAAATATATTTAATGAAAAAACGAATTTTCGGAAAAACATTTCTTTTTTCCTTTTTCAAGTTTGTTATCATTAACAATAAATATCGAGATGTTACATTTCATATACAATTCCTAGACATAGTTGGAAGCAATGTCATTTAAACCATTATTATATTATAATCCATGATTAATATCTTGACAAAAATATTTTTACAACTGTTTAATTTCTTCAATTTTTGCTGTTTTGCTGATATAGAAAGTAATAACAAAGTTGACCTCTGTTCACGGGTTTTGTAGGGGCTTAGAAGTGTACCTGACATCAAAGTTGTGATTTGGATAACTTCCGTAAATTTTGGACTTTTCAACTAAGACTAAGGTTGGCTTCGGATGACTGAATATCTAACTATTAAAATATTATTAACATATATTATTCACAAACCTCAAGATAATAGACGTTTCGGAAATACACTTATCGCGGTAGAAGCACGATAGAGATATTTTTACGGATAAAGTTATGTGAATTACCTGATTATTTGATACTTTAATAAATTTATTTTCAAGTATTTAGAAATATGTTTTTCCGGAGGTAGGCTTCAACCAAACAATGAAGCATGCATGTACCAACAATGTTTGACTCGAGATTGAATGTTGGAAAAAAGTTTGGCAGTCGATGAGCGAAGCTGTTGAAGTGCGGTGGACGGTTGCTGTGCTACTGCAAACACAAGAATGGAAGCTTGGAACAAAGCAGTTGGCTGGTGGTTAGGTTAACTATGTGCGAAGTCACGTTGCCGAATTTCCCTGTCGATGTTATTAAGGTGAATAAAACCGTGATATGTGCGTTTATACATCGCAGAATACAATGGCCGGAAAACGTTGGGAAGCTATCTAGTTCAACGCAGGAGACCTGAATCAAGATAAAGTTTAGTAAAGTTTGTCAGGATCCAAGAAAACAGGAATAGCTTATCAATATTTAAATACGGCATAAATAAAGATAATTCGAAGAATTCAGACGATTTAAATAAGTCTAATCAAACTAGGATCATAGTTGGTGCCATAGAATCAACTTGTTTGAACGTTGGTATTCTAGAATTTAAGTTAGAAAGAAGAACCGATCGGACGTGCTCGACATATAGATTACTTAGTATTATCGAATATACGTTATAAGAAGAAGAACCGGGGGGACGTCCTCGTTGTAGTAGTTGATTAAGCTACAACGAGTTGGAATAGTTTAAATAACGTTTTAAGAAGAACCAAGCGGACGTGCTTGAGGTCTATCCAACGCTTAGGGCTTATATTTAGAACGGAAGAGTTCTTAAGATCCGGGACGAGCCCGATGTAAGAAGTAAGTTAAAAGAGTTTAACATTCAATTGAGTTTTATTTTCTTATCTTGATAAGAATTTTTAAGATTTGCATTTTGGATATTCAGAGAATTATTTGTACCTATCAATATTGTACATATTATTTGTAAGCATTAATCAAAAAATTTAAGGATTTTGTTTGATCATTATATGAAGAATTGAATGCGTTTAATTGTAAAGAAATAATTCTTGGTGGTGTTTGAATAGTTATTTTCTAAGCTTAAAGGAAGGACAAGGTTAAAAGCTAGTCTGCTGTAATCATAAGAACATTAGAATTTCTTTCAAGCATAATATATGGATAATTTTCACTTATTAATAGATTTTCAACAAACTGTTAACCAATGTGAGCTAGCTTAACATGAAACACTATTGGCTAGAATCAGAACAACACTATCTCGTCGTTAGAATCCATCTAATGATCAATGCTTCAAGCAATATCCTTCTTATTGTCACGTGGGAGTTATAGATGATCGTTCTGATCCCGCTGGGCCCAAATAGAATCAGAAGAAAATGAAGCAATGTCAGATAAATGAATAAAAGAGGAAACATACAGAATCCTGATGTAATTTACAATAAACAAGTTTAATAAATAGGATAAATCTACAAGGGTAAATAATGAAGAAGTTAGATAAGGAGATAAAAATATGAAATACTTGGGAAAATTACATACAGTCAGATAAATAAGAAAGATAACTTAGTTCAGGAGTAATGCACTGAAAGAATGATGGGCTAGTCTTTATAAGAATAAAACACGAAAAATGCAGAAATTGCAGTTTAAGTAAGAAAACTGTTGACTGAAGAAGGTCGAAAGTATAGACAAAGCTGTTATCTACTACTTGCAGTCTCGCGATCTGATCAGCAGGAAAAATAAAGAGAAAGTTACTTACAGTCTTTGCCCGAGTCTTTTAAGTCACTGGTTGCCTGCAGGCTGGACTGGAGTATTATTCATCTGACCAGATTAGCTGATATCTTGAAGCACAAACAGCACACTGAATTATCACAATTCCAATGTTTGCTTTCATTCACTTGCCGATAAAAAAAGCACGGATAAAATCGAATTCATTGTCCGTCAAGTCGTCTAATAATAACTGAGTAAGGAAAACGAGTCTTCAACTCAAACGTTACTCGTATCGTTCAGTAAGGTGGGGTACTGCAATAAATACGTGCTAATTCTAGAGAAGTCAAATCGAATTTTCTCGCACATTTCAGCTTAAGATAAAGACGAAAGGGTAGGGGGGTTTCTACAGAAAATAAAAGCCTAAAATAATTGTTTACTGATGATAGAAAAAAATAAGAAATAACCAAACACAAGATAGTTCAAAATAGTGATGAGCGTAAAAAGCAAGAGAGGTCAAGTTCCAACGGGAAAATAATTGTGCAATAAAGACAGAGAAAGGTTTCCAAGGCAACTGGATAAAAACAAGTAGAAACGAGAGAAGGATCGGATGAAAAATATTTAAACAAGATAGAAAACTTTTCCAAGTTTAAATACCTAATAAATAAGGAAGAGGAAAAAAATAAATGAGTTAAAAATAGAGGTAAATAAAAAACAAAACGGCACGACAAAGTATCCGTGACATTATCATAAAAATTAAATCATCGAGTTAAAAAAAATTGAACAAAAAAAATCCCTAGGCCTAAACTGGTAGTAAATACAATGCTAAAAATGGAACGATATTATAAAAATCAAATGGAATAAAATTTCACAAAATTTAAATAAAAAATAATGAAATTTTATCAAACAATAAATAAATATTAGTTGAGAATAAATATTATTATAAATAAATATTATTGAGAATAAGAATTTTGGAAAAATCGATTTTCCATTTCAATAATTATCTATCATCATCTTTACATTCATGATTTACATAATTATTAGGCCGCGCGGTTGGCATTGTCGCTACGACATCGGCCTCTCACCTCTGAGTACCTGGGTTCGGTTCTCATGTGGGTTTCGTGATGGTGGACGATCCGCGCTGGGCAGGTTTTCTCGGGATTCTCCCGTTTCCCCTGCACTTCTCCCACCATACTGTCTCAGTCTTTCTCTCAATCTGTCCTTCTTTCCGTGGGTTAGTATAATAGACCTCCGGTCGCAGTGCTTGGCTTCTCTGCCACCCACATTCATTACATAAACAGTTATTATATTCTTTTGTATTTATTTAATGGAAGCAAAAAGAAAGGCTTGAAAAAGAGGTATAGGCAATAGACCCCGAAAATTCGCTGTAATATATGGTTGTGTTTTATTTTATTTTATTATTTATGATGGAGAAAGAAAGAGTAACAAGGAAATGGTAGTTGATTAACAACGATGACATTATTAGTAAAATTAGCTTTAATAACTAAATTTAAAAATCAATGACTATTAATAAATACATTTATTAAATGTAAAATTAAATTTAATAAAGAGAAAATTGAAATCTGAACATTCGTTGTAGGGTTAAACAACTTAATAAAGATGTGATTTTGAATCCTAAAATTGATGTTCAAGTTTTTCTAAACTTTATAACTTTACTGCTGCAAAAACTAAAAAAGCCCAAAATCCTTGAATAATATTTTTCATTCTTAAGCCTACATATTGTATATACTTTCTGAATGGAGGAGTATTGGTCATTTTTCTTCAATTTATAAAATGAACACAATAAATTTAGTATTAAATTTTAAAAGGTAAGTACGAGCGTTAAGAAGTATTTCATTAAAAAGGAATAGATTTAATGGCATCTGTATAACAAGTCCTTATAAATATTTACATTGATGATGTATATTACCTTTTTGAAATGCAATGAAGTCATTCCCCAATTGCCAATTTTCAGAGGAACTCCAAGCTTGGGATTAAGCGTTTGAATATCGTCGTTGTCTTCATGAAAATATATCTGTTTTAAAAATTTAGTTATTTTCAGTCTTATTTAAAAATTACAATCTCAGTTTATTTTTAAATATTACGTTTGCAAAACAAAGAACAAATTACTTCTTTCAAAACAAAATACGACTGGAAATGATTAATTTCTACTTGTCAGATTCTTTAAACAAAAACATTATTTGACAATTAAGTCAATTCAAAAGTTTTCAATATAAACTCCTGAAGGTGCAGTATTCTTGATGTTTAAATTTTGTCTAAGCTCTGTAACATTACTGTCAAAAATATAGTTAGTTTAAAAAAACAGTGAAAATGGAATGCTAATCTTTATTATAATACCTAAACATTTAGGAACATTTTGCATATATTTATAAAAATTGCTAGGAATTAAATACAAAGCTAAAAAAAATACTTTCTTCGTGTTTTAAATTAACTTTAAATTAAGGGTAATCAGTGAACACGTCATTCATATTAAGAATATGCGTTCGGTACAGATTTTAAACAGCAAAATTACCATAATGATTATGTTAAAAAGATTTCTCATCCAAATAAGACTGTCCATAAATAAAACATTAATATTAATAAAATATTATTATATTATAGTATTAAAATTTTATAAAATATAAAATAAAATATTAAAATTATACAATAATTCCATAAATAAAAACTATAATTGTGTACATTGTCTTTACTATGCTTTAGAACTTTATGAGTAAAAAATTCTTTGTATCAGGTGAAATTAATGAGTACGATTAATAAAAAAATATACTATGTTTTAATCATTCTCTAGATTCACTGTGGAGGAGATTCAGTCACTTCTGAGAAATTATCAAAAGTACGTACAGATGATAAGAAAGGTTTATCGATTAAAATTATTAGAATTTTTATTCAGATTCCTTAATTAAATTATTAACAATAAGTTAATGGCAATTTCTGATTTAGATTTGTACAAGGCAGAGTTTTACAGCTAAAATTTAAAGATGAAAATCTTCCTTTATGGTAAATCGTAAATCTTAGTGGGAATGTGTCTGAAGATCAGTTTTCACTGTTAGTAACAATCTTCCTTTTCAACTTGATATAATAGTTTATTTTCTTTTATACATTTTATGGTAAAAACGTTTCTTATATCTGATGAGTTCGAATTTACTTTCAAATGTTGTGATGATATCAAAAATGCTAATATTTAACAAAATCAATTACTCAATGAAGTCCACAATGTTTCTCACTTTAGCTGTTTGGAGACCCTCCAGAACATCGATCAAAATGGGCGAAGAGTGAAATTTTCAAGAAAAGATATTGATAACACATATCCTGTAGTGATCGATGTTCTGGAGGAGCAACGAACAGCTAAAATCAATTACTGTTTGAATTTTAAATTTCCATCCTTATTAATATTTCGCAGTTTCTTCACTAAACTGAGCTGAATATTTGCTAGTTTGTTTTTTTAGTGCTAATTTCGAAATAAACTTTTTGGAAAAAATGTTTATTTTTAATATTATCATACGGGAACTTAATGCTTTTTTATATGTGGATTTTTACATGCTTTTAACCAGATGTTAAAAAAAGCAAGCTCTTTGATAAGCCGCCTCTTAATTGGAAATTCGGTGACTGGAAAAGATTATATCAATTTGAAAGTTTCATACATCAACATCAAAATAAAAGCATAAATGCACATAAATAAAGATTCACTGAACTATTTTTAGTATTTTTTCCAGTAAGGAAACCAACGGCTGACAATTAGGAAAGAAGAAAGACTCTGTCTTAGATTCCAGATATTAAAAATACTAAAACCAGCTCACGTTTATGTTTTTATTGTGATGTTATAATGATTAACGCACGTTAAATTTGTTGTCATATGTATTTTTAGTATTTTTCTACCAATAAGGAAGGCAACGGCTTACAGTTAGGAAAGAAGAAAGACTCTGTCTTAGATTCCTGATATTAAAAATACTAAAACCAGCTCACGTTTATGTTTTTATTGTGATGTTATAATGATTAACTCACGTTAAATTTGTTGTCATATGTATTTTTAGTATTTTTCTACCTATAAGGAAAGCAACGACTGACAGTTTGGAAAGAAGATGGATTCTGTCTTAGATTCCTGATATTAAAAATACTAAAACCAGCTCACGTTTATATTTTTATTGTGATGTTATAATGATTAACGCACATTAAATTTGTTGTCATATGTATTTTTTCAACAAATAATTCTAATAAAAGGTAAGCGTCTGCTAGTGGGAATTAAATGATTCACCTTTTTTATTCTTATTTAATATTTTGAGTTTATATTAAGATGAGGGCCATTGTTTTGTTGAATTATATTTTGTTTATATGTCTATTGAGTTTACTGACCTGTAAATATTGGGTGAATCCAGCTGATGATGGATAGGAAACCAGAAACAGTCTGTCTTGGATTCCCCGTTATCAAAAATACTAAAAACAGTTCAGTGAACTTTTATTACGAGCGTTTAAGTTTCTATCGTGATTGCAAACGAGAATGGGGTATTTCCCACATCATAAAAGAAAGATAGACGAGGCCTTTCGAGTCCTATCGTTCATGAATCATCTTCAGGCACGAGGACGATTCCTGAACGATAGGACTCGAAAGGCCTCGTCTATCTCTCTTTTATGATATAGGAAATACCCAAGAGTCTCGTTTGCAGTAACTTCGCCCACAGTCACATTAGGACTACTTCTATCGTGATGTTATTATGATTTACAACGTTACATTTAATGTTATAGCAAACATCATGTTCAGCAGTTTGTTTAGTGAAATATCTTTTACATTCAACTTATCCATTGAAATGTTATTAAGTACAGAATATCTATTACTTTTACCTGAATGACTTCTTCTGCTGTTGATTCTGGCAAATATTGAAAGAAAAAACAATTAAGTGTATTCCCTCCAGTATATCGCATTTCGGGGACTGGAATCAATAACATACAAAATCGGAAATTTTAAATTATGACTGAAATAAATGCAGGAAATTAAAATGAAATAATTTTGACTGTTTTTCTCAAAGCCAACAAATATTTTACAGAAAAATCTCAATGTGGGATTCATAGTCGGCAGCATTTTATATAAATATGACAAGTCTACAGATGCTTCTAAGATCTCTAGTGAAACAAAAAGTTTTAAGAAGCAATATTTTTTTTTAACTAATTAAGGAAATTGTAGCGATTTGGCCTTCTGATTTTTACAATAAAGTATCACAAATAAATGAGTCATGAGATTAGATGGTTTACAAATTTAAAAGTTTGAAATTTTAAGAAAATTTAGTAATAAAAACGTTTTCCATTGAACAATGGAGAATTTTTAGTTGTTTTTAATTACTCTTTTGATTAAGAATTAAAAAGATAAAAGTCGTATTATTTCATAGAGATACTGTCATTCAATTGATATTCATTACAGTCAGAACTTAAAACAAATTCAATTTCCGGAAGAAAAGATCTAATAAATAATGAAGAGACATTATTTAGATAAAAACAATGAAATATAATCCATTTCGTTATAAAAACACAATAAATTTTATGTTTATTCGTAGTTTTAAGTATTAATGAAATGTTCTGGGTTTTTTAATTTTTATTTATTACTAAGTTGTTCTGCTTGTATTTATTGTATGCTTAATGTATTTCTTGGAAACTAATAAGGGAATATTAGTTTTAGACGTTAAATTGAAGTAGAACATCTCAGTAATAATTAAATTAAACAATAATTCTATATAGGATATTTTTCATTGCTTTATAAACATAATAATTCTTTATTATTTATTAGATCTTTCATTCTCAAAATTCAAATGGTTGTAATTGCTGAATTTATATCTCTTAAAAACAAAAAGCCAAAGGGCTTCACAATAAATAAACAAGGTCTTCGGATCAGTTATAAGAAGGAATCGGCGACGACCGTTTCGTCCTGCTTGGGACTCATCAGCACGATCTGCCCTCCCCGATAATGATCACGTCTTTCTGGGTTTGTTATCGTGGAGGGCTGATCGGACTGATGAGTCTCAAGCAGAACAAAACGGCCGTTCCCGATTCCCTCTTATAACTGATCCGAAAAACGTTCTTGTTTATTCATTGTGCAGCCCTTGGTTTTTTTGTTTTTAAATGATTTCTCGGCACATTAAATCTCTTTATTTGGGCTAATTTACCTATTTTAGTTATGGTTTTCTTATAATTTAAAGTCTTTCAATCCTATCCATTTATTTGGAAAAAGGTTTTTATGTGCACTATAATACCTAATTTATTGTTGTTGTTTGTTGGTTTCGGGGGTCACTGCATTTCGGGGGATGTTATCGGGGATTCGGATCGGGCTGATTAGTCCCAAACAGGACGAAACGGCCGTGTTCGATTCCTTCTAATAAATGATCCGAAAGGCATTCATTGTGCAGTCCTTGGTTTCTTGTTTTTAAGTTAAGTAATTTCTCTGCACAATAAATCTCTTTACATTTATATCTCTTAAATTCCTAATTTAAACATTTACCTCAAACTACTCACAATACCATAAAAATTCAAACGAATACCAATCTTCTTATTTTTATATTTTTAGTAAACTGACCATATTTCTATATTCAATAAAACATTAATAGCTTTTTATTGTCAGCTTCAATTTCCAGTCACAGTAAAATTGTTCCATTTTTCATACGTGAAAGTTTCAATTGATATTAAGATTAATATCGGTATGTATCCTTACTGATCCAAGGTGTTATAATGATTGTATTTAAGTGTAAAACATCTACCAATTTAGTTTCGAAAAGAAGAAAAAAGATATTATGCCAAACAGACAGGTGATGGCCCTAGAGGATAAATTATTAAAAGATGAATATAAATATATATCGGAAACATTATCCCTAAAGATATCTGAAAAAATATATATCCAGATATCTTTACGGATGATGTTCCAGTAAAATTCATTGGTGGTTGGTGTTCGCTAACAGAGAGCGTTTATCCGCATTTCTCCCGTCATCAGAGATCGTCTGCATTTTGTATAATCCTGTTTTCTGTTTCCAGTTCCCCATTATCGGATATCGTCTGCTTCAAGTTGAAGTTCCACGCCAGGTTGTAGGAGGGTTAGTAGCAATCCACTTTCAATGGCCGTGGAAACGTTCATAATTCTTTGTTTTCTTTTAAATTCATTGTCACTTATAAAAGCTCCATAGAAGGAATCAAAACCGGTCGTGGTTCAATGTAATTTTAAATGTGTACAAAATGTTTTTGGGTCATTCCATATCAAATCAACCAATGGTTTGAACCTTGACCCCTCAGAAATTGATGAGTTTTTGCACACTGATAATATCTATAGAGAGTATAAAAAATGCACATTTTCAGATTTTTTGGGCTAATAGTTTTTGAGTTATTGAATTTCAAAAACTAAAAAATGCTTGATTTTGGCCGTGTTTTGAAATATTCAAAACACTGTAACTCAAGAACCGTTCAACCTACAGAGCTGAAATTGGTGTCATTTTGTTCAGTTTTTAAAGACCTTTAATTTGATATACAACAAAAGTATCTTAATTTCAAATTAAATTTTTTAAAAATTTTCAAAAACTGGTTTTTAAAAAATCTCAAAAACACCCCTTTTGATGTTTTTTAAAAAAATATATGTTATTTGTATTGTTAATACCTATTTTTGTGTCAAATTTCATAATGGGACAGCCAGAGGATCATATGGAAATAAAATTTGAAGTGTCATAGTCCATGAAAAACATGAGAATGCCACTAGCAACCACAGTAAGTTCTTATCGTTTGTTGCGTGTCGAACTTTAAATCAAATATAGTTGATGAAAGACAATCGTTCTGAGTATATCTATAGTTTGTGTATGATCAGTAAACCTACATGGTTTCATCTATGTAATATAATTAAATTAAATAAATCAAACAAATTATACAAATAAACTTTAATAATAATAATATATTTTTTTTTTATTATGATTCTAAATACAAAAGTTACAGTCCCGTTAGGAATGACAAATTCCTATCAACAGGTTCTGAATATAGGTATACTACACTAATTTTGAATACATTGTTAAAAAATATCAAATGACTATGTATTGTTTTTTCAAGTGATTTTTGTCAAGTAGACCGCTAGGTGCTAATTTTCTAAAATTTTTAATTAGACAGTAACATAATTTAAAAGTTAAAATAATTTTCTGATTTAACTCTATATATAATTATTACATATGTATATTAAAGTTACCTATGTTTAGCTTATTTTGATAGATTACATTAAGAACTGTTTAAATATAAACACGATTACTTTCGAAAATATAACCTGCACAATAAAAAATAACCTAAATAAAAACCAAAATGCCTTTAATAATAAAAATCTCACAATTTTAGCAGTATACAAACCACCGCATACCAATAAGCCACAATTTCTAGATGAACTAAATAACACCCTAAAAGAAATAACGGATAAATCAAATTTGAGTGAAGATCTCATAGTTGTCGGAGATATGAATATTGACATTCTAAAGCAAGATTCACTTACGCTACAATACTTGGAAACCTATTTATCATTTGGCCTTAAAAATTATATCTACAAAATAACTAGAAATGTATGTAAAAACAGCAAAAAATACTTCCGCCACTTGTATAGACCATTGTTTTGCAAAAATTCACAACGCCACATTAACTGGAAACATAATTAGAATCGATATATCTGACCACTATCCACTCATAATAGAATATCACACCCTCAACGAGCAAACCGTTAACTCAAAACATAAAAACAACAACAAAAGAAACATAAAAATGGACGAAAGCTACTTTTAAGAGAATACTACAAAACTTATAACAAACATAAAAAATACCATAGAAACTGACCCAAACAAAATCATAAGTAAACTAATCAACATTACCAATAAAGCCAGATTATATACATATAAAACAATAAAAAATAAAAAAGCCGTAAATGATATAGAAAGTAGAAGAAACAATGATAAACATAACTCATACAAACAACAGTGGATGACAGACGATATATATAAACACATAAAAGAAAAAGATGAATTATTTAAAAAAATACAAAAATAACAGGACCAACACAAAATACGAAGAACAGTACAAAAAGAAAAGAAATTGGGTAAAAAATATTATAAACAAAACCAAAAACAATCATTATCATAAAACATTAAATGTTAATAACAACAGTACTGCAAAAATTTGGAGTGTTATCAATTCAGAAATAAATCAAAAAAACAAATCAAAAGACAACACACAAATCGATAGATTCATACAAAAGCATGGTATAAAAACAGCAAATGAGAAACTAAGTAAAACGTTCAGACTGAAAAATATCAATGAAAATTGTAATAGCGATTTCAAGGAGCACAGAGATAACACAAGCAGTCAACTTCAATCGATGGCATTCTTTCCACCAAATATAAGCGAAGTAATTAGTTTAATTGACATTATGAAAACCAAAAATTCAGTGGGAATTGATAATATTAAGACAAAAGATATAAAGGAACATAAGGAGATTTTTGCAGAACTAATAAGTGAGCTGTTCAAAATCATGTTCAATTCGAGTATTTATCCATCAGCATGGAAAATTGCCAAAATCATTCCCATTTATAAAAAGGGTAAAGCTGATATTGCAGAAAATTATAGACCTATTTCAATTCTATCAAACGTTTCAAAAATAATAGAATCCTATCTATCAAAAATAATTTTTAACTATGTAATAAATTATAACATACTAAAAAAAGAACAATATGCCTATCAAAGAAATTCGAGCATTATCAACCTTCTAAATAACTTTAATGAAACTATAAATCATAATCTTAATAAAAGCCTATATAATTTAGTAATTTTCATTGGCTTCAGTAAAGCTTTCGATCGCGTAAATCAGAATATCTTAAAGAAATTGCATAATTTAAGAATAAGAGGCAAAATCAATAAATTGATAGAAAATTATTTAAAAAACAGAAAATTCAGAATAAAATTAATCACAAAACAAAGTAAGATCTACAACATTAATGGCGGAGTGCACCAAACTCCAGTTAACTTTGATGACTGCTGTTTGGACGGAGCTAAAATTAGTGGGGGGTGCTGCTCCAGAAAAATTTTTAGCCTTTGTTTTAAAATTGTGTGAAAGGAAACAAACATGTATAAAAAGAAAATTTATTCAGAAACTTGATAAATTTCTTTTTATAGATGTTTGTTTCCTTTCATACAATTTTAAAACAAAAGCCAAAATTTTTTTGGAGCAGCACCCTCCACTAATTTTAGCTCCATCCAAACTGCAGTCATCAAAGTTAACTGAAGTTTGGTGCACTCCGCCATAAGTCTGGCATTCCACAAGGTTCCAATCTTGGACCTCTTCTATTTATTCTATATTTAAATTCCCTCTTTTCAGAACTACAAACATCAACGGTCTATGCCTATGCAGATGATCTTGTAATACTGAACACATACAAAGATTTATCAACAGCTCAGAATACACTACAAGAAGACTTTAATAAAATAACGAAATGGTCACATGATAACAAAATGCACATAAACAATGATAAAACAAAACTAATGTTGATTAAAACAAAAAACAAAAGCCTGACGGACCTTCCACAAATCAAATTACATCAACACTCTTGTTACAGACAAAACTATCTTTCAATAAACTGCTCTTGCAGTAAACTAGATGTAATAAATATATATAAATATTTAGGTATTTACATAAACAATAACTTCACATGGACAAATCATTATATACAAATTACAAAAAAACTAAACACTTTTACTTACATGTTTCACCACATTAAAAAACTATTTCCATTCGAACAAAAAATTATTATTTACAAGGCTTTCGTTGACTCTCTATTAAACTACGGACTATCTTGTTGGATACATATCACCAAAACAGAAATGAAAAACATTGAAAGGCTTTTGAAGAAAATATTTAATTTAATCTTTTCAAAATATAATACTCTAAACGAACATCAGAAACGTCAATTAAGAATCAAACACAACATTTTATTACCAAAACAAAAAATTACCTATACACTATTAATAGAAAACTTTTATACTGTAAATAATAAAATAAAGACAGTTCCTAACATAACAAATACTCGTAGCAAACTACAGAATATATTAAAGTATAAAAATCCAAAAAATAATTACGACCTTAGAAACATTAACAGGATTTTAACGAAACTGTTCAGCCAATTAGATCCTGAGATATATAATGTAAAAAATATCGGAAAATTAAAAAATCTTCTAATAGAAAAAATAATCAACGAAAAAATAATTTGGAACATATAAATGAAAAAGCTAAAGAAGCTATATCTTTATATCTTGTTTTATTTTATATCTTATTCATGTTGCTCTTGTTATTTTTACATAATATTTTAATTCACTCTAATTATGTACTGTTCTTATTTTTCATATAATATTTTTACTTCACTCTAATTATGTACTGTTCTAATTTTTTTTGTAATATTTTTACAAAAGATTTTTTTTTGTAATATTTTTACACAATGTATTCTTTATTATCTATCATACTTAACTACTCTCAGCACCTACATCACAGGTACGTGAGTTTACCTAGTAGGACTGTAATGTTTAAATTTGCAAGAAATAAATAAATAAAAAAAAAAAAAAAAAACTAGTAACAATAAATATTAAGGACATTGGAAGTAAATTGAACAAAATACTTAAATGAGATATTACAAACAGGATTTACAATTACAAAGAAAACAATTGAAACAAAAGAAATTCATAATAATAATAATAATAATAATAATAATAATAATAATAATAATAATAATAATAATAATAAT
>JAFIDM010000006.1:49554952-49583902 GCA_023159025.1 Thereuonema tuberculata
ATAATAATAATAATAATAATAATAATAATAATAATAATAATAATAATGACAGCATATATTTAGTTTATAGCCATGGAGGTTCCACTGCTCTTCACAACTTCCAAGTCACCTCCGTTAAGAGACCTACGATGTTCATTCTGACTACTCTCAACTGATGATCGCCTAATAAGCGTGAAACAGGCTTGTCTTGAGATATCAGATGAACATTGGTCTCAAATTTTAATGTGTCAACATTTAGAATGTTAATAGGAAAAAAATCAAATTAATGAAAAAATAACTCGATACAATTGGTTAAAAATCTTTCAAATCAATAAATTGAAGAATAATTTTGGTGTAAGATTGGAAAACTATATAAAATATAAATTATTCAGTCAAAGTAATTGGGAAAAATATAATTCTGAAACAGTAAAAAGTATTAAAAATGTTAGAACTTTATTAACCGCTGATGTGATTGATGAGGATATTCCTCTAAATTCATGCTGTTGTTGTTATTACTATTATTATTAATTTGAAATTTATTTTTATAATTTGCTAATATAATTGTAAATTATATTTTGATTTATTTAATTTAATTATATTACATAGATGAAACCATGTAGGTTTACTGATCATACACAAACTATAGATATACTCAGAACGATTGTCTTTCATCAACTATATTTGATTTAAAGTTCGACACGCAACAAACGATAAGAACTTACTGTCGCATTCTCACGTTTTTCATGGACTATGACACTTAAAATTTTATTTCCATATGATCCCCTGGCTGTCCCATTATGAAATTTGGCACAAAAATAGGTATTAACAATACAAATAACATATATATTTTTTAAAAAAATCAAAAGGGGTGTTTTTGAGATTTTTTAAAAACCAGTTTTTGAAAATTTTTAAAAAACTTAATTTGAAATTAAGATACTTTTGTTGTATATCAAATTAAAGGCCATTAAAAACTGAACAAAATGACACCAATTTCAGCTCTGTAGGTTGAAGGGTTCTTGAGTTACAGTGTTTTGAAAATTTCAAAACACGGCCAAAATCAAGCATTTTTTAGTTTTTGAAATTCAATAACTCAAAAACTGTTAGCCCAAAAAATCTGAAAATGTGCATTTTTTATACTCTCTATAGATATTATCAGTGTGCAAAAAATCATCAATTTCTGAGGGGTCAAGGTCCAAAATCATTATTTTTTTGGTTGATTTCACATGGAATGACCCTTTTCTAATCAATTTGAAATGTGTGAGTGGGCCGAAATCAATTTAACATATTAATTAAGTATGAAATGACAACAATATTCTAATGGAAACAAGATTTTATTAAAGATAAATAAGATGAGTAGTATTTAATACCACAATTATGAGTTTATGATGAGTAGTATTTATTCTTAAGATGCATAAGTTAATTTTCAGTTCCATTTTCAGATTTGATGCTTAAACTTAAATCAGAAAGTACATAAATTGTTTAGTTATTCACAGGAGAATTCTAGATAAATTAAATGTATAATTATTAATGTCCTGGGAAATCACTTTAGGAAAAAAAAAGTGACTTTCCGGTCATTTCTGAAATTTCTAATTATTCTCTAGTTTGTTGACGATTTCTCTTTCTGATCATGCATTTTTTTTATTATTGTAAAATAAATAATGTACTTAAAGAATATTTAAATCATAGATATAATTGCTAAAATATTCAATAATATACTTAGAAAAATAAATTTACTTGCCTATTTTAATAGTCAAGCAGTTTCCATTCAAAGTATTTTCTTCGTAGAAAGAGATATTAAATATTTGGGAGCCACCTGAAGTATCACTGAAGTATCTTTTGCACTGTAATCAGATTATTTCAATAGGATTATTAAATTTTATTAGAATTACAAAAATAGTTACAAGTATTTATTAAAAATCTTTAGGACTTTAATAATAAACTGAATGATCATTAAAATTTGTTACAATTCTTACAATAGAATTAATGATTTAAATTTGACAATAACTTTAATCATTCCTCATTAGCATTTCAAGAATCCAAATCAATGTTCCTGAAGGAATTTCAACAAAATCAAAGTTAACAAACACTTGGTGTCATCCATTGTTTTATTTAATATATGAATGAACATTTTCTCATGATACAAAACAACAAAATAATATTGACTTATGTAGTAATACAGAAACTTTTTAATAAAAATTACGTGCTATTAAATAAAATTTTAAAAATGCCTACCATTATAAGCACGGACAAACAATTAAAAAGGATAAAAGTCCACGACGTTTCTGACCGTCAACTGAATTGGGTCCATTTTCAAATGAATTTAAAAAACATCCTCCATCGATGAGTTCGTCTTGTAAAATGATATTTCTTTAAATTTCCGGAAATGTTGTTTTCCGCCCCCTGTTGCATTTTTCGAAACTATATTACGGAAGTGATTGTCTTCTTTTAATTTAAAATAGGAACGGCGCTTTACTACTTTATTTTTTTTTTTCTTGTGTGTGTTCATTTTGTTTACTAACATACACCATATTCTAGAATGTTCGTGGTTGACAGGTCACGATTATAACATTTTGATGATTTTATTTTTCCAGATTCATAAAATCTTCGCAAATAGCCATCCCTGTAACTATTAAAAATTATTGGATTTTCAGTATCCAACTCATGCTGCCTCGTGTTACAGTGTATTGCGGTGTGGTATGCTTTATTTCGCATGTTCACGGCATATGTGTGCTCCTTTAGCGTTTTTTTTTCAAAGGACGTTTCGTTTGCCCAACATAAAGGCATCTGCCGTCCGTACTACCATTACCAAGAGTTTTACACTGTATCCCGTATACCACTCCCTTCCTATTAGTATTAACTTTTTTATCCTGAGATAATTTTTTTGATCCATTGAGAATTTTATTAATAGTATTTCCTGGTTTACTAGCTAATTTTATATTTACTTTATCTAATATCGGGTTTAATTTCTTGAATAATGCTTCATCATACGTAATGGCAGTATTCCTACAGCTTTTATTTTCTGTTTTGTCCTTATTTAATATTATTTTGTAACCGTTTATGCTTTGCTTTGTTTAACACTCTTTTTATATGCCTTTCAATAAATTCTTTTGGGAAACCATTTTTATATAAATAATATCCTCAATTATGCGTAATTCCTTTTTCAAATGTTTTGGAGTGGAGCATACTTTCATTGCTCTATCAACTGCCATAGTTATGGCATTTCTCTTGTAATCCAGGGGTACGGCGCTTTCATAATTTATGCTAATCCGTGCGTCAGTAGGTTTTCTATAGACGGTTGTCTCATACCCTTTTTGGCCACGTGTTGTGTAAATATCGAAAAAGGCAATACTTTTATCTGTCTCTTTTTCACTTTACAAGCACTTTACAAACTAAAAAAAAGAATAAATGCAAAGTGCAATGAAATAACTTATTTCATTTCTTTTACCAATTGGTGTTGTTGTTTTTTCTACCTTGTAAGATTTTACTTTATTGTTATTTATTTAAGGGGAAATATATTTTAAATTTTTAAAATATTTATGTTACTACAAGATTTATTGATTTGTTTTTATCCTTTTATATTTCATTTCTAGTTAAAGTTCGTAATGTGATTGATCGTCACTTTCGTAATGGAATTTGTTTTGTAATTGTGATTTTTATATTTTATGTTTTTTGACCAGCGCTTGACAAGTGTGGGAACAGTTGCTTTGGAAAAATCAAATGTGTTCTCCAATAAACAAACAAACAGAAAAAAAACCCTTGTCTGAGTGAGAAGTAGTTAGTATGTGTTTTGATCTCTTCTGGAAAATGTTTAATTCTAATGTGAGACAACAATTATTCTTTAATTAGATAAATTACTTTCGGATGATTCCACTCCGAGTTTTAGTAAGTACTTTGTGTCAGACCTATCTGTAACCATTCGACTATCTGTAGTTTCGAAGCCTTCAAATTGCCTAAAAAAAAACAATCTTGATTAAGTTTAACGAAAATAAGTTGCATTTGTGCATATCGAGCATTGTAGAATCTATCTGTCGTGCCAAAGTCCTGTTGAATTCCATTGTTGGTAACACTGATTCCATGGATAACCGTGGATAACATTCAACATCACGGCGGCACATTTTAAAAATGGAAAATTACGAAATGTCCTTCGTTTGAAACGTCGTTGATGTACCGTGGGAACATCGTGTGGTATGTACTGATGTTCATTAATACAAGTAAATTTCTTCGATATGAGAAAGCTAAAAGATTGAATCATTCTAGAACGATTTCTATCTTCGAACTTAAAGACTGTTTAATTCTTAGTGGAACTTCTAAATAATTTGTAATTAAAAGTTAGTTTTGGATGTTTTGCATACAATTTTACACAATTTAAAATTCATTGAATTATTGAATTTCCCATATGAATATGGGATTTTTAGTTGGAAAC
The DNA here is from genome assembly GCA_023159025.1 of Thereuonema tuberculata. NCBI lineage: Eukaryota > Metazoa > Arthropoda > Chilopoda > Scutigeromorpha > Scutigeridae > Thereuonema > Thereuonema tuberculata. The sequence continues at coordinate 49,559,355 of JAFIDM010000006.1, forward strand.
ACTAATTTTAATAATAAAATACGGACCATAGACACAAAATAATCCAACAAAATAAGTTTATAAATGACATGTTTCGGGAATATACCCCATCCTCAGATTATACAAATAACTAAAAAAAAAATAATAAAAACGGAACTTACGTCTCGAAATAAATACAAACTGCATAAGAACATAAATTAGATAATAATAAGTTTCTTATGCAATTTGTATTTATTTGAAGACGTTGAAAGTTCCGTTTTTATTTGTTTTTTTAATTATTTGTAATCTCAGGATGGGGGTACAATCCGAAACATGTCATTTATAAACTTATTTTGTTGGATTCTTTTGTGTCTATGGTCCGTATTTTATTATTATATAAAGATACACACGATGAATGATGTATATTAAACACTAATTTTGTTTATTAATATCAAATTTCCTTAAGTTTCAATTTTTTTTAGAAGTTAAAGAATAATGAAGAGTTTAGTAAATTGCTAGTTTTTTAACTTAATGGGAATCTTTCTTGGTTGTGTTTTGAATAATGAAGTAAGTTGCTATGTGGAAAGGATAGCTTCAAATAAGTTCCGATTAATTAAGAGTAATTTCTAAGGAATATTTTTTTTTCCTCCGGAAGAGTTTTTAATATTGCTTTAGCCTGAAAATCCGTTATCTGACAAATTGAGTAATTTTAGTATTTGTCGGTGTTTTTTTGTTGTTTTCTTTTAAAGAAAAAAAAAAGAATAAAAGCAATGAATTTTGTTGTTTTATTCATAGTTAAGTAAGTTATTATTTCAACCTTTCTTTCTGACTGTCAATTTGTTGTTACGTTTATTTCTGCTAATTTATATCACTATCCTATTACTCTCTGTCCAACCTTTAGAATTTTTAACTATTTAATCCCCTGCAATATTTAGTCGGTAGGTTTCACTATTTTTTTTAAGTTTCGGCTGTTTTTATGACGTTTACGAACGTGTAAAAGTATAATTTACTAAGAGGGCTTCATTTAGATATCATAGATAGTGAATAAGTGGTAAATTCGTCGAAAAACGAGACGACGATTTTGTTTTTTGTCAAATACAGTATTTTCAGGGTTTTTTTTTAAAGAAAGTAAAATTTTATAATTTTTTTAAAGAAAGTAAAAATCTTTCTTAAATTTACATTTAGATCTCTTGAAGCCCGCATAACTTTTCTTATATATGTTTCTTACATAATTTTACTTCTATAAATAAACCGTTTTTATCTTAACTGAAAATTAAAAAAAAAAAAAAAAAAATATGAGTTCAAACGAGAAAAGGCTGTCAATTTCCTTGTTTAAGTAAAGCAAGTGTTTTGTGATTGGCTGTTTGAAAATCAATGTTATTGTGAGAACAGCCAATCCACACTCTCTTAATACTCAAAAGAGCTGAAATTTCCAGCCAAACACATACGTCAAAGTAATTAACCGCCGCTCATTTCGCTTAAGCAGATCTTATAAAATCGGACGAACCAAGAAATGTTGCTCATTTGTGCAAAGAAAACATAGGAATTTACTTTTTCAACTTATAATAATAATTCTGGAAAAAAGTAATTATATTAAAATCACAAAAATAATTTAGATAATAAGAATCAGTTAGTCTTTCAGATTATTCTCTAGCGGTCTGTGGCCTATGTGAACTTGGTCTGGAATCTCGAATTCCAGTAATGGCCCAGATATTTTCTTTCTTTTCGATGTTTTCTTCTTTTTCTTCTGTTTGTTTCTTCTGAGAATTAAAAATGCACCACTGCACAACAGAGCTGAATCGCGGAATTTAAGACTGACTGCGTTTCTTGATCATCGGGACTTGGATGCCAGACAGCCATTAATCCCCGAGAAAGAAACCTGATACCTGTTCTTCAGAGAGCTGGGTGAACTCTCGGTCATATCTTGAGGAGAATCAACCTGAAATAATTCCCGACCTTCCCGGCTTCTCCAGGATTAGAAGTCACAGTATTACTAGGGTTAGCCACTGCCGTTTTAAAACAATAAGAAAAACAAATTGGTATGAATGGGTTTTCTTCATTGTGAATGTACTTTATCATATATTTTGAAAGATTCTCCATTTTATTTTCCAAACTAAAAAAGTTAAAACCACAGAGTTTCACATAACTTAAGGATACAATATTATAACCAACTTTCTTTAGGACCCATTTTATACTTTAGAAACAAAAGAAAATAAAGAACTTCCCTAAGCACCAAGCGGTGTAATGAAATACCTATTTAAGTGACGTAATTTAAGAATACCTTTAATAAAAATAACTTGTTTAATTATTATTGTAGAAAATAAGTAAAAGTCAATTAAAAAGGCATTGATTGATTTGAACAATGAAAAGTAGCGCGTGAAATAGATTAGCATGTGAATAGTGCGACGATGTTCGAAATTGTTATTAAAAGTGATAGTTGAATGAATTCTTCATAAAGATGGTGTGGTTTTATTTGTTCTCTGAATTATGAACTTGAATTAAAAAGACCTGTTTATGAACAATGTAAAGAACTTTTTATGTGAAATATCTCAAGGGCTATTTGTGAAATATCTAAAAGAATATTTGTGAACTATTTTGTGAACAGTAAGTGAACGGATAAATTACTAAGAAGAATTCTCAAGTAATGAAAGTTTGAAGTGGATTTGTATCTGAAGAATTTAAGAAGAATAAATATTTTCTTTATGTTATTTTTGTTTAAGAATATTATATACTGTATTTGTTGATAAAGAACATTTCTGCTAATAAATTATATAAAGTAACAATAATTTAGGTTATGGGCACCAGACAACGTCTTCAACTGCGCCGCAATCAATAAGATGGTTAAGGACACCAGACAACGTCTTCAACTGAGCCGCAGACATAATGTATTTGATTATAAACTTCAGGCAAGCATTTTCAAATGCGTTACAGGCACAATTTATTGGTTGTAAGAATGAATCTTCAATTGAGAACTCAATATTAAAAGAACTATTGCTAAGTATAGTGTAAAAGTATTTTAACCAAAAAAGTTCAAAATGGCTGGCCAACTATATTGCAAATTTAATGGAAAGAATTTTCCAGTATGGAAATTAAATTTGAGGGCCATATTACAAAAGGAAGGTTTTTCTTTATTGGTGGAAAATTATACTTTAGATTAAAATCTCAGAACCTATATTACAGGTGTACAGGTAATAAGTACACCTAAATAGGTCTGATAAACATTAAAAAATAAAATAAAAAAAAAAAAAAAGGTTTATGGCGATCTGCAAACATGACTATGGTAGAACTAGAGTTAATAGAAAACCGCCATGAGAAAAGTAAAATGTCCGACAAAATGGATAAAGCCATCGGATTGATAATGTCAATGATGGAAGATAAGTTTAATAAGTTTTATATCTTGGTATCCAACACTTGTTCTAAGACAAGTGAAACGTGCTGATTCAAAATATGCAAACCATTTGTCTCCATCACCCACCGTTTTTTAGATATACTCCTTCAACCATTTATATTTCACTAGAACAATTATTGTTACAAGGCGTACTAATGAACATGGCATTAGCTAAGCAAATAGTGAGATTGAGTCACATGACACATATACTATATAGTGATACCTAGTTCAAGATATAATACACACATAAAATCCATACACACTGAAAATACTTCCTTAATTTAGCATGTGTTTGGTTTGAATATCTTGTCTGTAGACTTGCGTTTGTGCTGAGCATTTAGCATGTCACGCTGAAGTGTCCAGCAGTAGTCAGCCAACATTTCTGCACTCCATCGACCCTGATACCGTGACTCCATCACCGAGATGTCCTGGTGAAAACGTTCACCATGTTCGTCACTGACTGAACCTAGGTTTTCGGGGAAGAAGTCAAGATGTGAGTCGAGGAGGTGAATTTTGAGGGGCATGTTGACAGCCAGCTGTTTGTACGCTCTGATGCACTTCTTTACAACATTTACATAGTTAGCAGATTTATAAATTCCAAGGAAATTGGCTACAACTGATTTGAATGCCACCCATGCACTTTTTTCAGAATCATTCAGTAAGTCTTGGAAGTGGGTGTCAGCAGTTACCTTCCTTACTTGTTGACCTATGAACACAGCTTCTTTCACTTTCGCATAACTCAACTCTGGAAACTTGTTGCACAGGTACCGAAAAGCATCTAAGTCGTTTAGTGCCTTCACGAAATTCTTCATGAGCCCCAGCTTGATGTGAAGCGGTGGCATAACTTTGTCACGGTCAATCAACACCACACGAAGGACATTTTTATTTCCTGGCTGCATTCTGGTTCTGATTGGCCAATTTTTCTTTATGTAGTGGTGCTTTCTATCTCTACTGTTCCACTTGCAGATAAAACAGCAGTACTTGGTGTACCCTGTCTGCATTCCCATGAGAATTGTGATAACTTTTAAATCACCACACATATATACCATTTATACTCGTGATAGCGTAGTTTTTCAAGAAGTAGCGACATAGTCTCTTTCAGATGGTAGAATATCCATCCGGTACTGAAGCATATTTGTTTCCATTGTGTAATAATACTGCTTTCAAACTTGTTTTAGATGAGAAGATGAACAATCGCCATGCTTCAATGTTGTGTTCCACCCCGAGGCTCGACATGAGTCCTTAAACTTCCGTACAGTAGAAAATGTGAAATTCTTTGCAATGAGTGACACTAAGTTCTTTGTGTCTGTGCCGAAAATGTGAAATTGTTGTACCCGGTGCAAGCAAATTAAATTCTTTAAGGCGCGAACCGAGCATTTCAGCTTCACCTTTTGGTAGTGCTAGATCCCGTAAGAGATCACACAGATCAGCATTGTCAATTAAATGAATACCTTCTCCAGATTGGAAGTCAGGGTCTGATACGTTGCTGGAAGATGAAAGAGAACTTTCTTCTTGAGTTTCTTCATCAACTGTATATTCTGTAGGTGCTATTGGTATTGGACAAGCGACGTGATCATGTGGAATTGGTTTAGAAACTGAAGGAACGTCTGGATATTTTTAAAGCTGCACAAGTTTTGTAGGAAAATCCGGTGATATATGACAAACAGAAATAACAGTCTGTGGTGTGGTTGCTTGACTCACACCATATCATAGGAACTCCGAATGCCAGATGGTTGTTTTTCTTCGCCTTCCTTATCCAACCGCGCAAGTTGCATGCACATGTCAAACAGATGAACTGAGGTGCCCACGATTCCAAGGATCCACCTTTGAATCGAAGTATAGTTCATATGCTTTCTTCAGAAACGGTGTAAAAGTCTTCCAATGGGATTTGTCTGTTAGATAGCCGCACACATAGCAAAACAGATCTGGTGAATTTATGCAACCTTTGGAAGCCATAATATCGCCTTAAACTGACAATAAAAAAGAAACAAACGAAAGATTAGTAATGTGATATCGAAAATGTTTTAAAGTACTACCTTAAATATAACTATTGTCACAGACGATGAAAATATTCTGTGGCTTTGCCTGAAAAATTAATTTTTGTCAATATCTTCAAAACCTGACGTGATAGAGCAAAACGGTTTTCAGATTTGAAATCAGCATAAAAAACTACATTAGAAATAGTAAACACCATGCCAGATATTTATAGCTTGTTTATCAGTGTTATTAATCAAAGAAAACAATGATCCAAGTAAACTTCTTAAGGAACTGGAATCACTTAATAAAAAAGATAACTTAAAAATTACAAGATTTAAAAGAAAGATTTATTCACTATCAAACTTTTCTGATGATGTAAATTTGATAGAAAGACTTGCTGAAATTAAGTCACTACTTTTAGAACTCGAGCAAATAGGAGGAATGATACCAGAGGAAGAAACCTGCTGGATTATATTATCGGGTTTAAGTGGAAATTTTGATTCTGTGCTCAGGCAATTATAAGTAAAGAAGGAACTCCTGAATTTACTTTTAAATATGTATGCGATAAGTTAGTTAATGAAGTTGAAAGAAAGAAATAAAATAACTGTACTGAAAATAAAACAAGTGATTTCAACTCATTAAATATTAAGTGTAATAAATATAAGCATATAAATGACAAAAGAAAATGTTTCAAATGTGGAAAACTTGGACATATAGCAGTAAATTGTAAATGGAAGTATAAATATAAAGACAAAGAAAAAAGTACAAAAGATATTAATAAAAATAAAGATAAAAGTCCAAAAGTTGATGTAATTAAGATTAATAAAACTATTAGTGAAAGAAACTCGCATGATAATGCAACTTGGTTAATAGGCAGTGGATCAACACACAATATTTGTAATGATGAAAGCCTATTTTATACATTCAAGTATTGAATGAACAAATAAAGGTATATGGAGCAGCAAAAGAACCAATTATTGGAATAGGATAAGATTCAGTAAAAATTAAGTGTTTTATTTCAAAAAATAAAGAAATAAATGTGCAACTAGACAATGTATTACATGTACCAGAAATGAACACTAATATAATATAAGGTGCAAAAATTGCGAATTCCGGACACACCCAAATAATAAAGTAAAATAAGTATATTGTTAAAGATAAACAAGGAAGGGCTATTATAATTGGAATCATGAACAACAATCTTTATGAAGCACAATGTAGTGTAATAAAGAAAAAACCAAACGCTGAGCTGAATTTATGTCAAACAGATATCTATCAATTATGGCATGATAGGTTGAGACATATTTTTAAAGATAAAATGAAATATATATTGACAAATAATTCAATGAAAGGTATGGACGCTATAAATATGCAATAGATACTGCAAGTTATTTATTGAACGGAATTGCGCACAAAACACTAGATAATGAAATTCCTATAAATAAGTGGTTTGGAAATTCTACACAAATAAATGTAAAATATTTACGCAGGTTTGGAAGTACCGTATATATACGGTAAACCAGCTTATAAAGTGAAAGGTAAAATGGATAATCGTAGTGAAAAGGGAATACTTACAGGATATTAAAGTAAAGTTAGAGGATATAAAGTGATCAATTTAAATGATAATAAGATAAAGGAAACTAGTAATATCTTTATAGATGAAAGTAAACCCGGATATAAACTTCTAGAGAACAAAAATACCAAGGTAGAAGATTATGAGAACCTAATGAAATTCTTCACATCAAATAATGATGAAGATTCATCAAACGATGAAGATACTAGAGAATATGTAACTGAAGATGAAGTTGAACCGAGTTCGAACGAAGATTCAAAAGAAGAATCAAGAGAAAAGGTAGAATCTCGTTGTGAAAATAAAGAAGTGAATTCAGAAACCGAAGAAAACAACAAAGAAAAGATATATATGAAATTAAGAAGAAGAAATATATCTAGATATCACACGTTAAAAGATATTAAAGAAGTACTTGAAGGTGAACCCAGGTCATACTCAGAAGCTTTACAAAGTAAAGTAAAAGCTTACTAAAATACTTTACTAAAAGAAAAGGCAGACACACAAATTTAAATTAAATACATTTATCAACAAATGAGCATACATTTTTCTGTCAAAGAAAAAGCTCTGTGTAAAAATACTACAAAAGGAGAGATATCAATTATGGAGTGAACTTATCAAGAAAGGCCAATAATCCTGATAAACAAGATTATGAACAAATAAAAAAACAGAGCAGATGTATTTACAAAACTTTTAAGTCGAATCGTATTTGAAGAAAATGTGTCAAAACTAGGATTAAGAAATTAAAGTATAGAATTACAAAATGAATACCAGACCCTTACACAAATAATCAACGTGGGGGAGGTATTGTGGGAAATAAGTGAAAGTTAATGAAAAAGGCATTGATTGATTTGAACAATGAAAAGTAGCACGTGGAATAGATTAGCACTTGAATAACGCGACGATGTTTGAAATTGTTATTAAAAGTGATAGTTGGATGAATTCTTCATTAAGATGTTGTGGTTTTATTTGTTCTCTGAATTATGAACTTCGATTATAAAGAACTGTTTATGAACAATGTAAAGAATTGCTTATGTGAAATATCTAAAGGACTATTTGTGAACTATTTTGTGAACAGTAAGTGAACGGATAAATTAATAAAAAGAATTCTCAAGTAATGAAAGTTTGAAGTGGATTTGTATCTGAAGAATTTAAGAAGAATCAGTATTTTTGTTTAAGAATATTATATATTGTATTTGTTGATAAAGAACATTTCTGCTAATAAATTATATAAAGTAACAATTATAATATTGTTAGACTAAGCATTATACTTTATATTACAAGTTCTTTCGGTGTGTCTCCAAAAGTATTTTTTTAAATATTCAGACAAGCTATCAATAATTCATTTTCTATTAAACAAATGCTATAAAAATCGAAAAAAATTCTAATCTACTGCTACTTACTGCAAAATCAATATCTTGAACCATGTTTTTATTAATTCCATTGTTTTCGGTCCAGAATTCTGAAATGTTAGCATCTGGAATTTTGGCAAGATTAGATAGAAATATATCGCTAATATTTCCAGTCTCATTGAATACTTCTGAATATTCTTCCCGTAGAATATTGAAGAAAGGGTAGTGGTTGAAAGGTCTGAAGGGACAAAGAGTAAAAGCAGGGTGTTTGAATGCTTCACGCTTTTCAATTTGCAATTTAACATCTGGATACCCATTCTTGTAATTGTCGATTTCAATGAAGATATGATAACTACATAAAAGTCCACTAAATAAAACAGCAATGATCCATATAACTTTTCGCTGCCATGAACACCTTTGAAGTAAGATTCTATCAAATCCGACTATACCAATGTTTAGCCGAGGATGTGTTCCGAATCCTATCATGGATTTTGTGTGTTTAACAGTTAAACGGTTTCTTCTTGAAATTCGATTAAACCAGAAATATTTCGCTGCATTTCTAACATTGGAATTCCTTATATTGCTCCTCTTCAGGTTGGGTTTTATAAACTAAAAATGAAAAAGAAATACAATAGAAGTTTAAATTCTGTGGCAATAAAATATGCTGATTATTTCAGTGAACTCGTATATCTATTCTCTTATTAATAGTAATAATAATTCTCAAATTTATAGATAATTTTATGCAACAAAGAATAGAGGGAAGAGTTCCAATTCAATTTGAGGGTTAAAAATCAAAATTGAAAAATAAATAAATATTTTTGAACATTCAGTGGTTATTTATACTTATACTAAATATAAACTTTAGGCTGATAACTGCTAGGCATAAAAGACATTTGGCAGTTATCAGACTTAGGTTTTTCAATCTGTACTGATTACAGTAATTTATTGTTGTTTGGTTTTGTAGGGTTGTACTTCCGGGAGTGGGAGAGGAATCCATAGTCTTTCACGCTTTCCTGAGCTTGTCACCGAGGGTAAATCTGGTTAACGAGTCCTAACTAGGACGAAACCGCTGTCCCGGATTCCCGTCGGTGATATCCCAAGGCGTGAAAACAAACTTATTTTGCATTCTTTCATATCCCCTTTTCACGAAACATGTTTAAGCTCATATTTTGCTATACTCATTTCATATATTTATTTTTATTATATTTTATATATTTTTAAGCAAATCTTTTGCTTTTGCCTTATTACTAACCAATTATATTTTTATTTTTTTTTTATTATTTTGGATATTCATTCTTTATATTCCTAAACTCCATTTAAATTCTTCTATCTATCGTTCCAGTTACCAGATTAGCTAAAATTAGATGTAATTATTTACTGTCATTATTTTATTATATAGAGAATTCAAATGTATATATTTGCCGAGATATGAATTCTTGAATTTTTTTTATTTTTTTTGGTGCCACGCCCTTTTTTTGACATTTTTTCTTGAATATGTCATCTCCTAATCAATCAAATGGAACCAAATTTGTTTTCCCAATGTATTTTTTTATGCTGAATCCAAAAATTCCAACGAAATTAGTCTAGGACTAATATTTTTGTAGTAATAGAAAGCATGTAAGCATTTAGAAAAAAATTAAAATGGCCATGTGGAACAACATTTAAAAATTTGAGATTTTTACTCAAAACTAAAAAAGGTCTAAAGTAACTGATAAAAAAAAATCAAGATGGTGTTTTGCTCCTGAGCTTGGAAAAAAAAATCGCAACGTTGGTATTCTTTTCGAATTGCGTAAAGGAATATCCAACAATTATTACTTTGTCACTGCATATTTATTTAGTAAATTCAAGTTATCCCATGCTTTAGTCATAGATCTGTAAGCAGTAACTCTCACTTACTGCCAGGTAAAACACATATTTTCAAACTGAAAGAGAAAACAGAAAATTCATCCGTTTCAATTGCCGATGCTCTAGGCACTGTAATAATTCAAAATGTTATTAAAAAAATACAGGCCTTTTTATTAACTTCATTTCCTTTTTTTAAAAGTGTTTTACTGAGGTGTTACTTAAAATATTTTTAATAAAATTTAATTTTTTGGACAGTAAAAAAAAATACAAATACAAAAAACTACTGTTATTATAAAGCGAGTTCTATAAATTTCAAAATTATTAACTAATAGTTATTCAAGGCAAAATATCTAAAGCATCCATTTTTTTTCTCGCTTTCTTTTCAAAATACGATTATTTCCGTATTTTTGGTTTTGAATCATACAATTGTGGAAAGAGCGGGAATGATTTTTACTTTCTATTTGAGGCCGAGTACTTTCACTTTCGGTTTTAGGGATTGAGTTTCCTACCGAAATTTCATTAATGTAAATTGTATGATTGTACAATTGTATCATTCCAAACCAAAAATACGGAAACTATTTTGAAAAGAAAGCAAGAAAAAAAAAATGGTTGCTTTAAATATTTTTTCCTGAATAACTAGCAGTGAATAATTTTGAAATTTATAGAACTCGCTTTATAATAACAGTAGTTTTGTTTTTTTATTTTTTTTATTGTCAAAAAAAATATTTTGTATTGAAAATATTTTAAGTAATACCTCAGTAAAACACTTTTATTAAAAGAAATAAAGTTAATGAAAAGGCCTGTATTTTTTTCAATAACATTTTGGATTATTACGGTGCCTAACATCCGCAATGGAAACGGGTGAATTTTCTGTTTGAATCGCCGTATTTTCAAACTATATTCAGTTTGAAAATATTGCTTTTACCTACTGGACGGCAACCCAAGCCATCCCTACACGCTAAGAAGATAATGCTCCTTGTGGGGCTGTGGTGGTCAGCCAGGGTAATTCATCGGATTTTATTGCCAAGAGACCAAACCATCACTATAGAACGTTACTGTGCTGAACTACGGCAGATGCATCGGAACTTCCTGAAGAAATAACCGGCAATGGTGAACATACAAGGTGTTCTTCTGTTGCAGGACAACGCTCGCCCTCATTTCGCACAAAGAACGACGCTGACACATAAGTTTGTTAGCCAATGAAGCACTATCTCATCCTGCCTATTCCGCGGACTTGTCTCCTACATATTATCATCTGTTTAGTCGCCTGGATCATTTCCTGTCTTAGAAACAGTTCAAGGAGGACACCGAGGTTCAACGTGCAATTGATGACGTCTTCGGGTCACTGTCACAAGGCTTTTTTCGTTCCTGGATCATGGCCTTGCCGGACACATGGCAACTGTATTGATTCAGAGGGAGATTATTTCGACTAGGTAAGATATCGTACTTTTCAGCTATCGCCTCCAAGTGTTTTGTTCATTTCCCGGACATTTCAATTGCAACAAGCCAATATAACAGCGAAAAATTTTCAACAAACAGTGCATCCAACTAACAAGGAAACCCACCGAACCTTACAAATTAAGATTTTGATGAAACTTTGCAGACTGAATCATTAGATTGTGTTTATAAAATGAAATAAATCTTAGATGCGGAATCGAGCGGGAAGGACCAATATTTGGGGGTCAAAAATGATCGAATATAGGTCGTTTTATCTCTCAAACACCAGATGGCGCTAATGATTTGTTGTTAACCAAGAAACCCAGTACTTTCCTATACCTTTTAATAGGTAAGTTAAATAACGCCATCTATTGACTCCTGATGTAAACTTATTCAAAGTCTTTATTTTTTTTAAATTTAAAGTTTCCAAATTTGGAAAGATTCTTAAACGTAAATTAGAAAGAATCAGATATAAGAGGAAACCTTCTACATTAATTAGTTATGATGTATAATATATCGATAAATCAATTTTATTTACGACGCTGATCAATTTCATAAGCTTTGTAAAAAACAGATAGCGTGCGCTGAACCTAACGAATTTCAATGCATTTTTATGAATTAAAAGTACTGATGGTTTACTTCATTAAAATATTTTGTGTATTGGGTCCTTTATTAAACAATCTCCTCTATATTTGATTTGGCATTAATTTTTTTTTTAATAGCTTAAAAATGAGAGTTGCGAAGAAGGTGTCTGAAGTAGTCAAGTACATTGAGAGTTTATAATTTCGAGAGTCAAATCCGTGGAAAGGATGTTATTTTTTATAATTAGTATTACAAAAATATTATAAATTCCTACAAAGCTTTTTACTTTTATTTGTTGTATTTACATGTTTGTTTATTTTGATATTTCAAATTTAAAAGTGTTTTTACTGTCTTAATTTTTGCTTACATTTCTTTTTTCACTAAATTAATCACATAAGACTATTTTTTTCCCTTTATTTATCTTTATGTTAAGATAAAGAAAAGAAAAGAAATAAAAAAGAACTTACTATTAGGAAAAATGAAAAAAAAAGAAAAAAAAATATGAGAAAAATAATTCTTAGTAAAATAATAAAATCTTCCGATCTATTTGTGACTCGAAGTTATAAGCTCTCAATGATATGCACTTGACTACAAACAGAACCTTCTGTGCAACTCTCATTTTTAAGCTATTAAAGAAATAAAAAATAAATATTGTGAAGATTGTTTTATAATGGACCCAATACACAAAATAATTTATTGAAGTAAACCATCAGTACTTTTAATTCATAAAAATGCATTGAAATTCGTTAGATTCAACTCATGCTGTCTGTTTTTTTACAAAGCTGATGAAATTGCTCAGCGTCATAAATGAAATTGATTTATCAATATACATATTATATATCATAACTAACTAATGCAGAAGATTTCCTCTTATATCTGATTCTTTCTAATTTATGTTAAAGAATCTTTCCGAATTTGGAAACTTTATATTTAAAAAAAATAAAGACTTTGAATAAGTTTACATCAGGAGTCAATAGATGGCATTACTTAAACTACTAGGTTTTTTGGTTAGCAACAAATCATTAGCGCCATCTGGTGTTTGAGGGAAAAAACTATCTATATTCGATCATTTTTGACCCCCAAAAATTGTTCCTTCCCGCTCGATTCCGCATCTAAGATTTCTTTCATTTTATAAACATAATCTAATGATTCTTTCAGCAAAGTTTCATTAAAATCTGAATTTGTAAAGTTCGAGAGGTTTCCTTGTAAGTCACAGTATGAATGAATTACTCGTAAGGAGATTCTTTTTATGGTATTTAACAGTCTATTTGCAAAAGTTGCTAGATTATCACATGATATTTGTATACCATTTTGTAAATGAAGAAATTTCTGCCTCAATTTGTACAATGTGCAAAAATATTCGTAAGTCTCGAATTATCTAAATATCTGCATGATTAAATATCTTTATCTCCTCTTTTGCGTTTTAAATTACAGTAATTAGTTTGCCAATGAAATGTCTACCCTCGACCCTCTGTTACCATAAGACAGTCTCCGTATTGTGTTTAACTTTAAAAATTCAAATAAACAGATGGTCAGATTACTATTCTAACTTAATAGAATTTTCAGAGAAATTGTATAATGAAATTCGTTTTTCGATAGATTTATTCATTTAATTGTCAATCATATGATTAATATAAAACAATCTGAACAGACATTTCACAAAATAATTGGTCCATTTTCAGCATAAAGTTATGAGTCTTACTTTTCAATCAGACAGAACATGCCCAAAAAGGTTGGATGTTACTACAAACAGTGACATTTAACAGTGTTAAATCTGGAGACCGAAGTGGTCAATCAATCAGTTACCAATCAATCCAGCGCTCAGATAGTTGCACGTACAGATAGGTTTAGATTAACATTGCCGAAAATTTGTATTAACTTCTGTAATTTGTAATTCTAGTGTTTTCGACAAACCTATAAGGCAGAGACGACTGAAATGTATTGCAATTTCTAATAACTTCGTCCAGGAGAAGAACAAAAGATACCAGTTGTTTCATCTATAGACAATCTATTTGTAATTTATGTACTTCGTAAGTTTTTGTAATACAGAGAACTTAAAAAACAATCATGGGGATATAATTCAAAAAGATCAATATTGAGTGATACGTTCTAAAAGAAAGCTATTGCCCATAAATTACTTTTAACATTGGTCGACAATGATTTTTTAAATAGAAAATTTTTATTGATTATGTATTTTTTTTGATGCCCATTCCGAAAACTTTTTTGTGAACGATATATTTCATTTAAAAAAATATTTATTTTTTCTCAAATTTGCATAATCAAATTTAAGAACGTTTTACGTTTGCTGAACATAACTTATATCTTCAAAAATAAAGCCTGCACACCTGCTTACTGACCTTTATACAGATCTTTGTATAGTTCTTTTTTGTTATTTTTTAAAGTGATTGAATGTTCTTTCCAGCGTTTATAATGAGCAAAAAATATCATGTAAAATGCAGTAGGTATTCTCTAAGAATCATTTATTTATTCTAAGCAGAAAAGAAAGTAAAAGAATCTGCTGTGTATAACTGCAATTGGCTGAGTCTTGCGTAATGCTGCTTATTATTGCTTCAGTTGAATGTTGGTTTCACATGAGCAATACCATCATGTTGTGATTTTGTCTCTTGCCTTAATCCTACTTCTTGGGCTACAAAAGTATAAATAGTGTTTTGGGTATACTTCGCTGTGAGATATATTACAAAGTTCCTTTCAGTCATGGGTACATTTGTATTCATCTAACAGTACACAACTACCAATTCAAGTGTAATCAGAAGCATGGAGTTACGTAATCAGAAGACGACTTTGGTGATACTGACTTCCAGACTTACTGACTGACTGAAGAAGAAAGGACTCTGATTTTCTAGGAAAGACAATAGAATCTCACGAAAGTAATCAAGCACTTAATGATCTGGTTCGTAATCTGAATTTGACTAAAATGCAAAGAAAATTGTTGTCTTCTAGACTGAATGGCTGCAATCTCCTTTGAAAAGGAACTAAAATTTGTTATATCCGTCAAAGGCAATAGAAATTACAACACCTCTTCTCCTTGTAAGATGATTTAGTGTACTGCAATGTAGTAGATCGTTATTAGATGTCTTAGGACAGAAATACAATCTCGACGAATGGAGACCTTTCAGATTATTCAAAACAGTTTGAAAGCTGTTCTCTTTCAAAATGGAAATGGGATCCTTCAATTCTAATTACTTATGAAGCATATATGAAAAAGTTGTATTAGAAAGTGAAATTTGTACTGGTGTTGATACAATAAGAGAAATATTCTTGGCACATTTATGGAGATCTAAAGGTGACATTTCTTGTACTAGGACTTCAGTTTGGATACAGAAAGTTTTATTGCTTTTTCTATGAATTGCATAGTTCGGTTAGAAAGCAACACTCTGTGAAAAAGCAGTAAACAAACAGAACATCTGAAAATCAGCTAAGTAAAAAATTGAGCTAAGTTTGTCAGCCTCCTCTGAATCCCTCGAAAGTGTACATTCCACAATTATATACGAAACTTGGTTTGAAGAAATTCGTCAAGCAATGGATCAAAATAGTAATTTTTTTTTCCTTAAGAGCAAGTTTCCTATAATAAATGATGCAAAAGTCATAGGTTATATTTCTTGGAAGCTCATAAATGCAGCAGCTTTTAACAAAGCTCGAATGAGTCTCAGGCAGCTCTATAGGGATCATTTAAAAAGTTGTGAGAAACTTCAAGGAAAACAAGCAGACAGTGTAGATAAGAACAAAAGATAGTTATTAAATTTCTTGAAAACTACAGACCCCTGACATGCAATCTGTTTCTGAAATCCTTTTTTGGATTACATTTGTACTTTTTTCCACAAATCCGGGTCATTTAAGTAATATTAGAAGGTGAAAGCTTCTTCAAAGATATACCTATAATAGAAACTCACTATCAAGTAAAATAGAACACAAAAACGCTTGCAAATTACTGGACAATAAAAAGGGATGTTCCTGAAGCTAAATACAGTATATAATTAACTAAAAGTACATTTTAAGTGAGTTAACTATACATGTATTGTATATATAATCGGAACATGTTAATTTAAAAAAATTAAATTGACATTACTATATATTTTGCAAAATACTTGAAATTAGCGCAAAAAATACTTTAAAAAAAGCCACCCTATGAGATCAGTTTGATATAAAAAAAAAGTAAAATTGCCGACCAGTGTAATCGTTGATTTAGAAAAGTTATTTTTTTATTTTATTTTAATTCATCCAAATAACATTTGAACGAAGATATCTAGAGTTATTAAAGAGAAATTAGGTATTGGGTAGAAAGCGACCATACGCTCTCTGATGCGACTGACGGCAGCGCCCCTAGAGGCAAAATGTGTGGACGTTAGTAACCCTATGTTCAAAACTATGACAGATACAGAAAAAAATGAGAAAGTTGTAGAGCATTACCGAGTTAGTAGGAAATGATATTTTATGGAAAAGAATCGTGCAAATAGAAGGCGAGAGACGATAAGTTTTCGGAATGTTATTAAATGCAAAAGGGTACATACATAACCTCCAGTTTAACAATGATCAGGTTCAATATGTCCACCATATACTGCAATACACATTTGTATAGGGGAAAGTACTTCCTGTTGCACGTTAGCCATAATTGTGGGTATCCAGCTCTTGCATACGGCAAAGAAAGACGGATTTGAACGATTCTTTTCTGTAAAATGTCATTTCCTCCTAATTCGGTGATGCTGTACAACTTTCTCATTTATTTTTTTTTCTGTATTTGTCATAGGGTTCCAAGATAAGATTACTAACTTCCATATGTTACCGCTAGGGACGCTACCGTCAGTCTCATCTGATAGGGCATGGTATAGAGCCCTAACTTCTCTAAATCTAGCTATCTTCGTTCAAAAGTTATTTGGGTGACTTACAAATTTCCCGTGCACCATGTATCTTCTTTCTTTAACTATAAGGTCTAATAGTCGAATTTTCCAACAACTTTATTTACAAAACTTACTTCAATTTAATTAAAAAAACTAATGCTTTTACTTTATTAAGAGAAAAAGCATATAAATTATTACATTTTGAACTTAATACTTTACTGCATTCTAAAATTTTTCTCCTTTTTAAAAATATATTATCTTAAACTATTTTTATATTTAATTCATGAAAATTGATACTAAACGTGCTTAAAAATATCAAGCAAAAATAAATATAGAAAGTTCGTATGGAAATCAATAAACTAATTTAAATAAAGGTAATAAAACATACTAATTTAGTGTAAAATATAGAATTGTGAGAAAATGTTTGAAACAGCTGCTAAATTAAAGAGAATTTAATGAATTCAAAAAAATAACTAAAGATCCTGTAACGTAAGGTCTATAGCAACCAATTCTATCGTGGACATCGTAAGGAGCAAAGAATAAGTGAAGTCACACGTAACTAAGTGAAAATTAAATATATTAACAATAAACATAACAGTTGCATTTTCGTTGTAAATACATTTCATTTTAACTTAGTTATGTTGGATTACAACGCTTAATCTGGCGCTGTAGCGCTGTAATTATAATTTGTAAATCAAGAGCCAGATGGCGCTCTATAACTTTGTCTTATGAATGTGTGTCTTTTCAAATGGAAGCCAATCTGGCTTTACCTATTGTATCAGTAATGTATTAAATTACTTATATGAAAATATGTTCTCCTTGCAATTTCACTGTGGAAAACACTCTTAATCTAACAAGTTATGTGTGATTTCACTTATTCTTCGCGAAATAAAGATCTCAAAATACATTATAAAGGAATAAAACAAATGGAAAATTTTTAATTATTTGTATTATTCTTCCAAGAATTCCTTTATAAAATTATTATTAAATGGGATAATAAAACAATATATTATTGAGCAAAGATTTTCTCTCATAAGTTTTTTAAAACTTACGATTATTGAATAACTAACTAAATACAAATAATTAATATTTTTACCTGTTTGTAAACATATTCGATAATGACTTCAATAATCTCAAAGATTACCAAAACATTTGCATCCAAAAAAACTCCTAAAGTGCCTCCAAAATCTGCTAGAAATTGTGAAATTGTATATTTCTCCATCTCTTCGATTATCATCTTCTGTTTTTCAAGTATTTGGAAAGTAGCACTAACTTCTTCTAAGCCTATTTCTACTAATTGATAACTAAAAAACATTACGCTTTGAAGGCACTTTCGTGGACAGCTTGATCTACATTCTGCTTTTGATTCCAGTATTCTGTTGGAAATCTCCAAGGAATCATGGAAGCTTTTGGAATCTTCACATTTTCTCAAGGAGGAATTGTTAATAAAAGGTAACCTTTTAAAAATAAAACAAAATAAATCATATCAAGAAAAATTCGGTATATTTTATAGCAAATTAGCATACAACAGTTTGATCAAAAAATTAGGAAAGCAATAAAGAATTAAGATTGCATATAAAATATAATTGAATATAATTTTTTTTAAAAAATTGAAAATGGAAGATGTACAACAAAAATTTTTTTTTTCATTCAGTTCAAAGTATTCAGTTCAAGCACAAATTAAACGAATTTTATCTAACATTTTAATTTATTAATTATCTGAAAATCCACTCATGAAACTCTTAATTTTGAAATTCATAAACTACATTTATGAAACTGATATTGAAATATATTTTTTTTAAAAGTTTTCTTTGTTAAATTCCATATAATTTTCAAAAATCCTAAATTATAAAGTAGAAAATATGAAAGTGCGATGTAGACAAAAAGGCATCTAGAACGAATTTTCATTTTGTACAATGAAATATATTTCTAGAATTTTTTTTTTGTCTATCTGGGTGTAGATAGAAGAGAGTTTAGATTACAGTTCCTGCACCACTACGATCGCCGACACGTTCCAAAAGACGATGGAATCCACTCACGAGTACCTTTTCTTTTCTTTTGAGAAGTTCAGGCACGGAAGTGGCAAACGATTCAGAGCACAAATGTTTTACATCTATTTCGAAGGCCTTAGGTGGGGTGAAGGGAAGCCTTTGTTCTCCAGTTGGTCCCCTGTTGGAGCAAGAGGATGGGAGGATTCGGCCGCTGGAGGATGTTTTGGGAGAATCGCAGAATACCATTCTCGGACAGCATAATACGGAAGGTGCTTATCCAGTATCCCAGCACTAGATTCGTGGAAATTGAAATTCTGGAAAATTCACAGTGGCTATGGATACAGATACCATATGTGACGTGAAGTCCACTCGTCTGCTCTTTTACTACATTGCCCTCACCGGTCTATTCCCTTCGGTATCCAGTGTTTCTCTGCTGAGGAAGGGTGGTGAAGGTGTTTTGTCTCTACCTTTCTCCTGATCAGGAAGATACCTTTTGTTTTATATGAGCCCCAGGAACTGCCATTCCTTTCGTTTGTTCCAAATCAACAGAGAGTCATGGATATAACTTAGTGAAAAATGGAATAGTGTCTTAGTGGAAAATTGCAATAGGGTAAGGCCTGAGTTTTTAAGGTTATACTTTGAAGCTCTCTTTGGCTATTCCTGAGGTTGTCTAATATCGAAGATTTTGTTTCTTACTCGTCAGATTGGCGGGAACAATGACTTAAGTTGTTCTGCATACCCCTCACATACTTGAAGTTTGGTACAAGAAAAGGAAGTGAGGAAAAAGAAAATTAGACACTGATTTAAAATGAAAAAATATGAATGTGTTCCTTTATGATTGAAAGGAGGTAATAGAGTTTCTAAGGAAGCATAGTGCCAAGGTGCTCTCGACAACACAACAAAATAATATAAAGACATTTATGAAACAGAAGAATAGTGTATTTTTATTGTTAATAACAAAATCTACAGCAATGAAACAATTCCTTAATTCTATTAATGACATCCCAATAGGTTCCATTTAGAAAAACAGAAAGTTTGAAACTTATTTTTCTATCATGACTTTGAGATAATAGCTAAAGAATGTGGTATGGCAATTTCGTATAAGGGCTTATAAATCTCAAAAATTCTATATTTCAGGTCAAACTAATATTAACAGACCATATTATATCATTATTATGTTGTAATACATGAAAGTCTATATTAAGAGTTTAATAAAAATAGCCTATTTATTAAAGAATATAACATTACTGTTGCATTATTAAAAATGGCATAGAATTCGAATAGTAAAATGAGGAAAATCTGTATGATGTTAATTTAAATGTCTGAATATGATCTCATAAAACCGTGAATCCAATTTCACCAAGATTGTGCAGAATGTCTAGAACCCAGTAGTTAAAAGATCGCTGTAAGAGATGCAAGAGGTTCAACAGATTTTACATATCAGAAGAAATAAATTATAGGAAATTACTTAATAGGTTTGTGTTTTTTGAGAACTTGATTTTCTATAGGTATTGAAATAAAAGCTAGTTCAGTTTGAGATTTTAAACTGCTTTACAAATCAGAGGAAATACAGAAATTTATCTTATAGTTTAGTTTAAATCATCGATACATTTAGTTTAATGAGCAAGAGTGGTTTTAGAGAGTGGTTACCAAAAGAGGGTGGAAGACAACTTTTCAAGGGTTTAGAAGGATTTAAGGTGTGGGAGAAGGACCAGTGAAATAAGGAATATACAGAAGTGGAAATAAAAAGAAATTGTTCAGGTAATTAAAATAAGAAATCAGAAGGGAGAGTCAGTAGTTATCCGGGCACTGGCAACCACCAAAAATCGGGCACTGGGGACACTAATTTGCACATATCATTAGCATATAGGACGATATGGCACAAAATTTGCATATCTGATTTTCATATTGTAAAAGCTGAGGTGAACGAAGGGTTTAAGATGTGACCAAGGGGTTGAAGATGTTTTTAATTTGCATAATGTAAAGAAGAAGGGTGAGGTGAGCATAGGGTTGTTGGCGACGAAAGGGTTAAATGACAGGATAATATATCAAACTTCTTGAAATAACCTGTAGAATGCAATGATAACGTTTTTAAATCATAATTTGCATATTTCTAAGAAACAAAGGGTTATCACAATACTTTACAAAATTTAACAAAACGAAATACAAGTTTGATTTGTATTTTTTTAAAACGCAGGTAAAGCTCACAAAAACTTACAAAATTAAACAAAATGAAATACAAATTTACTTTTTATTTTTTCGAAACACAGATAACGTTCGCAATAACTTATACAATTTAACAAATCGAAAGACAGGTTTACTTTTTATTTTTTCCAAAAATAGATAAAGCTTCCAATATTAAACATCATCACCAACACAAATAAATGTAATAATATATAGTACATTTTTTATAAAATGCAAATTTTCAAGGAGAATGAAATACATTTCCCCTTTTTCAAGCCTACATAATGAATCATAAGTTGCGAAAATTTAACAATCTAAGGAAAACGACATGCTAAAATAACATTAATTGATTGTTAAAACAAATAACTTTATAATAGTATAACTTTATAATATTTATAAATTTATGAATTTTTCTAGAATTTCAGTGAAATTACGTCACTTATTGAAAAAAAATAATTTTGCGTTTTTTTTTCTTAAGAAAATCATTTAATTAAATGAGAAACAAGAACGAACAATAAAAGTGCAATTATCGACGAAATGTTCTCAAAACCGAGCTACCAGGAAAACTCTAAGTGAATAAATAATAATTAATAATGAACTTAAAAGTAAGTAAATTAAAACAGAATTGAAAAAAAAAACGTTTTAAATGTAGACAAGAAAAAATTTGTAAATACTTTCAATGATCATATTCTTCATTTACTAATTAAGTGAACGTTTTAATTATTTGTTTTTATATTTCGTTTTCTTTTTTATATAAAGATTTTCTTTTCCAAATTACATGTAATGCTAACACTTACTAACTAAGCGTCCTTTTTTCATCCTGAAAATCCCTTCCCTACTCCATTTAAAAAAAAATCAGTTGCCTCAGAATTCACACCAAAACGAGAAATTCCTCCCCTTCATCCAATAAAAAAAAATTAACTCCCTCAGATTTCACATCAGATCGTAATATCCCTCCCCCCACCAATAAAAAAAAACATCTGCCACCAATAATTATCAAAAACCTTTGTCTTTTTTTCGCACAATAAAAAAACCTTTGACATTTCTGAAATGTACCAATTAAAAGCATTCATTCTTCTGAACAATAAGAAAAAAGAGAAGCTCGAATCACGTGCATCAAGCTTATAGAAATGTACCGATTCGATCTTCCTGCATCAAAACGAAATATAGTATCGATACTATTTGATATGACAGAAACGGGGAGACTGAAATCAATGGTAAGTTCATAATTTAGTTTCACAAAAGAAAGTAGAATCTAAAGTTGAATAATAAATTTTATTTTTCGGAATCAAGTTGTTTTCCTAAATTTGTTTAAGTAAATCGAATTTTGTAAATGATTTTGTTTAATGAAAAGTTATATTATTCATTTTAGGCTTCTGAAAGAGCCTTATATTCCCGGTTTGTCTGTCTGTGGATCCGCCATCTTGTATATCTAAGCATTAAACTTTCTGGATTCTCTTCCCTGAAAATAGATACTGAAAATAACATAGTCAATGTTTACTCTATCATGTACGAGCTATTCACTACCTAAAAATATTTCTGATAAAAGTAGCAATATTTCAATGACAAGAAATTTCTGTGAAGAACTATCATATCACCATAGTCCTATCGAAGTTGGTTACATCCATCGATTCACTGCTACCAACAATTTCCATTGTTTTCACGGAGTCGCTTTTTATCTATTCACTATAACAATTCATTAACAAAAAACATTTGTCTCGTTTGCGCTAACTATTCTGCATCACTTTGATCTTGATTCTTAATTTCAACAAAAAACGCTTCATTTGGAATTAACGTTCAATACGATTGTTTAATATTGATGGCATACTGTCAATTATCTTCCCAACATAAAAAATCAAATTGCTGACACTGTTGGTAACAGAATGATTTCATTTCTCTTATATGTATTTGGATTTTTTTGTCGTTGTTTCAGAATCACATTTACAATCGAACTAACAATATGTTTTTGGGGTTTTTTTCTACAGAATTTATGTACAACATCTGCAATATGTAAGTTGCCAAAATCGATTGCCAAAATCGATTGAAGAGAATATACTTTTTATCACTAAAAGACAACAAAAGAGATTGCATTTTTCGATAGCAAAAATATTATTATTCAAATTAGAAACATACTTTCGAAGCAATAGGAGAAGATTTGGAAATTAACTTAACATCTATAAAAGACTTCTTAGAAAACAGTCAAATCATTATGATGCATATTACCAGGCAGAAAGAAATACGAGAGCCCATAGGATGCCTGAATTGACAGCGTTTCAGACGGTAAGCAGAATGTTAATACAATTAATTCAACCAAACATTTATGACACATGTATTCAGATCACGAATGATAGTCATTTTGTTCAAATGAAGCGACTGGCCTGGAGAAATCTTCAACTAGCTTTACAAGAACCATCATTCTCTCAATACATCAAATCACGTGACTTCCAAGAAGAGGATGATATTCGGCCATCACTAAAAAACGTCTAAAACACGATTTTGAATTTGATACTGACAGCCTAACCATAGAATTGAAATCAATGTTTCATAAATCCTAAAAATGTAACTCTGATAAAATAAATATGTATTTTTTGTGTGTAATAAAAGACAAAAAAAGAGAATCACGTATCAGTGTGTACAAATTTCAAAAAACTAAAAACATTATTATCTTAAAAATAAACGTAGATAACGACAGTATAAAAAAAGATAAAATTTTTAAAAACAAAATAGGAAAAAATAGAACTTATATTATTATGTTATCATCATATATAAAGATAAAAGAATAAAAAAAAAGATAAGAGTATCAAAAGAAAAAAAATTCACGAAGAACCACTCTCTTTTCATTAGGATAATATTAAACTATTTTCCTCCATCTTCAAATAATGCAAATTAAGGTTTGAAAACATCGCCATTCTATTCTACAAGCTAATTTAAGAAGATTGATATATTACCCTGTACCTTTCGTCAACGATAAACATTTATTTCTTTAAATTATGCAAATGAAGGTTTAAAAACGGCACCATTCGAATTCTACAGGCCAATACAAGAAGTTTAATATATTACACGGTCACTTAACCCTTTCGTCACCAATAACCCTTTATTTCTTAAGTGGAAATGAAGGTTAGAAAACATCATCATTCCATTCTACAAGCCAATACAAGAAGTTTGATATACAGGGTGGACCAATTAAATTGTTACAGCTAAATATTTCCGAAACGGTACGTGATAGAAAACAAATGTTTCAAGCAACTCCATTTATTTTCAAGGGGGACAGTTGATGGTGTTAGTTTTAATTGGAACAGTTCATTGCTGACGCGGGGGTGGATGGTAACTTCACAATTTTCAATGGAAAGGGTGGTGAAGTAATATATCATTGGAAAGCCTATAAAAATTCATGTTGAATGGCAATTTGGT
>JAFIDM010000006.1:49614219-49624505 GCA_023159025.1 Thereuonema tuberculata
CCCCTCTGCGTGAGGCTGACGAAAGACCATGCAGAGGGGTCTGAAAACCGGTTCCTGGGATTTTTATAAGTATCAATGTTTTTATTGTAAATATCTTTAATTTTAAGTGCGTTTATGAACAATTTTAAACTTTTAATAGATTATGGCACTCGTTAATATATTATTGAAATCAAAAAGTTTCTCAAAACTTTAAAAAATTTTAGAAAAAAAGAAGGGCAATTCTCAGAATTGAAACTTGGTGTGTGAGGACAAGTAGCTTCTATCGGTTTGTAAAAAAAAATGTGACTTGTTAACTCTTTTCCTTCCGGAAAAAGATAAGATTTAGGCTGCAATTTCACCCTTTGAGATAAAGTTTATATGAAATTGTCATGGAAGTAAAATTGTAGCCCTTTATTTTTTTAACAAATTTGCTTTTTTTTCTCATTTTAATAGAGATTGAGATATTTACGTTTCTGTAAACCCGTAAAATTGCAAAAACTGCACCGTCCTCGTAAACAAATCTGGCCGCAAAAACAAAAAAAAACCACTTTAAAATTGAAATAAAAGTCCTTTTGAACTACCAACATGTTTGGGTCAATGGACAGAAAACATTAGATTTTTTAAAAATGGTCGATCAACCACTGTTGGACCACTTGGTATGAAATGGCAACCGATTGTGCTTCCAGTTGTATAAGGATACATCACACATCTAATTTATATATTCCGATTGTTTTAATTATTCATGTATATGTTTATACAGTTTTCATTAATAAAACGCGGAAAAATGATTACATTGATTGTTTCTTTCTACAATTTTTGCAATAGCCCCTAATTGTTCCACAGCTGCTGATTAGTTGTATGGTATTACATTACCATTACTTAACTTAATATTTTGGCATGTTAGACAGCACAGTGTATGTGTAGAGGGTTACTTTAAAATGCATGGAATATTTTTGTATCTTATGCTGTATAGTATATTTCAAGAAGTACTTAGGAAGATTCGACGTTACTCATTGGCGTCCCCAATGCCGGTGTAACAGCTCCAAACCACCTGCCCAAACTATACCGGAGTTTTATCTTATAACCTTATACCTTTTAACCTTATAATAGTCCAGTAACTATGTACATCAGACCGTGCATCAGATCGGGTAGTTCTGAAATTTTGTTGAGTTGTTTATGATGGAATCCCAATGTAAAATCCAAGTTTTCGACCTCGAGCGCCGAAAGCAATCTTGGCAAAAATCCAAAAAAACCCCGAAATTTTCGACCCTTCCTCAGGATTTGGCAATTTTAACCCTGAAGGACTATTGTTGTGATAGTAATGACTTAGTACGTTCTTAATGGAGACGAAATTTGCGACAGTTTGAGACCAGGATCATGTAATGAACCTAATAGTTTCCGAAATACAACGTTTCAAAATTTAGTGAGTATTGCGAACTCGGCAATTGTTAGCAATAATGTGATGTTCTGTGGAAATGTCGATCTTGTAGGCTAATGTTCCTCAGAAGAGCAATCAAATATGTGATAAAATAACACAAAGTAAATGAAAGAATGATCCTTAAAACCTAATGTTTGCAATTGATAGTTATAATAATAAAAAACAGAAGACAAGTAAGAATATCTCTTTCATCATTTTCTCTTCACCTATACATGTCCAATTCTGTTACAGGTGCAGAAATGACTGGAAGCCAACTGAACCCTCTCGACTGCGGGTGGATATCCACCTCACAAGGCCTCAGCTCCAAACTGATGACCAGAGACGCAGCTCCACAGCACCTCTTGCGGATGATTTCCTGCGGCTGTACGAGGGATTGTGGGAACGCCTGCCGCTGTAGAAAAGCAGGGCTGAAGTGTTCTTCATCTGCAGCCACTGCAGCGGGACCTCATGTGCTTATGTGCCGAACATAGCACTTGAAGTTGTTTTGCACTCCGATTTGTCAGATTTCGAAATGCTGGAGACTGTATTTTGGGAAGACATCGATGTTTCAACTGTAGACGTTCCCAGTTGAGAAACCGCTGATGCAAACCGAGCAAAATGTTCTTACTTATCTTCTGTTTTTTATTAGATAAGCTAGATGTTCACATTTTTTTAAACTGTTAAGTAGGCTAGGCTACACGCTAACAACTAAACAATGGCCGACATTTGGGTTACTGCATGACCGACATTTGGTCCATAGCTGGCCGACATTTGATCCATCCATGGCAGACATTAGGACTACTTATAGGAAAATAAAATGTAAATACTGAAGCACTTTCAGATAATAAATACTAATTACTTAGAAGATAAAGTTAAACTATCAGCTGGGTGTTTGCTAATATCAAAATTATACAAACAACATGAAAAATAAGTTTTGCTTTGACTTGGAGAAAATGAATTCTCACCTTTGCAATCTGAATAATCTCAACAAAGCAATCGTTTCCCGCTTCAATCACTCCCGCGTCCTCGATGAGAGCTTAAATTAAACGGCAACATCTGGAGATGACAATTGAAACTAAGATAGGATTGTAGTCCAATGATGTCAAAATCATGTAAAACGAAAAAAAACACAGCTGGACTACTACGTGTTGCTTAAAATAAAAAAAACATTTGGGCACCGGCCGACATTTGTCACTTTACCCTACCCGTAGTTTGAGTGGACCTAGTCACTAATGAGGAAAGTTTACTAGATTGCTTAGAATATACTGAGGACCCTGAGCAGCAATAATTATCATCATCCAAGGTCAAAGCTTTAAACCTTGGTAATACACTAGACGAATTCATCTTTCTACCCGACTTTATATCTTCACAACGTTTCCTTTTATCAGAATATCCTCAATGGATTCACACTCATCCCTATAAATGAAAAACCTATATTCCTCCAATAGACCTTAAAAGATAATACTTATTAATTGACTTTCTGAGCAATCTACCTCCAAAACTAATGCTTTCTTTTTAACGCGAACTATAAAGATATCTATAACTTCACCTTTCATTTGTTTAAGAGAAGAAAGTTCGTCCCGAGCATTATCACAACTTAAATAGGATAAAAAAGTCGATTTACAATCTTTGCAAAAATCTTCCCACCTTATCCACTTAACCATTCTGTCGATTACCCAAGACTGCAAATCTTTACTAAATAGTCTGGGAAGAATCTCTTTAATGTGAAGAAAATTCAGGTTATGAACTTCCATAACAATGCGTATGTTGTACAAAAAATCACTAACATTGCTATCTATTCCTTCATTAAACTTTATATGACCCAATAACATTAATTTGTTCTTAAAAATAAGAATACTTCTATTAGAACAGTGTTTCTCAACCTGTGGGGCGCGATAAAAGTAAAGGGGGGGGGGCGCGAGCATATCGAGAAAAAAATCTTATTAAAAAAAGTAGGTTTGGTTTTTTTTGTTTTAGTTGAACAGATAGGTTTGGAGGGTTTTTTTTTTTGGGGGGGGGGGGGGCGCGATGAGAGTTGTGATTGAAAATTTGATCGCAAGTACTAAAAGGTTGAGAAACACTTTATTAGAAGAATAAGATTTCCCCTTAACTAAAGCATTAACTAAAGTAGAGCTTTGATTTGAAGATATCTCTACTAAATCCTTTACGCACTCAAAATCGAAGAATCCTGACTCGGCTTCTTTCTATACCATCCCACTAAATACTCTTCCTCATCAAATTCTGATATATCTAGGCTATCGAGATCTTCCCATTTTACATACTCTTCAAACCCCTGAGCTTCGTTTTGAATAAAAGCTTGCGCGCATCTATTTACCTTATCTTGAAGATCCGATAACGACCCCTCAGGAAAAACATGAAGAAGATTGAGTAGTTTTAAAAGAGCAGACTTCTTTAAATCTTCAACATTCCACCTCTGATACATAATACCAGAAAGAATAGCTAAACCAACGAAGTCCATGCCTACAAATAGATGTAACTACCAAAGGGGCAGGGGAATCAGTTCATAATATAATTTAACACCTATGATGGGAAAACAAAGCCTGAAAGCAACTACGCTCTGCTACCATTTTTAATCTGTAACGTATCTAGTTCTTAACTAAAAGAGCGTTACTAACAGTTGTTACACAGAGGGAATATATCCCAAAATATATTCAGTGCTGGGCCCATTTTTGTTTAATAATTAAAATGCAAGAAAACATATAATGATGAAAAGTAAAGCAACCTCAAGTAAAAGTTATAAAAAAAATAATTATTTATTTATATAATCAAACTTTTAATTGTAAAATATATACTGTTGATACTTTTAAATTTTAAGCAACCCAGAACCGCTCTTTTAACTGGAAATTATCTAAGTTAAATACCACTTATATTTAATGCTAAAATAAGTTTATTAGTTTCTCATCTTACTTCTAGCATTACACACATGTCAATAGCTATTGTTGTATAATATTAACCAGTCTAGGATCCGTAGACTTTACCTAAACCAACTATTAATAATAATATAGTGTTAATTTATTCTTTAGTTAAACAATAGTCACATTTCTAATCTATTAAGGAAAAATAACCCTTTTAGGGTATACATAAACTAAATTAGTTTACATAATAATTAACACAACTTCTTTCCCCATTTCAAATTACCTTCTTAATAGTTCCTAACTAAAACCTCTAACTCAACTTACAAAACATGAAAGTTTTAATACTTATTACAGCATAAGTTTATGTCCCATTATATGCTTCAAATCTTTTCTCACTATAATAAAACAAAATCTTCTTTCTTTCACCAAAAGCTTTCTCAGTATTTTTTCTTTAAAAGGCCTACCTAGAATTAACCTAAAGAAAGTTCATATCTTTCCTCGATGAATAAAATTCATAAATTCGTCTTTATACTCGAGGTTCTATTCTATCGGCACAGATGCTCAGGACAGACAATTTCCAATTCTTCCATTAAAATTTGACTGTTTTTCTTCCTATGCCATTTAACTTGCGCAAAAAACAGTTATTCACTACACTGAATCGATGGCTTCAGATTGAGTAAAAGATGTAGAATGATGCCGTCTTTTCCTGCGTTGATCTGGTAGCTTCGAACGGAGTAAAATCTGTAGAACACCATCGTCATTCCCTGTGTTCATCTGTTAGCCTCAAACAGAGTAACCCATAGAACACTGCTTTAATTCTCTGCATGGATCTGATAGTTTCATATGGAGTAAAGCTTGTAGAATCCTTGTAGTACTTTTAAGTTCGTTTATTTTATTTTTCACTTCCAACAGAAGTCACCTTCGTACACTCTGGAAACACAAAAACCGCAGTCAATTTACTATATAGGAAATTACAGTTCAATAGATTTCCTATCAAACAACGGAAGTAGCCATATTTCTAGTCCATCGAATAGCTTGAATATTTAAGACTTGACGTTCCTTCTAATTCAGTCAGTATACGAATTCCGAAATAGTCGTACTCCAAAATAACATCAGCACAATGGAACTTTTCCATTGATTTCATTGTTCAACAGATGATGAAAAATGTACTGTTTCCAATGATTGACAACTCGATATCTTCTCGATCTGTTTTGCGAAATACTGGAATCAGCTTTTATGTCTGCTAGCTACAGCCAAATTTCTTAAAAATTCCATTAAACAGTTGAATACTACTTCAAGTAATGTTTAAGGTTTATTCTTTTCACATCCTTATCCAGCCTAATAATGGGACATTGAGATCTACCTTGCTTCCACAAACGACATTGAAATTATGAAAAATCTCAGCAATAAAGAGATCATCCTCTTAAAGAGGATTCTCTTTTAATAAAAGCTGAATTTTAAATTTTCGAAAACTCTAAGTTCGACATAACAGTTATTTTTTTCCCTTTTTTTTCTCTTTTTAAACATCCTTCAGGATTGAATACCAACGATATCTCTGCAGTTCGTGTTCCATATACCAAAAAATAACAACACACTTCGTTCCTTGCACGTGATGGTTAATCTTCTTAACAATCGTATGCTGCTCACACACTTTGTATGATTAAATCTTACATTTCTCTTCTTCATGTTTTATTATAAGAAAGCAAAATCCCACCCAAAACACTTCGTTACAAATTATATGTATGTTTCAGTCTAACCTTACGAAGGCCTTCCTCGGACTAACAATAAAGAAGCAATAACAATGTTGACGTTACAAAGGCGTTATTAGTCATAACAACCCAACCTTTAACACATCAAACAATAACATATTACAACCCAATAGACAATAAGAACAGCTAACCATATTCCAATGTATTTTCTAATACATTTTCTGATAATCTAATCCCACCCAAAACACTTCGTGTAAAATAAGTTGCCAAGACTCACATGCTCATAATGCTTTCACTGTTAAAAAGATATCAGATCTCATGTAGAGCCAAGCCCCTAACTCTACGAGGCCTAACTCTACAAGCCCTAACTCTAAAAACCCTATATCTTGGTCAAAAAGTATGCCTTGGCCGTTTCGTGGCTGTCATACGTCAATCCCATGGAGTTATGTAAAGGATATGGAGTATGCCAAGGCACACTTTTTGACCAAGATAGTAGGGTTTTTAGAGTTAGGCATGTATAGTGAGGGGCTTGGCTCTACATGAGATCTGATAACTTTTTAACAGTGAAAGCGTTATGAGCATCTTGGAAACGTATTTTACATGAAATGTTTTGGGTGAGATGAAATAGTTCCATGAAACGGCCAAGCCATACTTTTTGACCAAGATATAGGGTTTTTAGAGTTAGGGCTTGTAGAGTTAGGCCTCGTAGAGTTAGGGGCTTGGCTCTACATGAGATCTTATATCTTTTTAACAGTGAAAGCATTATGAACATGTGAGTCTTGACAACTTATTTTACACGAAGTGTTTTGGGTGGGATTTCATTTCTTTTTGTAGGATGAGATCTGATAACTTTTTAACAGTGAAAGTGTTATGAGCATGCGAGTCTTGGCAACCCCTTATTTTACATGAAATGTTTTGGGTGGGATTTCATTTCTTTTTGTAAGATGAGATCTGATAACTTTTTAATAGTGAAAGCGTTATGAGCAGGTGAGTCTTGGCAACTTATTTTACATGAAATGTTTTGGGTGGGATTATCTATTACAACTAAATTTAGTTTTAAGATTATTTAGAAAATGGATTTTTTTTCAATACCCTACTTTTCTGTTTTTCTATTGGTCAACTTGTATGTTTGTAAGAAATCACATTATTACACAGTATTATTTAGGCCGAAGCATTGAGGGTACGACGTATTTCAGATCTTAATAAAATCCAAAGTGTAAAAGCTAGATAAATGAAACTTAACGTATTTCATTAGTATGGTAACTGCATCTTATCCTGAAAATTTGAGCTCTCTAGTATTATCCAGGCCGAAGCTATGAGGGTTCGATAATACATAACCAGACTCCCCCTTTATGAGGGGTTGGAATGTAAAAGTTACGGATTTCTTAATTTTTTTTGTTGTTTGTGTGCTAATCCTAACATGCATACCAAATTTCAGCTTTCTAGGACTTCAGGAAGTACCCTAGAAGTTTTGATGATCATGAGTGAGTGAGTGAGTGACGAAATCGACGTATTTTAGGTATTGATAAAATCCAAAGTATAAAAGCTAAATAAATGAAACTTAGCGTATTTCATTAGTCTGCTAACTGCATCTTATCCTGAAAATTTGAGCTCTCTAGTATTATCCAGGCCGAAGCTATGAGGGTTCGAAAATACGACGAAACACTTCCAGAAAAGGTACGTAGTGCCCTTCCTGCCTTCGGCTCGTCTTGGCAGTGCAGTGCCCCCAGATTAATGAAATGAAAGAGATGAGAAACTAATTTGAAATTGAAAACTAAAGTTTTAGGGGCTTATTTACAAGTTCAAAAAAAAATCTATTTCTTTTCATTAACAAAGCAAAAACATACTGAACAGACAAGAATCAGTACCAGCATTTAAACAACAACTGGTATTAGAATAAATTTTATTCATTCATATCAACAATAAAGTTTTGACTTCTTCCCGAATAAAACTTTAATTATTACAACTCCTTCTAAAGTCTAATTTTTCTTAAGATACGACGCTTTATTTAAGAACTTTCTAAACTTTTATTGAGGTAGAAAACCCTGCTTTTGAAAAACAAAGAATAACAAAACAACTAAAGTTAACAAATCAAGAACAGTTAAAAAAAACACACACACACAAAGACCAGCTTAGTAAAAACAAACACAAAAACAAAATATTGAAACCATTTTTCCGGCCTAAAATTGCAATAAACTACCCCTACTTTGGGAGAACAAAAACTCTCAAAGTTTGTTTCACAATCAATTCACCAAGATCGATCTAGAAACTTTTCCTTATAAATAGACGATAGTCTAAATGGTTTCTGCTTTCTAAATAAGAAGTTTTGTTTACACTAAATGTTTGGAAGATGAATTCGGCAGAATTGACGACTCCAGTACCTTTTAACTACACTGATGATACATTAGTGACATCTGTCACAATGATAGCTGTGCAATATTTCGTTTTAATATTTTTAATAAATGGTTAATCAATTTAAACACTTACCCGGGAATGCATCTTCAGTCCAAACCAGGGATATGAAGGAGGTTTCAGCTTCACTTCATTCGTAGTAATAGGACCATAAAATTCTGAAAAGACTAAAACAACCTCTTAACATTTAATATCTTTTCTAAATGTTATCTTACTGTATTATTTTAATATATGTAACATACTGTTATTTATCCGCTTGTTTGTTTCTCCACAGCTATTCATTTGATGCTATTTCAGAGCTAGGTTTGGCCTGGAAACCACAATTATGTGCAGCATCTTTAATTAGAACCTACAATAAGTTTTAGCCAAGTCTCATTCTGATCCGATCTTATTTACCATATTTGTTCTGAAAACTCGATTATGTATTTTATTGGAATTTAACTTCGAATTGACGGTTTTTGGTATTAAGTTTCAATTAAAAAGCTATCACTGGAAATATATACACTTAAGGATTTTGACTTAAAAATAATTCATAGAATCAACAAAATAAAACAATAATGTAGCTTTTCTGATTAGTATTAATAACTTATTTTTAGTTTCATAATTCTGTTTTAGTACTGAAAAATAATAACATCTTTATTTAAAGAAATAATTGAATGAGGTAAAATTAAGAAATTATTTTTATATGAAGTAATTAATTTTAATTATTCTCCACATCTACAAAGCAGTTTGTTTGGCTGTTTGTTTGTTTGCTGTGAACTGCTATGTCTGGTCATTTAGTTTACATGAAATTTGGTTAACTAGTATATCTAACTTATATGTAAATTTTAGGCCACATTAATTAGGCGAAGGCAAAGTTCCTCTTTTATTTACGAATTAAAAATGTGCTTCATAATCGACTTAAAATTTGATATGCTTATGAAGAGTGGGTAGTAAAATACATCTCCACTTTTATCTGCGAAAAGAAAATATAACAATGTGAAAAGCAGGATTTCAATTAAATTATTTATTATATTTATTTAAATTAAAAGCAATGAAATAAAAGATACATTTGGGAGAAGGTGATGTGAGAATGAAATAGTTTATAAATAAGTTAAAGAGAAGGGGGGGAAAGGATAGATCCTTGGGGTAAACCTGTCGATGTGTGATATATTGAAGAGGAATATCCGTTTATGTTAAGCTGATATTGTCTTTGTGATAGATATAAAGAGAGCCATGTAAGAGGTGGACCTCTAATACCCATATGTTCTCATTTTTGAAGTAAAATACTGATATTAATTGAGTCAAGAGCCTTTTACAAGTCCAAGAAGAGACCTAAGGCGATCTTATTAGCCGCCATATTTATCTCCGTGATAAACTCTGAAGAGCTCAATTAGCGCAGTTTCGATATTTTTCCCTGTAATGAAACCGTGTTGTTGTTGCGCAATGTGACGTTAGGAAAATTACTCCTCTGTCACGTAAAAAAAAAGAATACTGAAATAAGTAATAAACTAAACTAAGATATTAAACTAAAATAAGCTAACCGGGAACGACGGAGTTGTAAGTCGTTGACTTCGAGAGTGACAGAAACACCTCTGCCGGGCCCATGAGAGTAAAGGCGCCGCCACCCCAAAACAATCCACCCGTCCCGTTACCTAACTAGTAAACTACACATTAAAATCATCAGAACACTTCACCAAATTACTCAGGATATCCCCACTTAGGTTAAACCCACTAAAAATAAGTGTTTTTCTCATTTTTAAATATAAAAATTAAACCAAGACAAAATTACCAAAAACACTGAAAAATATATTTACTAAAATTCACAAACATAAATGATACAAAACACAAATTTCTTAATCAAAGGTAACCCTTCCATTCCCCATCTAATTAATGTTTTAATCCCTTCCCTTA
>JAFIDM010000006.1:49629505-49658263 GCA_023159025.1 Thereuonema tuberculata
CAACTTTTCCACTTAATATCAAAATATATAATAAATAAACATGTAACAGACATTTTACATCGTTACAGCAATGACTTTACTTTTTGATATGTACATAGAGAGTTTGCTGTGATATAATTTTTCATATATTTTTGAAAAAGAGTTTACCACCAAGATAGGACGGTAGTTGGTTAGTGTGTTCACATCTCCTGCTTTTCATAACGAAACAATTTTCGCTTGTTTGAAGGAAAGACGCCTTCAGATTTTGAGATATTAAAAATAAGATTTATTTCAATAAATAACTTTTTTTCAGTAATCAAAAGCATGAATTTCATGGATTTCCTCATCACTGATTAATGATCACTGGCAATGATCCGATGTTTTTAATGATGATTCTTGTGAAGTTTATTTTTACGAAATGTAATTCTGTGATTACAGGTTTTCATTGTATTCAGTTTATTTTTTTCTTAGTCACAGTTAAAACTGTCGTATGATCAGCTTTTTTATTTCTGCTTAAAGAATTATTAAAAGCAACGAAAATTGTTAAAAGTAAATTAAATATGAAATTAATAAA
Organism: Thereuonema tuberculata; assembly: GCA_023159025.1. NCBI lineage: Eukaryota > Metazoa > Arthropoda > Chilopoda > Scutigeromorpha > Scutigeridae > Thereuonema > Thereuonema tuberculata. Next base: position 49,630,059 of record JAFIDM010000006.1, read on the forward strand.
AAAGTTAACGTGCCTTGATTACAATATTATTCAGCCTACTACCCTGACACTCGTCAACAGCTAAAAAAATATCAATAAAAACGCAACGTACGTTTCGGAATATCAAATCATAATTCCTTTTTCAAGCTAAAAACCCCTACCTTTCTAAAAATCTATCATCCCTTATCAGGATTCGTTACCTGATGAGAACCGGTTTTGGCCTTTTTATAGGATGCGGTCACACTTCCCCTGGTGGGTGTTGTTGTAATTACTTTCGGAAGAAGCTGTAATCGTCTGCTATAAAAGGTCAAAGCGCCGTAATCAAATCAACCAAAAGTCCATATTCCAGTATATTTTTTGTGGATAAGTCTTGATTATAGCTACCCAGTGTGCGGATCATTCCGGATTCATAGAACTCTCTCATATATTTAGACTTCCTTACTCCTAAAATTTCAACTTTAGTAGTGTCGAGGGAGTGCCCAGTGCGTTGACAGTGTAAAGCAGTGCCATATACGAAGTTTCCCTTTTTAACCGCGTTCACGTGTTCATTAATGCGGACACCGAGCTCCCGTTTGGAATTGCCTACGTATATACAGCTCTTTTTCCCATTTTTATCTGGTTGACATTTAATCCCATAGATTGTGCCTTTTATTTTAGACCTGTCTTCATTGGATAGATGAACTAATTTCCTATTCAAGAAATTCCCAATAGTATTGGTGAGCTTACAGGCTATCCCAATCCCCGCTGCGGCCAGGGATGGCTTAATGGCTTTAATCAACCTTTCATCATATTTAAGGGATACAAAACTGCTAAAGGTTTTTTTATTATTTCTACCTGCTTTATTAAATGGGATAAGCTGTGTTTTACCGATTTTTTTGCTTTTACAAAAGTTTTTGATACACTGCGTAATGATCTTTTCCGGAAAATCATTCATTCTGAAAATCTTTCTTATGATCATGATCTCCTCATTACTTATATCATGGTCAGAGCAAATTTTAAACGCTCTATCCAGGGCCATAAAGAGAGAATTTCTCTTATAAGAAAATGGCACCGAACTAAAAAAGTTGATGGTTAAGAGAGCGTCCGTTTTTTTGCGGTAAACTGCCGTGATATACCGGTCATTATCTTTCTTTATACTTAAATCCAAAAATGTAAAGTATCCTCTGTTTCAGCTTCCATCGTGTACTGGATTTTCGGTTCTAGACTGTTGAAATGATTCAGGATGTCATTGACATACGATTCATTGAGTACGAGAAAAGTGTCATCCACATAGCGGCAGAAAAAGTGGACATTGTGGAATACATTATCAATCGACCTAATCTGATACAGTTTAGAACAGTTTCTGCTATAATGGCCGAAGATGGCAAATCCATGAAGAATCTCGAGACCTGTAAATACATGCGTTCATTAAAAGTAAAATACTGCAAATGAAACATAAGGTCAATGAGTTGAAGTAGAGCTCTAATATTCAACAAAGAGGATGCTAGCGAGAGCTCATTGTTCCGTTCATAAACAAAAACAAGTGCACGGTTAATGAGTGAAGGTGTGAGGGATGTATATAAATTAAGAATATCAAGGGATATCATAGTGGTATTGGGAATTGTACGATTATATTTGAGATATTCAAGTACCGGGTCCCTATTTCAGATAAAAAATTTAGACCGGAAATCAAGAGTCTTGATCTGCCTTTCGATTAGTCTGGAGATGACCATAATGGGTTTACCCTTACAATTTATAATGGGCCTTACTTTAAACAATCGGCCTTCTTTTGCCTTATGATCTTGGGTAATCCTTTAAAGGCCGGGACAACATCATTATTATCTGTACACTCTTTTAAAACCTTGTCTTGAATAAGTCCCATATAGTGAGCCTTTTTTATTCTACTAAAGACTTCCTTGGAAATCTGATCCCTGTATCTTCTATAGCGCAAAAACCTGACTGGCTACTAATAAATTTCTCACACATCTCCACCTAATCATCAGTGGTAAGGATTACCATGCCCCCCCCCCTTTATCAGCTTCCGTAAATACGAGCGAATCATTATTATCCCGAAGTTCTTTTAATTCCTGAACCTGTCTAAAACGCATTCCGTTCTACGTTTATGCCTAAACCCTCCGGTCAATCTTCCTATCCTCCTTCTAAGAGTCGACCTTCCCTTCAAGTCAGGGACAAACCTTATTTTATTTTCCAAATTGGTAATGGTATCTATCAAATTCATTTTTTCACTCCCAATATTAAACTTGAATCCTTTACTAAATATATCCCGCTGGACAGGCGTGAGAACAACCCTGCTTTCATTAACAACTCTAACCTGGGATTCACCATTCATGTTAATGGGGGGAGACGTCTTCTCTTTCATTCTTCTTAATTTTTCTCTATATCGTACTAAAATGGCCTGCCTAGTGCGAATGGCTAACTTTGCTGCATTAATCAAGATAAAATGATAATCAGATAGTTTCATGTTCCTCGCAAGATAATTTGAAATTCTCTTAATTTGAGAAATCAATTGGAATTTTCTGCGGTGCGCATCGGTGATTCTATCACCAATTAATAGAACCTGAATTCTGTTTTTTAGGAGGGTGACCTTATTATTGTTGGACGGCACGTACAAACGACAGCTCGTGGGGACCACCTTTTCCTTTTTACAAATATTATTAAATGTGGCCGCTGCCTTAGCAGATTCAAGGCGTTTAAGAGCATTTAAAAAAGTTCTCATTTCGTGTTTCAGATGGGGGTATTTAAAATAAATCCCGGCAATAGTGGCCATTGCCGTTAAATCTAATAAAAAAGTTTAACGTGCCTTGAATACAATATTATTCAGCCTACTACCCTGGCACTCGTCAACAGCTAAAAAATATCAATAAAAACGCTACGTACGTTTCGGAATCATAATTTCTTTTTCAAGCTAAAAACCCCTACCTTTTTAAAAATCTATCATCCCTTATCAGGAGTCGTTACTGAATGAGAACCGGTTTTGGCCTTTTTATAGGATGCGGTCACACTTCCCCTGGTGGGTGTTGTTGTAATTACTTTCGGAAGAAGCTGTAATCGTCTGCTATAAAAGGTCGAAGCGCCGTAATCAAATCAACCAAAAGTCCATATTCCAGTATATTTTTTGTGGATAGGTCTTGATTATAGCTACCCAGTGTGCGGATCATTCCGGATTCATAGAACTCCCTCAAATATTTAGACTTCCTTACTCCTAAAATTTCAACTTTAGTTTTTAGCTTGAAAAAGATATTATGATTTGATTTTCCGAAACGTACGTTGCGTTTTTAATTGATATTTTTTAGCTGTTGACGAGTGCCAGGGTAGTAGGCTGAATAATATAAATATGAAATTGTTCAATAAACATAGAAATTAGTACATATAATGTAGTAATTTACCAATATTGGAGACAACTACACATCTTCCTATGCTTGTAGTTACTTCTTTGATTTTGATAGATGGAGCACATGTCACATCATATTTCGACGATGAACACTACAATCAGAAAAGTTTAATGCTTTTATTAATTCTCAATTCCATTTCTTTAATAAAATAACTTAATCTTGTGTTCATAAGGATTTAAAACTTGTTTATTTATTTTAAATTGAAAATCAAACAACAGAATTTTAGGAAACTTTTGAAAAAATGCAACCAGAGATTTAATAAAAATTACTTTACCAAAGCTAAACATTAGTTTTGCTGAAATTATTATTAAGAGATTTGAAAGCCCAGATCAATTAAAGATGTCATGAAAACTCAGGGAATGGAAATATTTACAAAGGGCTTTGATACAGATTCTACATATTCTAAATTCTGCAAGTATTTTTTTATTTAAAAAAAGTAACATATTATCTCTAATTTCAAAGAAAGCTTTTGAATTTTTAATATAAATTCTGATCATGAAAACCTTCAAATGCTTTTCAAAGATGAGAAATAAGCTATTGTTGCCATTGAGGTTGATTTTATTTGAAGTCATTAAATGCTATTAAATTATTTTTGAGAAAATTTTGAATTTAATATATTTAATGCTGGAATTCTAATGAGGGAAAAAAATCACTTTTAATGACCCATTTGGGAGCTATTTCGATAACAACCAAAAATCGGTAGCTATTGCGCTTGTTCTGTCCGTGTCTGTCCACCTCTAACAACTCACGAACAGAAGGTCGGATCGACAAACGGACTGCAGCATCGTGTTCAGAGGCCCAAACAACGTAGCAGGTATTTCAGGTATTTTCAAGGTCCAACGCCCCCCCCCCCCTCCAGTGTTCGAGATATTTGGCATTGTTTTCAATGGATTTCCGCTATTAGCTTAAATGTTAGAAATGCAACCATCTAATTTCAGTTGTCAACGATAGCTTGATGGGTAAGGTCTCGGTCTCATATACTGTCGGGTCGAATATGTATATCTACTTTTTGGTTGTTTTTTTTTTTTTTTTTTCTCTTATTCTTGTTTTCTCAATGTCCGCGTGGGTTTTCTTTTTTTTCCCCCTCACGTTATTGTACTTTTTTTTTATTATTATTTTATTTTTTTTTTATTATTATGGGTCGCTCTTAAATTTATGCTTAGCACAAAATCATATTTACTTGTTATTCTTTTTTTTTCGAAATAAATAATATGTTTCTCTTTGTCGTTCAAAATACTTATTTGTAGATTACGAACTTGAAATATTGGCTTCTTTTTTAAAAAAGCTTATTATCGTCAGAAACCAGTTTCTTTAGCAAGGCCGGATTTCCACTGTAAAATACTATAACCTCAAATATTCAAACAGATAAAGCTTTTTACCATCACATTGTTTCAGTATAGCGATATTGTTGCTCTCCAATATTACAAGCTTCTTCTGTTCTGTTTACTTTTTACCTCGAATATCGACTATTCAATTACTCAAATTCATTCAAAATTTTGTTTATGTATGTATGTATGTATGTATGTATGTATGTATGTATGTATGTATGTAGTGAATGTGGGTGGCAGAGAAGCCATGCACTGCGACCGAAGGTCTATTGTACTATCCCACAGGAAATAAGGACAGATGGAGAGAAAGACTGAGAAAGTATGGTGGGAGAAGTGCAGGGAAACGGGAGAACCCCGAGAAAACCTGCCCAGCGCGGATCGTCCACCATCACGAAACCCACATGAGAACCGAACCTCGGTACTCAGGTGAGAGGCCGATGTCCTAGCGACAACGCCAACCGCGCGGCCATAAATTTTGTTTAAAGTAATATTGTTTAAATGCGACTAACGGTAATATCATCTTTAATACAAATCATAATAATAATATAAAATTCTTGGTTTGTTTCCTGAGAGAATTTTACTTTAAACTTTTAACGTCTTCCTTCACTGATATACTTGACTGTTATTGGAGTAACCATAACAATCGATGTACCATTTCAGAAGTATATATTTTCGTCTGAGTTCATTTGAGTGGAAGTGGTAATTTTGATTATTATTATTATTATTATTGACTCCTTCCTTCAAGCATGTTATTACTCTCTTGAATTATGACAAATTGGGAGAAAAAAATAATAGAATTGTGATGTCGATATTATCTTCTTGTAATTCTTTTTTTTTTTCATGCATCTTACGTCACCACTAATATGTAACCTTTGGCCTTGATTTAAATTTATGTTCTACAACTGTTAAATGCAACGTATTTATTCACGTATTTTTATCAATTATTCTCTCAGATATTCTATGAGATATTATAATTTTATACTGACCACTAATCTAAAGAATGATGAAAATTTTCGACTATTGATTTAGTCTCTTTTTTGTAATTTTTCAGACCTAAAAGTGACATCACAATTTTATTAGATCTAATGAACAATGGAGTTTGTAGATAGGATTTCATAGATTATTTTTACTACATAATATATGAAAGATAATATCAACTTCAGTTTTTGTATTGCGTTATGTTTATCTGTAAATCCAATAATTTAGATGGTGTATTATTGGAAATTCATTATTGAAGTTGCTTTATAAATAATACATTATGAATAGAAATAACAGAAAACAAATTGCTCTAATAAATTTCAAATTGTTACTTTTCAGTGTAATCAAAGAATCTATGATAAAATGGCACTTTCTCACCCTAGAAAAAATTAATATTGAGGGAAAAAAATCTCACTTCGAAACAACATTGATAAACAATAGAAACACTTCACATTTAACTTAAACTATTTAAAAATATTATTGATTTTACAAATACTAATTAATTGTTTAGGAATCCTGATTAATGGATTCCTAAATATCCAAATTTCACAAATATGTGCTTAACATAGAAAAATATTCCAGAGAAAAATAACTATTCACTAAACATCATGAAATAAAGATTGTGTTTTCTTTATATTCATTTGAAAACATTTCTATTATGAAGTTAAGAGAAATAGGATTATGAACAATAGCAATAAAATACTAACAGTCAATTATTGCGACATTTGAATGCTATTGATTTAAATAACAAGCTCGATTTTATTACTTTCAATAAAGTTTAAAATCCTTAACTAGAAACTAACGTTTCTAAATTATTAGAATCGACAAGTTACATAACTTTTAAATATACTAGGAAACGTCTACACACAGTCCTGAGTGATTTTCATCAGAGAATAATTTAATCTACTTTAAAGTAAAAGGGTTGTAAATTTGTCATCGAACGATAAAGATCCTTTATTGGACGGACATAGACAAATTTGATTTCGTTAAACTGATGTTCTGAGATATTATATATAGGATATGTATCTTGGATCTTAAAGAAATAGAAACATTATATTAGATATTCAGGAGATCAAGAAAGATTTCTGATATATGAATTAGTTTCTTAAAATAATTTAGGTTTAATTCTAAAAATAAAACATTCAGTAAGAACGCCAAAGGATAAGCATTGGCGCCCTGCCCCTATCTCTTCCTCTTTTGATTTCAAAATGAACAAAAAAGTCCAATGGAGCAACCTTCGATCTCTATTATTTTGCCCATTGGGCTCTTTTGTTTTTTGCCACGTCGACATGGTGGTAGAGCCCCATCATTCGTTGGCACAAGGCTACAAGCACGTCTCAACCGGATCTACTTCTCTAATAGTTCCAATGCTACTTTCCTAAATTTTCACGAGCTGTAGGTTTTGGATGCTGTACATGTGTCTAATTATGACACAGTCTTAACGGTATACAGTAAATTTTGACCCATAGTACTGTTGACTGTATCAAAATGTGACCTGACACCCGTCAGTAGGTCCAAACCAGCAGTGGTCAATTTCGTTTGGGCCCATAAGTCCAAGTTATAGGTGCGGAAGCAACTAGGTTTTGGATACTGCACTTGTGTATACTGAAGGTACCAAGAATCAGGAAAATTTAATCGTGGGTTTGTCAGAAATGATTTTGACATGAAACTACTTAAATTTTGAATGTATTTTTAATAAGCTTTTAAACGACACTTTATTTGTTTGGACACCGACACTGAGGACTAATCCCCTTACATAATAATGACATAATCATTCAGTATATTAAATCGTCTTGCGTGAGTTTTTCTTTCTTTAGCCCAGAACAAACCAGATTTTCCCAGAAAAACTCCAGTTTTCCACTTACATTTCCAGAAAAACACAGGAGTCAATTTTCCTAATTTTTGATACATTTCTACACCATAACTAGACACATGTACAGCATCCAAAACCTACAGCTCGTGAAAATTTAGGGAAGTAGCATTGGAACTATTAGAGAAGTAGATCCGGTTGAGACGTGCATGTATCCTTCCGCCAACGAATGATTTACTACTTACTTACAAGGAGTTAAAGAATGAAAAACGAGATTATTATGATATTTTCAGGAATTTTCTTGTCCTCGAATTAATAACCTGATGAAGTCTTCTGTAAAACAAGATTAAATATCGTTGAATAAAGAAGAATTGATAGATTTATGTGTTTTACGCTTTTTAATCAAATATACAAGTTTATTCTAATATGTCCTCATTTATTGCATTTGAATCATCTTCTGTTGATTTTAAGATTGGGAAAATCAATAGTAACAATTTACACTAGTGAATTAGAGGTAATGCAGTTTGTGATGTAATAACAAAAGTGAGCTTGTGATCAGCCATTGAACGTCAAACAATCGTGTTTTTATTTAAAACTATGATCGCAAGATAGAAGCGTTTTTATGTTTGTTAGTTTTAGAAGAAGGTGATTGTGCAGTATGAAGTCCGACGGTGAAGACTTGAATAGGTTAAGATGGTGCATCAAGAAGTAACCCTGCATGGACGTTTTGAGTCATCCTCGAAATAGGATAAGTGAATATACAGAAGTGGTGAAAAAGAATCGTACAATTAGAATATTAATGCTATCTAAGTGTTGTTAATATGAGCATTAATTTAAATCTACTTTTTGCAGGAGTTAACAGAAATTTTGCCAAGGTTTTTAGGACTCTTCAGTCGAACAGGCGTCATATTTTGGAATCAAGTCATACTAAGAAAACCTGATACTTTATGGAGGAAATGGATCCTGCGATACCAGAGTAAGATTATTGTTGGCCATAGCCATTAAATACAATTTGCAGGTTCATCAATATGATGTCAATAGTGCATATCTTAAATAAGATCAAGAAAGAAAGTAAGTCACGTTTATTAAGTTATATAAGGAAAGAAGAATATAAAAGTTAATAAGGACAAAGAAAGAATCAACGATGAAGAATAGTTGTTTATAGTCTCAAGAGAGTTATTTAGTTAGTGATTACTACAACGATTGAATAAATAATTCTATGGAAACTTAGAAACTGTGAACTTTTCATAATATTAAGTAATACCAGTGAAACTGGAAGATTAGAACTTTAGTAACCCTAAATGTGATGAAATACTTTGAACTTTGAATGAACTTAGTTTAAATATAATGCAACTATTTTATAGTTAAATGAATTTGTGAAAATATATACGAATGAAGAAGTTATTAAGCTAATTTTTTCCGGTGTTGTTGTATTTTATTTCTGCAAAGTGATAATGGTATTGAACCCGTGCAACAAATATTTTTATTGATCTAACTCTGCTACTCTTAAGGAATATTTAACCCTACTCTTTATATTGAAATAATATATATATATATATATATATATATATATATATATATATATAATATTTATTATCTACTTTCGTTTTTTATACGAACGTCTATCTTGATTCTTGTTTTCAGCTATAGCTACTGTTCTCGTGGTTGCCTTAAGTGGGGCGAACACGAGCCAACTAGTTGCCGAGTTCTGTGGGCAACTAGTTGGTTGAGCCCGTTTTGAGCCCAGTTGGAATGGGATTCCGGCCGACCAAAGTTGGGGAACTGGTTGTCGACAGTGTTTTATTGACTCCGTGGGCGGAAATTATCCAATCACAGGGCAGCGTTGGAACACATCAGTCGTGGTGTCACGCCCCGTTCAAGATATGGCGTCTCTCAGTGTCTCCCCGCTTCAGCTCGGCAGAGAGCGATTACACAATGAATAGAAGAGAATTGCGATTTTCTTACCCACAGAAATAAAGTGAATACTGCAATGTCTTAAGTGAATGCGGCAAAATGTTGCAGAGAGGTTGCAAAAGTCTTTATTTTCAAATTTTGCACAACAGCGGCGGCGTTCGCAATGGAAATAATTAACGACGTAACAGGGAAAGATAGGATGTAATTGCCGCCCGGGGAGGTTGAATTGTTATGGGCTGTTCGACTGTCGTTATTGTTGCAGGGCATTATTAACATTCCTTTCGCCCACAGAACGACTGCTAATTGTACAACAATATGTCTCCAATGTTGACAATCACTGCAGCAGCTCTGGCGTATGACACTCCACCACCGCTTTGTCCTTGATGTCACACGTGACGTCGTACACACCTGTGTTGTCCTCGGTTGGTTGTTCGCACGACACCGTTGATAGTTGTCTCGTGTTCGCCCCCAGGCAGTCTCAGTCAACTTGCAGTTGCCCAACCAGTTGGACCAACTAGTTGTCTCGTGTTCATTATATACTCATGGACAAAAAAATTAGCGCACCAAGAAATAATTGCGGGATCGTAACGAAACTTGCAATGAAGGTACATGTCGGGGAGATATGCAAATGATTAGAAATGCAGCGTGATTGCGCATTACGTATAGCCGGTAGAGGGCGTTGAACATCATACTCTGTGGAGTATAAAACAGGTAACCAAAGCTTGTTTGAGTGTGCTGAATCATTTACAAAGGAAGAGCTGAGGTAGACATGCCATTACGCCGTGTTCGAAGACAGTATACGCAGTTGTCGCAGTTTGAGAGAGGGAGAATCGTCGGGATGATGGAAGCTGGGCGGTCAGCTAGGCGAGTAGCTCGTCAATTAGGCCGCTCTGATTGTGTTGTGAGGAGGTATTGGGACCAGTGGACCTGAGAGATGTCATGTACACGAAGACCAGGCTCAGGACACCCTCGACAGACCAGTCGTCGAGAAGACCGCCACATAGTCAGAAATGCACGCGTACAGCCAACTGCTTCATCGGCCGCCATCCAGGCACAGGTAGCACCTTCACTAGGGGCCGCTGTGTCTTCTCGAACCATACGAAGGCACCTCGCTGAAGGACAGTTGGTATCGCGGCGCCCATTACGTGTGCTGCCCTTGACGCCCACCCATCGACGCCTCCGTTTGGAGTTTTGCCGCGCACGAGGAAACTGGACTGCAGCGGAATGGAACCAGGTCGTCTTTAGCGACGAATCCAGATTCAATCTCGGCAGTGATGACAATCGTGTTCGTGTGTGGAGAGCCCGTGGTGAACGCTTCAATCCTGCCTTTGCTGTACAGCGACACACCGCTCCCACAGCTGGTGTGATGGTATGGGGTGCCATTGCCTACAATACACGGTCACCCCTAGTATTGTTCCATGGCACCATGACAGCCCAGCGGTATGTTCATGAAATCCTGCAACCACATGTGTTACCACTCATGCAACGGCTCCCAGGAGCCATTTTTCAACAAGACAATGCTCGGCCTCATACGGCAAAGTTGTCACAAGACTGTCTCCGCACTGTTACTACCCTTCCTTGGCCTGCCCGATCCCCAGATTTGTCTCCAATCGAGCATATCTGGGATCATTTGGGACGACGAGTTGGGCATCCCACGAGTTTGAACGAACTAGAGGCAAGGTTACAGCAAATATGAAACGAAATGTCTCAAGACATCATATAGAACTTGTATGATTCATTGCCGGATCATATCGCATCGTGCATTCGCGCTAGAGGGGGTCCAACGGAGTATTAACTCCTCCGTTCGTTTGCCTTTTTCTCTGAAATAAATTATCCTTTTTCTTTGATTTTCTTATCATTTACTTATATCAAAGTAGTCATTACGTATGTAAATTTTCGTTTCATTTTGACGACTCCTTCTTGGTGCGCTAATTTTTTTGTCCATGAGTGTACTTTAGGAATTGCTTCATTATCACAAGTTGTCATTCTCGTCTCTCGATTAAATCCTTGAACGACACACTCGGTGACAAGTTCCGGGTTGAACTCTTTCGAATCTTGTTTCAACATTAAATTCTGGGCACAAGCAACTTAATAAGAACCTAACAAAATAATCCAGCATACTTCATTGTCTTCAATACTTTCTCTTGAGGTCATTTTTAACAACTTTATCTCTAAGAATTTCTTGGATAAAAGATCATCATCTTTAAGATTACTAATTTTGTATAGCTTTCGTTTCAATCTAATAATCTTAAAGTAATATCGAACGTTAAAATATCATCGAGTTCCTTGAGTAGCTTTGATGGATCTTCTTTCTCTGTCAAAATTATTCGGAATCTATCTTCGATTGATCCTAATATTGTCCCAATAGCTCGTTCCGTCCTATTTAAAAGCTTGTATTTCATGGGTCCGTCTTCCAACGGTTCAATTTCTGTCAAAGTAGTATTGGCCGATCACCACAATCCTTCTTGTTGAAGAGAAGACATCAAAATGATTTTCCAATGCACATAGTTCCTCCTGTTGAACTTCAACATATTCGTTGCCATTATGCACTTAATCTATAATTGAATAATTCTTGAATAATTGTAGATAAAGTCCGATAACCTAAAATGAAGAGCCATATAAGGCTTAGGCATTAAATCGAACAGCGGCTGAATCTTAAACCTTCTATCTCTATTCATTTATTAGTTCCTTTATAAATTACGACTGCGCAGTTGAAGAATGTTCTGGGTTCCATAAATGATTACATTTAATTTTATCCGTTATTAACGACTTTTTTCAGGTCGTAAATTATTTAATTAGAAACAAACAAAATAAATAACGATGAATCTCAATGAAGCTCTTTTAAGTTAGCATAAAAATATCAATATATAATTTCTCTTTGATGATTATTTATAAATATTATCTCTGATTATTCGGTAGGTTAACTATCCCTTTCAGTTCGATAATTCTTCTTCAGGAAAATTTGATTTTATTACAAAGTCAGGCTTTCTATTTCACGTGGGCAATGATCTATATTATCACATTTTGTTATCGGTGTTATCCCACTCATTTAACTATTATTTGAATCACTTTTTTTTGTTTGAACATTTATTTCAATTTATTCTTTTGATAACTACTCGAAAAATTGAATTATGTATTTCTAGAGGTGAGAATTTAATTCATATTTTCCACAGATAATCATTCTTCGACCGTCTCAGGTGCTAAAGAACCCTTCTGTAATATCTCTTCCTTTTCACCTTTATCTTTATTGACCCTGATTGTTCCAAGACCAAACAGAGGAATCTCACATTCTTCCTTCAACTTTACTTTTGTATGCATAGTAAAGCTCGTATTATCCCATTCCTCCCTCCTACAGCAGGTTCTCCTTTCTTTCTTCTTTTCTCCTCCACAACTAATTTCCAATCTCATATCACATGCGTTGTTGTTTCTCTTCCTTCCGTTATCGCAGCCGTCTGCACAACTATTCAGGATGCATCGTTCCATACAACCTCTATTCCTCTTGCCTTCCACTTTGCAATTGTAAAGCCAGATGGCATAACACATTATTACCTTAGGAACATTTTATTTATATTAAATTCCAAAAATGGCTTCAGCAAAATTCTTAAGAACACGGTTTATCTTCCAACTCGGTCAAGTAGTTCGAATCACTTTTGTTTTTCACCGGCAAACTGCTAACTCCCCATAGAACATTTACGATCCCTGCTTGGTGAATAATGGACGAATGTTCCAGGTAACTGCTCGGGGCGTTGGATTTGACACCCGATCTAAGAGCGGCTCCTCTACGGGAAAGGCTACCACATATAAAGTGCTAGGTAAGAGGAATAGAGGTTGTACAGAACGAAGCATCCTGGATAGTAGTGCGGACGGTTGCGATAACGGAAGGAACAACAACGCATGTGGTAGGAAATTGGAAATTAGTTTCAGTTGCGAAAGTGAAGAAGAGCAGTTGTGGAGGAGAAAAGAAGAAAGAAAGGAAAACCTTCGGTAGAAGAGAGGGATGCGATAGCACGAGCTTGACCATGCAGACGAAAGTAAAGTTGAGGGAAGGATGTGAGAACCTTTCTGTAAGTTTTTTCAGCGTCGAAATTCATTCAGGGCGGCTGCTGCATTGAATCGTTGAAGGTAAAAGAAATCACAATTAATGCACGTTGAGTAAGATGCCTTTTTAAACAGTAAACAGTAAACAGTAAAATAACCTAAGCTTGCGATAATTTGCGCTATCTTTGTAGTTCTCTGACTTGCTGGGAAAATACAAATTTTCTATTCTTTTAGATGCAGTGAGGCACTTTTTTATTTTGAAAATAAAATTTTAAATTAATTCACTTAATGTTCCAGTTTTTAAAATGGGCAAACATAACACTTTCAAATTTCATCTTAGCTCGGTCTTTGTATTCATTTGTTAATACTTTGGGATGCAGTTCCTCAGTTGCAGTATCATATTTCATCCGATTGACAGATTTTGGAATTAATCTATTTTTCATGGAATCCTTCTCCCCATAGCTGTAATAGCCTATTGTCTATTTCTGACGGCATTCTGGTTATTAGTAGGAGCTACAGAGATCTCTGAATAGGGATACTTAATTAAAACCAATCTAGAATCTCAATAACAAGACTAAAAGGACGAACATTTATATATCAGATTTTGGCCAGTGATTAATAGCAAATTTTTTATAATTTAGATAAGCGCTTTGAATAAAAAATCGAAATTAGCTTTTTTTTGTACCATGATTGAAATAAGAAAGAAGAACATTTTTGTTTATGAATGACATGAAAGGAATCAAGGAGCTGACTCTAAGTAAACTGTCGTTAATCAGCTAGCTCAGAAAAAGACAGAATTAAGATAAAATATAGGGCCATTAATTTTTGAAGAAAGAAACAGAGAAAATAGACAAAATGAAAGGAAATACTTTTCCCATCAAGAAGATTTTAAAAATTATTTATATTGGAATAATTGTTGTTCAGCAATGTTTTCTCAGGAATGATTAGAAATACTGCTGATTTATTGAATTTCAAGTTTGTTTTCATTTACTTTTATAGCTTTTTTAATGTTTGCTGGCTTCCTATGTGTCCAAGAATCATCTGTTTAATAAAGTGTCTAAGAATAAATTTTGAAACTAGGCTTTGTCAAAATGAAGTAAGCTAATTTCATTTGGTAGTTCCTCTGATAATAGTAAGTTGAAAATAATATTGTAGACAGAGGAAACTTAAATTTTATTTTTATCATAAAGACTTCTTTAAATTTAACCACAGTGTAAAAAAGGCTTTTCCACCAATTGGTCATAATCCGATGGACTTCTTTTCCCAAGCTATTAATTAAGTTGCAAATTCCTTATATTTGTGATAAAATTTAGAAAAGAAAAAAGAAGCACAAATTTTCTCTATCTGTAAGTATAAATCTTCATAATGGTAATTATTTCATGCCACAAGTATACAAATGCATTATATTGTATGTTTTTACATTCATTAAATTATACTGTTCAAATACGTTAATAACTTTCTATTTTTTTATGAAAAATTCATTATTATTAATATCATTAATTCTTTTCGTGATGGAAAAAAAATGGTTTTTTTCCCAAAGAAACTTTCTAAAAGAAATTAATTTCAATATAACAAATTATTGAGAAGGAATTGGAGTTACCTTAAAATTCAGTTCTATGTGATTTCTGTCGATATCATACATATTCCATAATGTTGTTAAGTTCACTTCGGGAAGTTTCATCATATCAAAAAAAGGTAACTTCATGGCTTCCTCAAGAGAAACACCGAAATGTTCACTGTATCTTTTCCTTATTTTTTCTGTTACAATGTTGTCGCTAAACAACTCCAAGGGACATTGAATATACATTGGAAATGTCATAGAATCAATATTTTTGAATTTCACTACATTGAATGGAGTCTGGTATCTGTAATCTGTGATAAGACAAATTGTTTGATAAGAGAAAGTTAAGAAACACAAAGTTAAACAATTAATCCAAAAAACTTTAAAGTTGAAAGAGTAATTTGTAATTCTATCGAATCCTGTTATACCAATTCCGTGCTTTGCAGATTTTGCTTCACATTTTCCTTCTGAATTTCGAGCTTCAGAAATTACAGACATTTCCGATGGCATATTGTCTATGGTTTTTGGTGAATTATTTTTCCACTTAACATCAAACAGATGATTAGAATGTAAAAGTATTTACAGGATCTTCAATGTACCGTAGATTTCAGTTTACGTTGAGCATCTTAAACATTTTCCTTCGTAAAAAATATGGTGATTAGTAATTTTCTCTTCCATAATAAGTATTTGTATTAGTTTCACTGAAGAAAGTTTCCGATAATTGAGTAACATTTCGTCATTCACATTTTGATTGAAGAAAAATATGTCATCAATAATGTGTTAATTGGCTATTGTGATCATTTTGAAACAAGCTGTTAAACTGTTTCTTTAACTTTCTTCAGATTGCAGATTTTCACCCAACGAAATCTAAATTTCATGAGGGTCATTTTCCATTTTTTGAGACACTATAAAAAGTTTTCATTAATGGCCAAAGTAGAAAGTAAAGTCTGAAAATATATAAATTAAAAAAAAGAATTAATAAAACATTAAAGTGAGAATTAAATATAGTATTTATTTCATAAATTAAGTATTAATCAACAAAATAGAGTATGAGAACATATAGTTCTGAACATAAACAACTGCAAAGCTTTTAATAAAAAGAAAAAATGAATTTAATATATTCATTGAA
This sequence comes from Thereuonema tuberculata, assembly GCA_023159025.1. NCBI lineage: Eukaryota > Metazoa > Arthropoda > Chilopoda > Scutigeromorpha > Scutigeridae > Thereuonema > Thereuonema tuberculata. Next base: position 49,646,188 of record JAFIDM010000006.1, read on the forward strand.
GGCAACAATTATTTAACCTTTTTCCTACATTGAAACTTAAAGGATTTTTCTACGATTGGAACCATTCGTGAAAATCGCACTGCAAATACCCTTTGAAGCTCCCTTCTGCTGTAAAGAAACATGGTAATTAGTGCTTTTAGAGTGTCAAAAGCAAAGCGGCCCCACAATATGCACAATTTTATAAACACAATTTTACCGGAAGCGATCAGATCATAGTCGGCGAAATGCTTATTCATTTCTTTCTCGTTCTCTGTCTCTTGTCTGAGACTTTGAGCGAGACCGTTCTTTACGCAAGCGTGAAGCTTCTCGCTTTGCATCAGCATCTCGTTTTTCCACACGTCGCCACAATTGCGTCCTTTGCATGCGCAACAATCACACTTGTAATGCAGCTCTACAACAATCACAACAATGCCAATAAACGCAAGAATTGCGCCTTTTGCATTCGCAACAATCGAATTTATAATAATAAGGAAATTAAAACAATATCAGGTTTCTTGGTTTATAGCAACCCATTATTAGTAAAACACTTATTACAGTTTGCCTGTAAAACCGCTAGGGGACCGCTATTGTCTGGATGTCCCACTCTAGGGCGGCCAAACGGTTAGATATATTCGAATGAAACCTTCACCATTGTGTTCAGCATCAAAAAATAGGTGACCATGTGTAAAAAATGAAACGTATATGACCACTCCCTGACCACCCCAAGGAGTTTTCTTTCTTTAAAAAACGCCTTTAAAAGACAGAAAACGCCTTGGGGGTCAGGGAGTGGTCCTAGAGGTCTGATTTATTGTATGTGGTCACTACTTTTTGATGCTGAACACAATGGTGAAGGTTTCATTCTAATATCTGTAACCGTTTGACCGCTACAGTGTGTGACATCCAGACAGGATAAAAGCAAGAGCGGTCCCTTAGCGGTTTTACAGGCAAGTTGTTACCTGGGGGACGCTAAAAAGACAGAGGCCATTTGATTTTGTCTGTGAAGATAAAGGAGAAGTCATGATTGTAAAGTATAATGAGAAGTTAATCTTATGACAATTGCTAGCAACAATGGCACTGTACAAAGAGCTTTAGCAGTTTCTATTTTCACGAATGGTTCCAATCGCAAAAATAGCTTAAGTTTCCCTGTATCAAAGGTTTATATGATGAAAAGAAGTTATCAAAAAAATATACCATACTGAAAGCAGATCTGCAACTACTTGCTCACTCAAATTGAATTCGGAGCTTTTATTTTCAACCATAATTTAGTTTTCATGCAATTAAATTTATATTGAGATATACATTTTGTGTTATGTTACTTTGATGATTTATTTATTTATTTACTTTGTTTAATTATTTGTATATTTTTGTTACACTACTTGTGTTTTCCTGGAAAAAGAGCAATCTTTCCTCAATAGTAGTGAGTGGGATCATCTAAAGCGCTTTTTTGAAGATACTCTTCCAACATGAAACCTACTCTTCCTTTTCTTTCTCCGAATCTCTGATTGTTTATGTTTGATCCTATTATTTTTGGATTGCTTTAAAGTGAAATTGTAATATTTCTAAACACTTTGGAATGTGAGACGTATTTATCACTATAAATAAATCAAGTTCCATTATCAGAACATTGAAAGTGAATATAACTTGGGTGTGTCAGAAGTTCCTCCGGGATTTCGGAGGTCTGAAGCTCACAGACAAACGAGGCCATACGGTCGAGAGCATGGCATTGAAAAGTGTACATAATCAAGTTTTTACATTAACTTAAAGATATTCTCCTCTTGTAACTTGACAGACATAAATTATGTAATCTAGCTCTTGCAACACACGTTGCAACATATCAACATCAACTGCAGAAACGATTCTTCATCGAAGCTCTGGTAAATCACGTGGTAAAGAGTTCACGTAAACTTTATCTTTAACGTAGCCATAGAGGAAATGTCACATGGCGTGAGGTAGGGTGACCTGGGAGACCATGGAATAAGTGCGGAATCTTCGTTAGACGTACGTCCAATCCAACAGTGAGGTAAAGTGTAATTGAGGTGACGGTGAACGTCCAAATGAAAATGTGGACGAGCTCCGTCCTGTTGCAAAATGAAATTGTCACTATCCTCAAATAACTCAGGCAATAGCCATTGCCGTAACATATCTAAGTAAACAAAACCATTAATACTTTTCTTGGCAAAGAAAAATGGTCCGTACACCTTCCAATATGAAATTGCACAAAACACATTAACCTTGGCGGAATCAAGGGTCTGTGAACTGGTGCACGAGGATTTTCTGTGCTCCACATATGCACATAATGGCGATTGACCTTGCCAGAAAGATGGAAGCACGTCTCATCACTGAATACAACCTTATTTGCCTCTCCATGTAGACATTCTTGAAATTGCAGACAGAGGTAAGGACGGAGATTGTTATCTTAAGGAGTGAGAGCCTGAAGCAGCTGCAACCGGTTCGGTTTATAGGTAAGACTTCTGCAAAGGATGTGCCAAATAGTCACGTGAGACATTTGTAATTCTCGGGTGACTCCTGTTAAAGGATTCTCGTACGCGGTCCACAGTAACAGGCGATGGCCCTGGCCTGCCTGTTCATTTTGCGCCACCTAAACAATCTTGCCTGTAACAATTTTGCCTGTTACCTCGAATGTCCTATACACTCTCTTATTGTTTTGTCCGTTGCTGGTTCTGTATGATATTTGATTGTAAAACCACGTTGCACTCTTACAATTGACTCGGTTTTAGCGAATTGCAAAAAACAAAATAGTTTCTGTTCGCTTGAAAACGCCATGTTTCCACACTACAACCTCCTAGTGGAGAAACGGGTATCTAAGCAACGGCAAAAAGAAAACTTCATTATGTACTCTTTTCACTGCTACACTCTAGTCCCTGTGGACGAGTCTGTGAGTTATAGATCTCCGAAATCCCGGACGGAATTCTGAAATATATTCTATTTAGTAATAATTTATACAGGGTGGGCAAAATAAAAGCGGCCCGGAAAAAAAATGTTAGCAAAATGGCGGGAAACGGGCTCGTTAGTGAATAAAACACCCTAACTATCCGAAAACAGTTCGAACACCAGAAAATATAGCTCGAGTTCAGGAAAGCCTGCAACGAAGTCCGTCGAAATCTCAACGACGTTATCTGTGCAACTGGGAATTAAGAGATCAAAAAACTTTAACAAATAAAATTACCACAATTTAGGAGGACAAAGATAAAACACTCAAGAAAATAAATTCTATGGAAGAGGAACTAACTAAAATTGAAGAAAAAATTAGATCAAATAACTTAGAAATCAATGGACTAAAAACATATCCTAAAGAAGACCTGAAGTCAATCATACTTAAGATTACAAATAAACTCAACTCTACATGATCAAATACAAAATATAGAAGTGTATTACAGAATACAAACTTATATTAAAGATAAAATTCTTTCAATCATCATTAGATTTAATTCTATTAATGCTAAGAAGGAATGGATGAAAAGATTAAAAGAGTTGAAACAACTTACAAATGATGATATTTACCAAAACAAAGAGTTTACAAGAATCTACTTCAATGATAACCTAACAAGAGAGGAAAAACCTTATTCTGGAAAACGAAGACAGCAGCTAAAGAAAAACATTACAAATACATATGGATCAAAAACAACAAAATAATGATCAGAAAAGAAGACAACTCCAGAATTTTGAAGATAGCAACCGAAGAAGATTTAAAGAAAATGGCATACAAAAAATGGGAACGAACATAACATCGGAAAATATTAACTATTTACAACATTTAGAGCAGTGGACCCCACACAATAATCAATTATCATCAACGAAGAAAGTTATTGTAATATTTTATATTTAAATATAAGGAGCATTAGAAAGAGTTTCGATTTATTAATGGCTTCAATAAATAATCAATTATCCTGATTAGATTTCAGAATATTATTAGAAGTTAATATTAAACCAAATGAAAAAAAAACTTATATAAAATTTCAAATTTCCAATTAATAAGTAAATTAAGAAACGATAACAAGGAGGTTGAATAATAATCTATTATAGAGAAAAATACTTATTAACTGAAATCCCAATTGAAAGCATAAATCATGAAAATTGCATATACAGTTAAAAGTGAAACTTCAAATGCTTCTGAAACAAAGCATCTCTTCAATTTTTTAATAAGTTTATATGTCATTTATCGACCCCCCCCGTAATACAAATAAAGATAAATAAAAAATTAAAAAAGGGGACCAAACACACTAAGATACATAAAAATACATCTACTAAATTCATATTCGTCACATGATCCAAGATATCATTTACAAACCTCTTCTTCAGACTATATTAAGAAAGAATACAATTTAGGCTACAAAAAATACCTTATTAATAAATAAGGAAGAAATAAACCAAGTGTTATCCAATTTCAAGTCAATTGATGAAGGGATCCAATTGACTATGGAACAAGAATTAGAACGGCAATTCCCTTATTTCGATATTATGATAATTAAAAATAATAACACTTTCAATACTATGGTTTATAGAAAGGAGGTGTATGCAGGCATCACATTAAATTTTAATACGGCAGCACCAACTTCTTATAAAATTAATGTCATAAAATTGACTATCACAAGAGCCTTAAGAATTTGTTCAAATAAAGATTTATTAAATAATGAATTACAAAAAATCAGAATTTTTTTTTTATGAACAATATTCCAATGGAGCAAAAGGAAGGGTTAACGTGCTGACAAATTCACTGAAAAATGTCTGTTAAGCCCAGCACAAGAATAAACAAAAGAGTGCTGGGCTTAACAGACATTTTTCAATATTCCAATGGAATTCATTAATAAAATAACATATAGAAAACTTAAAGAAAAAACATTAACAAAGTCAAAAAGGATAATGCAATTAAATATTTAAGTATTCCTTTTGAAGAGGATTTACAAAGCAAGCTAACACCAATATTGGGAAATGTAGGCATAAAAATTGCAAATAAAGCAAGGAACACAATCAGAAATCTCTGGAATTATGAAAGCAAGAAAATCTCGAATGCAGATAGGTTGAGTAAAATGGGAGTAGTATATGGAATTAGATGTCGATCATGAGGGGGTGGTTGCCAGTACATCGGAGAAACAAAAAGAAAAGTCAAAATTCGAATGCAAAAGCATTCTAGAGCCATTAAACGGCAATGAACAGTATTTGACAGCACTCCATCACAAAAATACTGGTCACGAAATAATGGTGGAGAACTCGTTCATTTTTGATATAATTATTGATCAGTAAAATAAATAAAAAACTGCCGTCGCACAAGTTTATAAAACATTAATAGTTTAAAACCATTAAAAAGGTTAAAAACAAACTACTATTTTTGGCTTCATTATAACTGAAGCCTTCATCTAGTTCAGAAGAGCAGATTAGAATGGAATTAAATAGCTAAAGGGCTCTCATAAAAATCCGGAAACTCTAGAATGCTGGGAAAGGAGCGGGTATGTTCTGTATATGAAGAAGGACCGGGGGGGGGGGAGTGGAAGAAGAAGGAATTTTATTTTTCAAATTTGCCTTTTATCAATAATTTTCTCGTTTTTTATTTTTTATTTCTTCTGTATTCTTGTATTTTACACACCAACAAACATTCGTTACAGGCGTTGGGATTAGATAGAATATGAAAGGATTCCCTGCATTTGCGTCGGAAATCATCAGTTTCTTTATCAATTATCGAAACTTGTAAAAAATTCAATTTGTGACCCGTTTTTTGAGAATGGGTTACAATGTTATAGTTTGTATCGCGGATTCTTATGGCATATTTATGTTGGTTTAATCGTTTTTCAAGTTTCTGTTTTGTTTAACCTATATATCTGCAAGGGTGCCATAATATATATCAATCCGTGATACAAACTATAACACTGTAACCCTAATTCTAATCTGCTCTTCTGAACCAGATGAAGGCTTCAATTTTAATGAAGCCGAAACTAGTAGTTTGTTTTAACCTTTTTAATGTTTTTAAACTATTAATGTTTTATAAACTTGTGCGACGGCAGTTTTTTATTTATTTTAAATGAATAGAGCACGTTAAAAAAATCATTACATTATTGATCAGTACTTACGTAAATTTTACGAGTCTTTGTTGATAAAATCCAACAAATGCTATAATACTGAGGTTTCAATAACAAATGCCTTACAATATCAACTGTATTAAATTTGCTTATATTAATTTTAATACTTAACCATTGTAATAAGAATGTTTGTAATTTGTTTATGCCTAATAAGATATTTTTTGTAGCCTACATTGTATTCTTTCTTAATATAATCTGAAGAAGAGGTATTTAAATGATACCTCGGAACATGTAACGAATATAAATTTAGTAAATGTATTTTTATGTATGTTAGTATGTTTGGTCCCTTTTTTTAATTTGATACAACACACCGTATTCATGAATAAAATAAAGATAACTTTTTGAGTGAAATTGATTCAAACATTAATAAAGTAATAAATACTAATAAAAATATAATTATTTTGGGTAATATGCATATTAATATTTTAGAACCAAATTGCTCATATTCTACATTAAAATATTTGGAAATTTTTGCATATTATGGTTTAACTAGTTATGTTAACAAAATTACTAGAGACAGTATAACCAAAATTAGCCACTCCAAAACATGTTTAGATCACTGCTTTGCATTTTTTATCAAAGACATAAACATACATGCTAATATAATAAATAATAATATATCTGATCATAATATTACTATTATTAATACTCAAATGATTAAAAAATAATAAAACAAATAATCATATAAATATTAAAAAGAAAAAAAAATACTTTAATGAAACCATTTTTTGTAATAAGATTATGACTGCAATTAATAAAAACACTTTTTTCTTTAACTAACAATCTGCAGTTGTCTTTCATCATTAATGAAACTGTTCCAATAAATTGTCTATTTTCTGAGTATTTATGTATCTATTTTCTGAATATTTATGTATCTATTTATAAATCTATTTTGTATCTATTTATTTTAAGAACGTTCAAAACAATTTCTACGACTTGAATAAGAAAAAAATATTTCCATTGTTACACTTACGTCAACTACCACAAGAACTTCTACAGTAGAATAATTAAGAGAACTCTTCCCCAAACAAAAATATAAAAACTCTAGTGAGTAAACGCTAAACAGTAAATGTAACAGTAATACAAGGTGGTTGTAATTAAAGTTGGACTATTTAGAGCATCCTGCAGCTGCAACCAATACTCGGAAAGACACAAAATTTGTACACATACTGTTGAAAGGATGCGCTCAAAGATTCTGCAAAAACACCGTAGGTGATCACCCGTAGTAGTTTGCACATGTGATGTGATACTGTCTTTTAGTTCTGCTAATGTTGCAATTTGCCCACGTTACACCCCATCTTTTAGCTATCTCCACAACCAAAAATCGCCTGGAGTTATGTCAAGAGAACGTGGTGGCCAGGCAGTAGGGAACATGCGACTAATTACTTGATCATTGCTAAAGTGTTGACGCAGCAAAGTTTGCAAGAACCAATATGAGGAGGTGCACCATCTTGCATAAAAGTGGTTGAATCAAGACACTGTCTTTCCTGGAGCTGGGATATCACAAAGTACTGGAGCCGCAGTCACGGAACATTTCTGAGAACCATTAGCAGTAATTTCTTCAAAAAAATAAGGACCCAGGATAAAGTTAGGCGAATGCAGAGACATTTCCTGTAAAATGTGTGGATTTTCCTTGGCCAACACACGGTAATTTTAAGTGTTTACAGTGTCATTCAAATAAAAGTGTGCTTCATCGCTCCACAGGATGTGCTATGGCCACGACATACCAACTTCCATCCTCGCAAAAAGGTCAATGCAAAAGTAAGTCGTTTCTCCTTGTTGCCTGGAAGCAGTTCTTCTCTTTGACAATCTTGTATGTAAAAAAAATGAATTAAATTTCTCAGGAAACTTACAAACTGTGCTCCAGGGTAGATTTAAATGTCGTGATGCAGCTTGGGCACTTTCTGAAACTGCAGCATTCTCCAACGACTGCTGAACGATTGATGTGGCAATGTCTTCAATCACTTGATCACCGATGCACTTTCGACCTCTACCACGTTGCACACTTAAAGATCCGGTTTCTTCAAAATTTTTCATCATTTTTCTCACATCATGTGGTGTCATCGGTCCACGACGTACTTTTTTAGCCCGATGAAATTCATGAATTGCAGCTACAGCATTACCATGACTTTCATAATAAAACTTGACCATCAACGCACATTCTTGTAAAGTCATCGTCATCGCGGCTGTTACTATTAACACGTTCTGAGTTCACACCGATTATTTTTAGCCCGATGTCGGCTTCGTTCCTGGTGTCTACGCAAGTCAAATTGTTTTCTCTTTGCATAAAGATTAATCCTATGTAATTGTGATGATATTTGGATCACTTTACAATAAAAAAAAACGAAACGTTACAATTATTAAAACCGTACTTTGTTGTTATAGCATTGCATATTTAATGTTTTTCTACAATTATTTTCATTGTTGTAGCAGAAACCGCCCTCTAGCGGACGATTTTGTAACTAATTTTTGTTTTGAAGAATCGTTGAGCGTATCCCTTGAATAGTATATGTACAACTTTTGGTGTCTCTCCGACTATTGGTTACAGCTGCAGGATGCTCTAAATAGGCCAACTTTAATTATAACCACCTTCTTTATACTTTGCAGCATATTTTCTTATTTTTTGTAATTAAAAAGTAAACACATTAAAAACGGTTTTTAAAAAATTTTATAACTTAAAAATACAAACAGGAGCTTTCGAGAAGCTTCAGCAGCTCTCCTTGCTACATAAAGTATTAGAAAAGGCTCGTATTTATATAATTTTTCAATAAATTGACCAATGATAACAAGGTAAAATCTAATAAGTTACAACATTAATTAATATTTATAACATTTCACCCTTTATTTTCTTAAGCTTCATTATCTATATTTCGAAAAAAATGGCTTGAAAAATATACATAAACATTAACATCTACAACTTAAACGTAGAAAATATTAATATAAATTCCATCAATTAGCGTTTATTCCTTCTTCATCTTCACTTTAATTGCGATATTTCGCAGAGTGGAATTACTTTGCTTCTTCAGTCCTCCTTTACATTTGAAAATCTCCAAAAAGGTTAATATAACGCTTCTCATTACAAGGTTATTATAACACTTCTCATTACAATTACTCGTTACAAATAAATCATTACACCATTAACATTAAGGTTATTATAAAGCAACAAACGTTTTATTTCATGGATTTACTTTTGTAATGAGAAGTGTTATAACCGTTTTGGAGATTTTCAAATATAAAGTAGGCCTAAAGAAGCAGAGTAAATCCACTTTGCAAGATATCGTAATTGTAGTGAAGATGAAGAAGGAATAAACATTAATGAATGGAATTAATATTGTATTATTTTTTTGCAAAGCATGAATATCGTAGAAGGTTTGTTTCATTTATTTTATTCTGTAATTAGGAAATAAATTAACAAGAGCTCTTTTGATATATAAAAATCAAAGATATCCACGAGTTGCTAGAGAAAAAAAATCAATTAAGCCTCTTAAGATGAATTCTAGTTATCAGAACATATTTATTATTTCGGTGCACAACATATTTATTATTATTACTATGCGGTGCACAGTGAATTACTGTTTGTGCTTGATTTTGTTGGAGGAGCCATTCCGGGATGCCGGGATGGTTTCAACTTCTTTGTCTCGCACTTTGAGCTACCATTACGGGTAAATCTGACTGAGGAAGCCTAACAAGGCCGAAACAGCTGTCTCAGATTCCCGAAATGGTGGCTCGGGGTGCGAGAATCCTTATTTACTTAGGTGCATTACAAATTTTTTTTGTTTTGTTAATATTTGCAATGCACTTTAAGCTTTATTTCTACATTAATTGTATTTTATTTTGAATATTTATTATTAGTTTTTAGCTTAATTTCCTCAGTAAGTGAAACTTAGCAAATCAGTTATTCTATGTGAATGTTGCTGGATCAGTAATGATATTTGTACAGATGAACCGTTCTTCGTGAAACTTAACAACCATGTTTATGGACAAGAATCTTTTATATTTAAAATTTCTTCATGGTTTTATGTCGAGAATTAAGTGAATGAAGGCGACAAAAAATTCAGTACAAAAAGCATTAGAACCAAAACATTGGATTTTGTAAAACATCTTAAACAATGATTATTAATAAGCTTGTTAATCCTCTTAATGCTATTTGAAGATTTAAGCTCATTAGAATTAATTGGATTTAAACTAGTTATGTAAATAATGATAATTTAATAATTTTAGCTGGGAAATGAAAAAATTCTATTGTTTCTAGATTTCAGCAGATATTGTTATTTAAAAATAAATGAAGGCTTTTATTTGTATTATTTTCATAATTTAAAAAAATATATATAAAAAAAGCGGAAGTTTTAATGAAAGGATAATCTATTTTGACTCAATTTCTTTCAGGAACTTCGTTTTACTTCAACGAATTTCCACTAAATTCGTTAAAAATATAACAAAAACCGTACTTTCCAAATTTAAACATTACGATCAACTATTAAAATCCAGTGGTTTTTTTTTATAGTTTTTCTATTATTACAGAAACATTAAAATAAAATCAATCTGTTTACTTACTTTTAAATAACGGATTGGATGAAACAATCGTAAATTCCTCTTTCAAAAATTTTGGATTTGGATATTTTCGGCATTTACTCACTGAAAATTCCTAAAAATGTGTTTACAAATGTTACAAAATTTATAATAATTCTACTTTTTTAAGATTCACGACCTAAATTAAGGTTCAGTAAGAATAAGAAACCTCATGCTTAGTTAAGCAATGTCTTTCTCTCTATGATGGGATATTCACTGGTGACTGTTTAGAATTCATATTTTGATTAATGAGCTCAGTTCAATGGAGACCAGTAGTTAATGATCATAATACAAAGTCATTTGTTATTCCTGTCGTAATCAGTTTCGTAAATGCATTTCTAATGTAAAATCAGATAAAACAAAAAAGTATTAATGGAATTGACTGATTTATAACAATGTTGTCATCTAAATTTTTGGTAATAGTTATTTTAAAGATTACCATAAATATCGTTAATGATTATTTTGTTTAATGGCTAGTACGAGTACATATATTTCAAATGACAAAACGCGTAGCGCTACTTAGGAGTTTCTCAAAGACTTCATTTATTCAATTATAATTTTAAATAATAATTTTATTTTAATATTTAATATTTATTTATTTTAATATTTTATTTTAATATGTAATTAAAATTTCATAGAGTGAAATGAAAAATCATTACATTTATTATAAAATTAAAAACAAATCTTAAAAAATTAAATACTTTAAAATTTAAAATTTTTTTAAGAAAACTATTTCTGATTATCGTAAAAATTACGATTTTAATTGTATAGATGAAGTTTATAATAATTTAAAATAATTTAAAAATTACATTTTTATAAAATTAATGAATTATTAAAATGAAAAATGCGTATTTTTATATCTAAATAAATTTAGTGAACCTGTTTTAGCTTATTTTGATTAATATTTCTTAAAATTTAAAACCAATTCTTAAAGAAATTAAATATAAAAGAATTAAAATTAACAGAGATCTGAATTATTTCTTTTTAAATCCAACAAACGATGATATTAATATAACAAATTATGTATTTAAAAGAATCTAATGTATTTTAACGTTCTTTTTTAATAAATTTCATGCAATTATTAAACGGAAATTAAATTCAAAATATTATTGGATTTTTGATAATCGTAAGTTATTGAAATTAATAAATATGTTAATAATAATAAGAATTTTAATATTAACGCTGCAGAAAATTTGAAAACAAACATATCACGTGATTTCTTAAAAAAGTAAAATTATTTTAATTTTGGAATTTTAAATAAATTAATTTTATTTTTAAAAATAAATTATAAGTAAAAATATTATATAACATTCATGTCCTTGTGTGATAGAAGATTAAAACATTTATAGCGAATTTGATAATGAAATATATTCTCAAATTAAAGGAGTAGGAACTGATTAAATTATAGTAGAATTATTGTTAATACAGTACACCAC
>JAFIDM010000006.1:49658273-49694890 GCA_023159025.1 Thereuonema tuberculata
CTCTCATTATCTTTTATATGTTTTATTTATGTATTTTAATTTCCTTGATTTATAAATATAAAACTATTTTTATTTTTTACTTCTGTTTTGTTCTGTTTATATGATTTCGTAATTTTATTGGTTTATGACAGATTAAAGATATTCAAGTTTCTCATAAAAGTAAATTGATCTTCAATAAAGCTAGACTTTCCGTTTATGTTTTCATGATTTTAAAAATAAAGGAAAATACCGAGAAATAAAATAAGAATAAAGTTGTAAGAAACCTCTTTATTTATTATGCCAAATGCAAATAATTGGAATTTATCTCCTTTGAAATATTTTAAAGTTGAGATTTAAAACCGTTCTTTCATAATTTCTAAAGATTTGAACAAAAGTATTATTGAGAATGGGTCACGCGAGACCATTTCATAAATACAACAACAAAATAATATTTTGATGCTGACCGGAAGTAATTATTAAAAAAAAAAGTCATTCAGAAGCTTTCGCGTCAGTGATTAAAGAACTATGAATAATAATAATATCCTATTTACAAAAACCAGTCGAAACTATTTTTTAAACATCGACAAGATTGTTTCTTTTTATTTTTTTGAACTGTTTCCAATTTCACTTAAATAGTTTCATTTTCTTTTGTCAAAGAATGATATTATTGAGAAGGAAAAGAACAAAAATAGACGAAATTAAGCAGCAACTTTTTAGTTTACTTTCCTTAAATTGTAATTGCTTAACATTTGTTTATCTTTTCTCGTTGACTTTTTTTTTTTTTTGACAAAACTATCGAAAACCAATGTTTATTTTGAAACTATATTATCTGTTGAATAAAAACAGTTCAAATTCTCCAAATTAAAAAAAAAAGAATGAAATTAGCATTATTTACTTAATATATCTACAGTCGATTAATTTTAATTCGAAACTACGCTCGAATTAATGGATTACTTAAAAGAATTATTACCAATTATTTAAAACATCGGTAGAAATTCATGTTAGGTTCAAATGCATTTCTTTTCCATTTTATTGCCTTCTCGTGTTTCCAAAAAGACGCACTTGGAAAGATTCAGATATAAAAGTTAGGTCATCTGAAGTCCTTAAATTTCCATACCAATTTTCAAAAAGATACGTATCTATGTATTAAGCTGGAATGCCAACCATTCCTGAAAAGTAATTCTGAATCGGTGATTAAAATGGCAGAACAGATTTCTTTCAAATTTATTAAAAACTTAAAATATGAGTCGATTATTTTGGTTTCCATCACGACAGTCTTCAAAATCGATGACACCCTCCCACTAAGGTTTTATGCTCAGGGTCTAATACTCAATGAATTTAATGAAATTACATTGATACTTCCCTTTTGTTATATAATAATAACATTGCGCAAAAGAATAAATTTTTAAGCCTAATTACACACAATTTCTATAACCCGGATTTTCTTCTGTAGGTTTCGTTATCAGAACTGTTTGAATAACCGAACCAACTTTGATCCCATGAAGTTCGAAGAATCGATGTTTTATCTGATTTTAAATTTATTTTCTTTTTTCTTTTTCAAAGTTAAATTTCTACTTTTTTTTAATTAATAGTATCTATTTTTTACACCGCAATGAAAATCTTCTTCAAAACATAAGTGCAGAATAATATTTCAGTAAATCACATTACCTTAAAAATGAAAAGTGAAATGTAAACAGGATGTGCTAAAAAAAATTGAGACATGTTTTATGTTTCTTTCACTTGTGCTCTCATCATAGCGTGCTTTGAAATGTTCTCCAAACCATTCATTTTCTTTTCGTTTCATATATCAATTGTGGAATGCTCGTATCTACCCACATTTTTCCGCTAACTTTTTGTGATTCAAAATTATTAATTATCATCAAAAAAATTCATTTAGAATTATGAAATTCAAAAAAAAAAATTCCAGTAGAAGTAATGAACGAGTTATCACTTCATTAATCTCAGCAAAGCACATTGACGAGTGGTGTATCTTGACTTTTTTATAATACAATACAAGGAAAACAAAATGAACAAAAATAATTTGCATTTAGTCCTTATCGTAGTATTACATTGCAGTATAACACTCTTTTTGTAATACCTAAACATTATGAACTATTCATCTAATGAATTCTTTACTCATTAAAATAAATTAATGAAATGTTCACAATTAAAGATCATACTTTATATATTCCTATTATTATTATTATATATTATAAAAGCGTTATTTTGTCTGTCATAAGACTTTGTTTTTCCAATTTTGTGACCAAACTATAAGAGATAGAGTGGTCATGTAAATGGATAAAATGTAGATCTTTTTAAGACAAACAAAATGCTACAAAAATCTTTCGAAAAAAGTTTTTGGTTTCCAAGATGCCGCCTTTTAAAGGGTCCAATTTTGACTTTTTCTCAATTTAAACGAAAAGTATAAAAGATGGAAGAGAACATTATATTGAGAAAATGTTGGTATTTGAAAGTTTTATCGAACGATATATCACTTATTCACAAACGCTTCAGCGTTTGCAAGATACATGCAAAAATGTGAATTTTCGGTGTGTGACGCCGACCCGCAATACATCCGAGTTATTCGGAGAAGCCACAACGGGCTGGGAAGTTATATATTCTCCGACGATCGCAACATTAATTTGCTAAATAAATAAAGTTTGTTTTTTGAATGCTATATATGCAAGGGTTCCGGATATTATTATTATATATTATAAAAACGTATATTATAAAACGTTATTCTGTCTGTCATTCTGTAAGCAAAATGCTAAATTACAAATTACTAAAATGTTACTGAAATAGAGAATCTATTCATAAAAAATGAAAATACATTAAACAACTGTCCAACTATACTGATTGGCGACGTAAATATAGATATTTTCAAAATGAATAGAAACAATGTAGTACAGAAATACGTAAAACTTATGTACAATAATGGTTTCAAAAATCGTCTTTACGGAACAACAAGAAACTGTACAATTCATGGAAATATGAAAACAAATATAGATCATATTTTCATAAATAAACATGATATCAAAGTACCAGGAATAACATGTAAAGAACGAATCGGATAACAGTTGAAAATGAGAAAATAACACATCCAAATATAATCTATAAAGAACTAATCAATGATGTTAACAAAAGAAAATTCATGAAAATCTACATATATAAAAAGAAAAGTCCTGACTCGCTCACTGACTGACTCATCAACGCCCACCCCAAACCCTTGGATTTAGAAAGCTGAAATTTTGCACAGAGGTTTCCTTTATGATGTAGACAAGGAATAAGGCCGGATTTTTCGAAATTCGGGATAGGGAATAATCTGGCAAACTGACGATGAAGTGTATGGCGGCAACCCCAGGTGTGTGGCGCTAACCCTCAATACACCAGAGTTAAGTGGAGAAGGGCACAACGGGCTGGAAAGTCGTATATTCTCCGATCTCAATATTAATTTGCTAAATAAATAAAGTTTTTTTTCTTTTTTTAATGCTATATACGCAAGGGTTCCGGAGCGAAGCGACGGTACCCGGCTAGTAGAATATATTTTCCTTCGAAAGGAACACAATTTAAATAATTTCTGTAGATATAATTATAGTTAAATTAATAAATATTTCTGTCCACTTAATTCATAGTTCAATGTTCATCCTCGCTGAATGTTTTATCACCATGATCCGGATTAAGATCACATTTAAAATTATCATAGAAATGTTCAGTTCTAAAAATATAGTATATATAAGTCTCTATGTGAATGTTCTATTCCGTTTTACTCATCCATGTATCGTTCAATTGTATTTAATTTTTATTACTAAAGAAAAAAAGAACTATGAAGATTATCCGTCGATCTTCTGATCTAGTTTTTCACCAAAATGTCTCTCGATTAAAATTCCAGCAAGTAAAATCTACTTACAAATTATGAAGACATCACTCCTCGCTGTCATAGTCATATTCTATACACCATTTTTTTCGAATCGCCTACTTGAATTCATACCGATCAACTTGAATTATTCTTTTTGTGAAATAAAATTCAAGTCATAATTAAATTTATAATGAAATATTTCAGTTACTGTTCTGTTTAATTGGTGTCGTCAATTATTAGGGTTACGTAAAGGAATAAACACTTCGAGTTCTATTTAAAATAATTCTTCTTATATTTTCTCAATATAATTACAAATTATATCACTATTAATTTCATTTTAACAATCTTCTCTATATAAATATAGATCACTTAATAAGATAGTTCCCGTAAAGTGTTCTAGTTTATCTTTCTCACGATAAAAGTTTATTTAGGCTTAACAGTTCTTGTTGGAATATCCATAACTATGTTGACCTCTTGAAATCTATATAAATATTAATTTAAGCTTGACTTTACCTTATCGGATGATCTTCTATTCACCTCTTTGCATCTGATACGACTTGTATCTGCTGCCTGGTTTTTCTTAATCATTTTTATTATCACTATATCACACACGCAAAGAAAAACCCAACCTTCTCCATGGCTCTGGAGATGATAACAATCACACAGTTTTATTTTATTTAACTTTACTTTCCTTAAATTGTAATTGCTTAATATTTGTTTATCTTTTCTCGTTGATTTTTTTTTTGACAAAACTATCGAAAACCTATGTTTATTTTGAAACTATATTATCTGTTGAACAAAAACAGTTCAAATTCTCCAAATTAAAAAAAAAAAAGAATGAAATTATCATTATTTACTATGATAAATATATCTACAGTCGATTAATTTTAATTCGAAACTACGCTCGCATTAATGGATTACTTAAAAGAATTATTACTAATTGTTTAAAACATCCGTAGAAACTCAGGTTAGGTTCAAATGCTTTTCTTTTCCATTTTATTGCCTTCTCGTGTTTCAACAAAGACGCACTTGAAAAGATTCAGATATCAAAGATAGTACATCTGTAGTCCTTAAATTTGCATACCAAGTTTCAAAAAGATACGTATCTATGTATTAAGCTGGAATGCCAACCATTTCTCAAAAATAATTCCGAATCCGTGATTAAAATGACAGGGCAGATTTTTTTAAAATTTAATAAAAATTATTCTTTATCTATTTCAGGCCCAACTTAAAATATGAGTAGATTATTTTGGTTTCCACTCACGACAGTCCTCAGAATCGACACCCTCCCACTAAGGTTTTATATTCAGGGCCTAATACTAAATGAATAGATTTAACGTATCGAGTAATATCAAAATCTGAGATCTTCATAACAATATCGCAAACTTCTTTATTAACGGTTGGGATGCCGTCGCACTTGTTGAAAAAATATAAATAAGAAAATTATAACATAATAGGGGCAACTAGTTTCGGACAAGAATATTAAGTATGTCCTTCTTCAAGCCAGGATTGGAAATAATTTTAAATTTGCTTCTTGTGGAATAATTACTACATTATTCCATGACAATAGTATCATTTGGATGTATTCATTGGATGTATTACCATATTAATTTATGACAATAGTATCATTAGATGTATTACTACATTATTCTATGACAATAGTATCATTGGATGTACCATTAGATGTATTACTACATTATTCCATGACAATAGTATCATTGGATGTATTCATTGGATGTATTATCATATTATTTAATGTTTTGTAAGGTTAGAGAAGGCTAATTCTCTTCCCGTTGATCGTTATTTTATGTTTTATTTTTATTTTATCTCTTATTTTGTGTTTTACCCTGAAGAAGTCTTTGAGAAATATATAAGACGAAATATTGGATCTGTGAAGAAGTATTTATGGTTAATTTAATAAAGAAGTTTGCGATATTGTATCGAGTAATATTTTATTTTTTCAAATAGTAATAACATTGCTCAAAATAAGAAATTTCTAAGCCTAATTAATTAATGCTCAGTAAGTAATATTATTATGTATTATTATTGAATGGAATGTAAGAATTTTTTCCTAAAAGCAAAGAAGGTAAGAGTAAAAAACATTAAATAATGTATGGTAGAATCAAGAAAATATCAAATAATATAAAATTAGAAGTTGATGTATGGAAGCATATAATGAAAATAAAATCCTCATAATCCAAACAAAGAGTAAGTGTTTAAAAATCACAGTTATTCACTGAATGAAAAGAGGAATTTTTAAAGCAAATGAGTGCAATTTGTAAATTAAGATGATATATACACAGAAGCTCGGTTATAACGCCATCTTTCGGATCCAAGATCTCGAAGATCGCGATATAACCGCGATATAAACGAACTTTTTTTACTTCGCGATGTCAAATGTCGTATATCGCACCCTATTATCGCCCACACGATTCCGAATCGATTTAAAATGGTCATTTTGCGATTACCTACATCATTCAGAGCGATGTCAGAGAATTTTATATTTATAAATACAAAATCATTATCTTTTCAACACTTTGATGGGTTATATTCGCCAAAATCGATTTGACGCCACCATCTTGGCATCGTGTACAAACGACGAGTCACGTGGATCGAAACTAGGTATTCATACGCCTATTAGATTACATGGGCCTCTTTACTGGTTGTCATTGGCAGTAAAATAGATCTTGATATTCATTTTGGTTAAACGAAAAAGTCCGCGATTCTGGTTTTTTTTTTTTTTGAAAATATATTGTATTTGACGCATTTTCGTGACATTAGGGTGGATATAAAGTCTCAATTACTGTAAATAATAAGGAAACATGCATCTTAATTTACACCTTTGATTGGCCGCGCGGTTGGCGTTGTTGCTAAGACATCGGCCTCTCACCTCTTGAGTCCCGAGTTCGGTTCTCATGTGGGTTTGGTGATGGTGGACGATCCGCGCTGGGCAGGTTTTCTCGGGATTCTCCCGTTTCCTCTGCACTTCTCCCACCATACTTTCTCAGTCTTTCTATCCATCTGTCCATATTTCCGTGGGATAGTACAATAGACCTCTGGTCGCAGTGCTTGGCTTCTGCCACCCACCTTCATTACATACTTACTTACTTACTTACTTACACCTTTGATTTGATTTTAGGCGAAAAAACTGTAAATTTTGCTATTTTATAATTATACACCTTTTCCAAAATAGAAGGTGTACAAGACCAAATCGCGTTAACCGCGTTATAACCGAGCTTCAGTGTACTTTAATTTAAAAATTTTTTAATACTACAAGCAATTTATTTTATACAATTCACTAAAATTATATTTACCTACCCTAACCCTAATATCATAATCAACATAAGTTGCCTGCTTCTTAGAGCTTCAATTTTCTCCATTCATTTTAGGTTATTAGTTTTTTGGGAACTAAAAGAAACTCAATAATAAAAAACACACACAGATTATAATGTGCTTGTTAAATATTATAAGAAAAGTTTATTGTTGGTATTATTAAAAGAAGTTCCTCAGATTGTATTTCAAAAGACCGGACCCTGGTCGTTAGCCGAAACGTAAGTAAGTTGAAGTGGCGCGTTTTTACGATATCGTGCGCGATTTGTGATCCCTCAGCAGACCGGACCCAGGTTGGTTGCCCTGCCTTAGTAGTTGTCCCTCCCGGGAGCCACCCGATTAGTACAGCTTTTAGCAGTGTTCGATTTTGATGTTACTTTTTATCCGTGAGTGAGATTTATTATTTGTTCAGAATGTTGTGGCTGTTATTTCCTTTGGTTTTATCCTTGATTCATTGCATTTGTTATTATCGTATTTGGTAGTTGATCATGGATGGTCGAGACGAGTACGGAGCTGGAGCTCGGAAAGCAGTAGCTTGGGGATAGGTGTTGGTTCGTTTCCGGGATTGAGATTCAAGCAATAGGGTGTAGGTGAATTGGAGCGTATGACTCTAAATTATCTTTGCTTGAGTATTGAATTTAGATGTCGAAAAACTTTGATTGTATTACAAGAGAAAAAAGGTTGATGTTATAGAAATACCCTCACTGATGTGGATGCGCGGCAGAGATATTTAAAGACTACGGAAGATATAACTTTTCCAATTCATATCGAGAAATTAATGAAAGAGAGAAAAACGAGTAGAGCAGCATTTAAAATGTAAGCCAGGGAATATATACATTAATGTCGTTAAAGTGTACATTAATACTCTGACTAATCCATTAATTATGGTTTAATCCAAGATTTGATGTGATTAAAGTTAATCGGAATTAGTAAATAATTACTAATATACTTATTTACTTAGTAAATAATTCGGAGTTATTTTTTTTTTTTTTCAGAAAACAGAAAGTTCAAACTATTAGTATTCAACAGATATTCTAGAGAAGATCCTACGATTTATCAGTTCTATGGAAAACGGGACTGGGAATTGAAAGCGAACGAGTGTCGGACCGACCGCTGGACTTGAACTTCACCCGATTGAAATGTCTAGTCTAGATCTTTCTTATATTTTATTGTATCGATTCTTATGAATTATAATTTCAATCGGCAATTTCTCTCATATTTTATTGAAAAACAATAATTTTTTAGTTTAAAAATAAGGGGATAGCATTTCAGTATAAAGATATTTAGTTATTTACTTCAATTCATCAACTCATCAAATGTTTTTTCAAAAAATGCTTTAATTTCAAAAAAGTCTTAATGTTAAGAAACTGATCAAGGAGAAATATTTCATTTAAAATCATTTTTTGGATTAGTATTGTTTTTAATATTTCTCCTTTGAAACTATTATAAATTTCATAATATTTTAAATATTTTTTCCATTGTTTTCAAAGAATTTGAAAAAAGAATATCGAAAACAGATCACGGAACATGATTTTAGTAAGGCAATGGAAATTTTATTTTTTATTTCAAACAATTATGAAAGAAGCACAACATTCAGTGAACCATTGATAACAACAACACTTTGTTATCGCAAACTCAAGAGAGTTAATGTTTTTTTATAACTAATATATTGTAGATTTACATAGATATCGGTAAATATTTTTCGAATAGTTAAAAAATGTCACAATTAGTTTAAATATTGTTTAGATTTCAATTTTATTAAAAATCTGATTATTTTTTTTTAAATTGTTATTATTAATTTACTAACCAAGAAGTTCCTGAAGAACTTAAAGGAAAATTAAAATATTATTCTTTAAAATTCTTGAATGAAAAATCTACATTTATATTCAAATTATAATATCTTGAAATTATAATATTGTTGTTTGTAAGGTATTATTAATTCCAAACTATATTATATAAATTGGAAATTTTATGCTAATATATTTGAGAAATTAAAACTAAAATCTAAAGATAACATTTTATTTTTAACTGAAGCAAAAAGAAATATTTGCTTTTGCTTATTTACATGTAGAATATCATTTACACTCTGAAGTTCATTTATAATAAAAAGATAATAAAATACAACGTACTACATAATTTTATTACATAATTTTCTTAAAAAGTAATGCATATATTGTTAAGAAAATTATATGTTTTAAACAAATATTTTTTTTTTCTCTTTCCATTTATTTCATTTTTACTATATCAAATATTTTGAAACTATTATTATAGTTGATGTAGTAAACATTCCGTGTGACATATTGAATCATCTGCTTCCTCTAACCATTGCTATAAATCATCTGTTCAAACATTGGCACTTATTATCAACATGGTTCGTTTGAGAGCACTAGTAAGTTCCCGTTTATCTTCTCGATTTGATTTTTCTGTTTAAGACTTATTTTTAATTATGTTTATGAAGATGCGACGTTGTTTCCATTTATTCTGTTCTGTCCACGGCTAAGACATACCAATCATTTATGCTTGTAAAGCTATCTTAGGATTACGTAAATTCCAAAATGTATTCAAAATAACAGGTAAGCGAGTATTTTTGAGATATTGATACGTCACCTCTTATTTATTATAACGAACTCTAGTAGTTCATATATCTTAGTGGCAAAAAAGTGATTACTTTTGATAAAGGTTGAATAAAAGAGATACATCGTTCAGGTTTTCTGCCAACCAACGTCTCCTTCCTCCGCACTTCTTTTTTGGTTAACAGTTGAAATACAATTAATTAATGATTAGAAGAAAATTTAATTCTGTAATTTTATGATTTTAGCAAAGCAAAACTAGGTTGCGTTATGCATTAAAATCTTAATTACTTCATGCTGACTGATATATTTCAATGTGACTTTCAGAAGTTGGATAACTTATTTAGATACGATAACTAGATTTAACTATAATAATATGAAATGTATTTAGATACAATAACTAAATTAACTATAATAATGTGAAATGAATCATGTGTCATTTGTATAAGATATTTTCCAATAACTAGAGATCTATGATTAGTTATTGAACTTGCCTTTACACTTGAAGTCCTCTCCCACTCTGAACAAAGTATTCTGAGAATAGAGAATGTATTTTTTTCTTTCTAAAACATTATCATCTCTATGTGTAGAATTTCGAAGTCATCCAATCCTTGTCCTTTCGTTTATACTGACATCTTGGAGATATCTTTTGGTTTTTTTCTATGTTTGTGATATATGAAAACAATAACTTTCTATCTTCTAGGTGTTACTTCACTTCTAATCTAAAGCAGAAAGAAAACGTAAATGAAGGCTGCTAAACACGATCAAGCATGCATGACAAGCATGCAGTTTTAGCACTCTTGTCATGCATGCTTGATCGTGCGTAGCGGAAATTTTGTGCTTGATTTCGAGCAGTCTGAAGATTCAGACTGCAAGCTTGAAGTCACGGCTTTGCGCATGCGTGTTGCAAAAAAACGTCATTTGTGACTCAGCTCTGGGCCGAGAAACATCTCTCCGTACTGTCCTTTCCAACATGGCTAGTGAAGTGCGGAAAGGTCACAGGGAAATTTTGAAAGACTTCATTCAGGAGTACCGAAATAATCCTTGTCTCTGGAGGATGAAATTCAAAGATTACCATGATAAGGCGAAGAAAGAAACAGCATATACTATACAAGAATATATAAAATATATAAGAATATATTTGAATATATATTCAAATGCCGACCGGGATATTATTGTGAAGAAAATAAATAAATAAATAAATAAATAAATAAATAAATTATGGGTGTTACATTGTGATAACAGATTCAAATACGTTTCATTCTTTCATTCGCAGATAATTATGCCAATCATTCGGATATATTTCCAATTCACTTAAGTAAGTTAATGGGAGAATAGGTTTTTATTTTCAATAACCAATCTTTACACCATATGCCACGTTTCTTATTTCGTGTTTTTCTTTTTAAAATCAGGACACACGCAGCCAAAGCGAGCAAAGCGTCGTCGTCCGAACTTGACAGATCTCAAACACGAAATGATGCTTGTCAAGCATGCAGTGGTGGCGAGAGGGTATTTGTGTATGCTTGATCAAGCATGATGCATCATGCATGCTTGATCGTTTGTAGCAGCCTTGAGATATGTTGTTGATCAATATGAACACGCTATTTAGAGCGTTTCCGTCTGTAATACCACCAGTGTCATTGAGGTTGATGAAAACTTGATACAATACTTACGGAACTTTTACATGATCCATTTAAAATAGGTGATAAATACTTAATAAAAATATCACAATTTTAAAATTTTATAAATTTAATGTTTGTAAAGCTCAGCAATGTGTGAGATCACAAATAGCATTATGAAATGTTAACCTCCTTTTCTTATAGTTAACAACTTAACTACGTTATTTTTTATTTTTAAAATAGAATTTCTTGGAATTGGAAAGGAAAATTTTGTTGACAACACATCTGAAATTTTCCCATCATTAATATTGAAAGAAAATAGTCAGTTTCTGGTCATACTTCCTTTTTCCATTTTTTTGTTATTATCAGTTCTTTTCTAACCGACTAGTCCAACAGCGGATCTTGACGATCTCGTATTTTCGTGATTTCATATAATTTACGCGAGAATAGCCTCTATCCATGCCTTCTCACAAAATGACGAGAAACAGCGCTATACAATTCACGCAATTATTGGGAGATGTACGAAATGGCAATAATAATTACGAATTCTGTACTTGGCTAGATTTTGTAAAAATATTTTGCCGACCCCTTCATTACTGGAAGCAACAGCTGAAATTTACCTTTAAAGTTCCTTTTCAGGGCCACAAAAGTAGATGAAAGAGCTGCCAAGCATACTGATCGCCCACAAAAATAATTGCTAAAATATTAGAATAACCTTAATTTTAAAAATTTAAGTAAACAAACAAAACAAAATACCAAATAAAATACTAGGATTATGTAAATATATTTATATACGACAATCCATTTTAAATTTAAAATGCAACATTACTTTAACGAATTAATCATCAAAAAGGCACAAATGCAGATTTACATTTATTTTATTTGCTAATCACAAAAATCAAAACCAAATAAAAAATGCATGAATGTTTCATATATATTTTTGTTTACATTTCATTGAAATATTTAAATGAATTATAATACGGGGAAATGCATGAGACTTTTACTACATTTTAATATAGTTTTCATAAATTGAAAACAGTCAATAAACAAACAATAAATTCATTAGGTAGCATTTTCCTAGTGACAGACATTCAAAATACTAAATTCCTTGAGACCTGCTGAAGAGGCTAAAGGCTAGATCTCGTGTTTTTCGTAATTCTCACGCAAACGAGATCGTCAACATCCATCTGTTAGACTGTATATTATAGTCTCTAAACAATGATTGTTAAATTCTTCAACAATCTTCTTTCTTTCCATCTTTCCGAATATGTTAGACAAATATAAACTCTTTCACACATCACATTAGTATTTAAAATATTTATTAAATACTAAATATAAAAGACAAATTTTCAGGAAGTATACATCTTCCTTTTTTCAAGTCAAAAATTAGAATAAAGTAACAAACAAACAAAGAACGGGTTGAACAGCATAATATAACTTTAATTGTTGTTACAATGATAATTTAGTATAAGAGGATGTCAATTATTAACAATAATTACTAATTAATTAATCATTCATATATATTATTAATAATTTAAATCTACAATAGTTGCTATTTTTTTAGTGTCAAAATTTAAATAATCTTTAATGTTAAATTTTGACACTAAAAAAAATAGCAACTATTGTAGATTTAAATTATTAATAATATATATATGAATGATTAATTAATTAGTAATTATTGTTAATAATTGACATCCTCTTATACTAAATTATCATTGCAACAAAATAAGGAAATTAAATCATAATATGGAAATTAAAGCAATAATTCAACATAAATTACGTATCAGAAGCCGTTGCGAAGCTTTTTGATTGGGTATCAAAACCTTATCGCTATCCAAACCTTATGTTTAAAAATTCTGTTGAAAATTCACAGTAGGTAATTTTTGGAATAATTGTTCAGAAATGGGAGAATTGCCATGAAAATTATGTGTTTAGTAATATCTCATTCTTTTATCATATTCAAAATTACTATTACTTACAATTTATGGCTTTATGCTTTTCAATATTTAGCAAACAAATACAATTTCATACGCACACACATACAGTATGGCCCAAAGCAAACGATACTGAACCGTTTTGAAAAGGCTGCAACCGAAAGAATATTCAACAGTGGTTGTTGACAATTTCATGTTCAATGCGATCTTCTTGGCGCTCTAAACAGTACTCGTAGCGGTTGCGTACGTTGTCCACCATGTCCCGGAAGAGAGATTGTTTCATTCCCCTAAGAGTTGTGACAATCTTTTACCGCAGCTCAGCAATGTTTGCCGGAGGCTTTCCTTGAAAAAGCATTTCCTTCAGCATTCTCCAAACGTACGCATCAGGTAAAGTTAAATCAGGCGAATGTGAGGGATGTGGAATGTTTACTCCACGCAGTGGCGTAACTAGAACTTTTGCCGCCCGGGGCGGTCTCCAAATTGCCGCCCTTTCTAAGTCAATGAAATGGTGGTTTTTACAAATTAATAAATATAAATAAATAATTGTAATTGAGACAAACTATAGGTGGTAACTTTTTTAGCGTTGGATGCCATATTTAAATTACAAAACATATAGATTAAGCAGGAAGATTGGCCTAATTTACAAAAAAAAAAAAAATAAAAAAAAATTTACCATTAAATATTTTTTATTTTATATTTATAAATAAATAATTTCATTTCTTTTGGATAAACAAACAAATTGTACACATATGTAAACATATTTATATATTTACTCTTCTAACTTTCATAGTAGAAAAATCGTATATAATGCTCTCAAAATTTATAATATTTGTAATTTCTTGTTCTATGGACAATATTGCAAGATTTTGTAGTCTTAAATCACTCATTGTGGAACGAAGATAATTTTTTATCAACTTCAATTTGGAAAAACTCCTTTCGCAACTAGCGATACTGATTGCAATAATTGTTAAAAAAAATCTTAGCAAAATTACAATGTTGGGTCCAGAATTTTCCAATCTATACTGTTGAATAAATTTTAGTATATCAAGAGGGCCTTCCCCCCCTGTTTTTCCAACGTTCTGCCTCTTCTTATAGTTCAGGTACAGCCATAAAAACCTGGATCCTTTTTCTTTCAATATGGAACTGTTCTTTATCAATGTCAATAAAGTCATTTATTTGTCATTCAAATTCTTCCTTTAGTAGGTTACATGGTATTATACACGAAGGACATGCATCTGATCAAAGCGTTCTTTTATTTCCTTCATAATTCTATCCATAGATAAAAACATTTCTCCTCATACTTCTTGTTCTAAGAATAGCCCCAGTCTCGTGAATTTTCCCCACTCATATTTTTTCTCCTTCTAACTCGACGTTCAGTCGATATCTCCAACTTGTTTTGGCTGCTATAACAGCGTTTTGTATTAGCGCATCTCTTTGTTCCATGAAATGGGTTTGCAAAGAATTTAGTTTTATATGGCATTGATGAACATTTATATGGCATTGATGAACATAACCCTTTTATTTGCAGGTATTTTTGCGCGTCATTAACTTCCAAAAGGATGGGTTCCCATATATTGCAATAACAGAAAAGAAAAAGGTTGTCATGAATTGAGTAATATTCCAGCATCTGATCTCGTTTTACTATTTTCATCTTCAGATGTCAATTTTTCCAAGGCGCTTAAAATGTAAAAAAAATGCTTTTTTACTGTAGTTACTACTTCTGCTCTAGCGCTCCAGCGAGTTTCTACGCTGCATTTAACACCTTGACCAGTGACAGAAAATAAAAATCCCATCGACGAGTGGAAGAAGAAAAAAGTGAAAACAATTGCTCTATAGTTCCAAAAAATGTTAAGGAATCGATAGCAGTAGAAGCAGCGTGTAAACATGCCAAGTTTATAGAATGATTTGTACATTCTACAAATTCTGCATTTGGATTTATTTGTTTAATGCGAGTTTGAACACCGCTGTGCTTTCCTGCCATGACGGCAGCATTATCGTAAGCCTGTCCTCTGCAATTTTTTATATCTAAACCGTCATTTTCTAATTTCGTTAAAATCATATTTGTGATTTCCTCAGCAGTTTTTCCTTTAGTTTCTAGAAAGTCAATAAACAATTTACAACTTTAACTTCGCTGCCAACAATAACTACATATCTAATAATTTGACTGGTTTGATCTTTGTGGGAAATAATTGGAGTGCTGTCAAATATCATACAAAAGTATTTAGCTTGCTTTATTTGATCCATAATTGTTTTTCTCACTGCGCCTCCCAATAGCTCTACGAATTCATTCTGAATCTTCGGCGACAAATAGGAGATACTATATTTATTACCCATCTTAATTTTTACTACATGTTCAGTACATACTACTTAGCCAACAAGTCAAAAAGCTCTAGAAAATTTCCTCTATTTTCCATTGAATTGATGTCTTCCTGATGCACACTTTCACGATCACCTCGAAACACCAAATTTTGTTTTGCTAAGAATCTAATTATATCAACTATTCTTGTAAGAATTTCCTTCCATTTTTTGATTTTCTTATCAACATTCTGTTGTTGTAGTTTATCAAAAGTTGCGCCATGTCCAAGTCTTATTTCTAATTCCTTCCATTGGGAAAACGATCGAATGTGCAATGGGCTCAACTCGTGTTGACTTATTTTGGGATTAAGTTTCCACCATTTGTTAAAACCATTTTACATGGTTTTCCAAATGCAAAAATGTTAACTACACTATTCATTTCTAAAGCTAATGACGTTGGGAGATAAAGGGTTAATGGAGAAATTTGAATATTTTCATATTCTTGGCATAAATCTTAATAATTTTCAGTAAAATAGACGAATTTAAATTATTTAAACATTTCTTCAATTAGATAAGCATAATATAAGGAAAAATATTCGAAATCATATAGTAATTCATAATTTCTACGAATTATGAATTACTGTATGATTTCGAATATTTTTCCTTAATAATAATCTTATGAATAGTAAACTTATTACAGTAATCTTCTGAAGTGAACAAGTTGTTTTTTTACAACTAAAAGTAAATATAAAAAATGCCGCCCCCAAAATATGTGCCGCCCGGTGCGGACCGCACCCACCGCCCTCCCCCTAGGTACGCCACTGACTCCACGGGATATCATGGGATTTGCGAAGATACAGTACGTGTAGCAGGCTACGCCCATTATCATGGCCTATCCGTATGATTGAAAATAGTGTTCCACAATAAACACTTTCTCTTCGGTACACTTTCTCACTTTCACAGCAACACTGATTAATCTCACATCCACAATCATTCCTGTTCCGAATACAACAATCGCTAACGTGTTCATCTCGCAGTGCCATCTTTCATATGGTCAAATTGTTCAGTGTCGTTTGTTTTGTGTCATACTCTATAAGTAAAACATATATGTACTTACAGTCGCAGTCATCGAATGATTTCTGATTAATAGAAAACAAACAGGAAAACAAACTTACAAAGTAATATTTTATTTCGGTATTCCATTTTGAAATATTTAGCGATATATTTACTTCATATTAAACAGTAACTTTATTTTCGAATGCAGTAAAATTACAATATTTTTTTATATTTAAAATGCTGAATTACTACAATTTTAATGAGGTGATTTCTCTGATTTTCCGTCCCTTAAAGAGACATTTAGAAATTGAAAAATATATAGAGAAAAACATAACAATCATAAATAATATCCCAATCACAATAACCATCTAGAAACCTACTTTTTCTACGAAATAAATCTTAGTTCCAATCTACCTCTTTTGATTAATTTTTTTTTCAATCTTTTTATCCATTTCCAAGTTTTTATTTTGTTTTTTATATTTTTTTTTCATTGACAGAAATGGAAATGAAATAAATTCAAACAATAATCCAAGTCTTGCCATTACATTTTAGTACAAATTTCTTGATATAGGCTAATACAGATAAATGTTATTTTTGACGAAGTTTTCACATTGTATATTTTGTTTCAAAATCAGTTTTTATATATTTAAAAATATTACAAACTGTTTTTATTTTTACGATATTAAGATCTGCAAAAAAAATAAAAAATAAAAAACCACAACACAAAAAACCCAGCACCATCATCATTAAAAGTAGAAAATGTAAGACTTCTTTTTTCTTTTGCTATAATGTAAGAATAATGTAAGTGGCATTTACAATCAACTGAGCCAATCTTCAATGTAATTATCAAAATATGTATCAAACTAAGGATTTATTTCAATTTTGTTTGTTTCATTGTAGGTTCTTATACTTGTGGTACTTAGTGCTGTAATTGTCAATGTTATAGACTGCTTCACAAAAGGAGATGTCGGTAGCAACAACTTTGAAGGATCTTCCGTTGTCTTCAAAACCGGATCAGCATATTTAATTTTGAAAACAAAAGGCAAAGGTAAAGGCAAAGGAAAAGGCAAAGGGAAAGGTCAATGTAAAGGAAAAGGAAAAGGAAAAGGCTAACCTGTTGAGCTTTAATATGAAAGTGTTTTTCCTCTGTCAATTACTACTGAAGATTCTAGTAATTGTTCTTTTTTATTGCAGAAATTACTTGAACAAAGACCAAAACCCATATTTTACTCGTTTTTTGGTTTCACTTCAAAATTAATTATTTTTTTTCTACTACGGCTATTTTTATAACTGAATGTTTTATTTTATTTTCTTTTCTTTTCTAAATATGTTCCAGCTAAACTTCTATAAGGCGGCAAGCAATATGTAAATAAATTCTGCTTTAAAAAAAAGTTTACTGTTTATTGTTAGTATTACACATTTAAATATTTAAAACAGTTATTCATCGTACTTTTTGGTAATGTACACTATTCATTTTTATCATTTTTACCAATTTAAAGAAAAAAGAAAAAAAAACAAGAAAAATAACAAAAATGTTTTAAGAGATGATTTTTTCTAAGAAAAATATGTTTTAGGTTCTTTCAGGAAATTTTTGATTTTGACTTTTATTTTCAAAGCAATAAAAAGCGATGAAAACGCACTGAATAAAATCACTGAGCTACTTTTAGATTTTTTGATACCGGGAGTCCAGGACAGTCTGTTTCAATGTTGCTTTCAATGAGCCTTTCTTCAGATGGATTAACCTGGTGTCTGCAGCTCAGTGATATCAAAGAAAATATAAACAAAAGACAAATAAACATAGGAATGGCCCTTCGTATAAAAAACTTCAAAAATAAATAAAAAATAAAAAGGGCAATTAGTTATGTTTCCATGCCACATTAAATTTAACACTATCTATATGACTTTCTTTTCTATTGTTTTTCAACACAGATGCAAAGGATTGTGGCTTAAGATTCTCTTGTGCCGAAAGAGTATTTTCTTTTTTTAACAAGGAGATTTCATTATTTAAATAAACATTCCTTAATTCTAATTCTTTCTTTTGGAGTTCAAGCTCTTTATTACTATACAAAAGTTTTGTAAATATTTTACATATCTCCAGAGTTGGAGACCTCTCTTTGATTGTCTTTATTAAAAGAAATGTTATCTTTGACTTCCTTAGATGTGGCATAACGAATGAAATTAATATATTCATAAAAATCGTTGTTTAATTTAGAGGACCCATCTAAAGGATTATCAAAAACACAAAAGGAGGAACCTGAGAACAAAGGTCTCTTCCTTTTATTAGAAAAATTAGCACCGACAGAATCCTCAAAAATCATATTTACCTCATCATCGTCATCAGTATTCGCTCTTTCAGTGGCCAAGCGAATACCATTTCTGGCATGTTGATATATAAGATCATGTTCTGCCTCAATTTGTTCATTAACTAGTTCTTCTATTTCTTTTCTTTTTTCCTCAGTAATTTTTGCCCTCAATTCCTTTTTCATTTCATCGTTGCTCACTTGAGTTTTATCTAAATTACACTGGAGCCATGATGAATATTGCTTTTTAATATTCTCCCATATTTCAGATTTTTTGAATTTCATCATTTCATTTACTCTGCCGGAGAAAACATTCTCTCCTCCTATAGAGCGGAGAAGTCCTCTACCGGCAGACGACACATTGCTCATTCCAAGGCCTTGGAAAGGAAGAACCAAGAGCTGCCGCCAGCTGGCGCTTCCACAACCGCTAGGCAACTACTCGATCGGAATTTATTTAAAACTCGATCTTTACAATTAAACAAATTAAGGTCTCCAAAAAGAGTAATTTTCCCCTGCATGTGGCTAGAGGGACGGCCACCCCAGACACCTCAGTTTTGTGTTTACTGATGTTTACCGCTATTTTTAACAGAAAAAAATCATTTTCATTTAATATTATTTGGTTATTTTAGATTTTAATACTAAAAGTTTACTAAATACAAATGCAAACTTAAGAAAAAACACTCAGCATACAAAATTGTGTTTATTGAGCATTACTTCCGCTTCATTTTCCTCCTCATTATTACCCTTTGTAATAGTCCTCATTGGCTACTGGTACATATACCATAAGAGACAGTACATCTAATATCTAATACATCTAATACATTTAATCTAACATCTAATACATTTAATATCTTCTGGTTGATTGGTAGCGGGTTCCTGTATTTTGTTGGCAGCTGAAAAGGATCAGGTTCTGTAAGCCTCCCTTTCGTTTTAATATGAATGTCTGCATACATCACTGGATCCAATAGGGTGTAGCAATGTTTAACACCTGCTGAAAGGGATTTTGAGAATGAATGAGGAATAATGTAGCATCACTGAAGTGAATAAGATCACCATTTCTGCAAGTTGTGGGTTTTAATATCAGACTTAAGGTTTTCCGTAGTTTTAAAATCTCCTCTTTCCGTTTTTGTCATTATGAAGGCTTTCGGACTTGCTCACAACATCTATACACTCTCCAGATGTGTATACTATTGGACGTACGTTTCTTGCATATTTTTCGATACGGCCAAAGTCACGATCGCAAGGGAGTCTAGTGTGCCCCAACACAAGAAAGGAATGCTGAGCCTCTTGGTAGCCATAGGAGACCTCTCCAGAGCAACTATAGTCCAATTCTTTGCCTGTCCTCTGCAGTTGTCTGTGATTATGTGAAGTTGTCTGGTTTGGTGATTGGCTATCTCCAAGTACTAGATCAAACAGCTCTCGACTTCATCAGATCCCCTTCCTCCTTCATTCTCACTCCACAGAAACATAAATCCTTTGTATGATCGAAAATCGTGTATTCCATGGTTATATACATCCATATTTTTCTTTTGTAAAATTCTGGACCTACTTTTAGCTTAGGAGTGGGAAATGTTTGCTGCATATCCATAGCAATTATATGGTATTCTTGTGGATTTCCCGTAGCTAAAGTAGTTAAATTTGCAATCATTTTTTGACCACTTTCAGCTTTTCTAAGATGTAATTCAGATTGGAGTATCTTTTCTGCAGCCTCCTCAGCAGTCAGCTCTGAATTACTAATGAGTGCTTGAAATATGTCACACTTTGAACAGGTATCAGACATAGATAGTTTAAATCCGATATTATAATCCGGAACAAATATTTCTCTGAATTTACTCTCTGAAACTGTAGGAATATTATTTTCTTTGCAGTAAGTAGAATACTGGTTACGAAATAGGAACGAAATCGTTAAATCACACTCCCAATAAACTTCATTGGGGTTGTGTTGCCTGCTATTGTGACTGCTGTAATTTGGAATGGCAAAGTCTTTTGACTGCTTGTAGTCATCTATAAATTATTTTAGACCTTATAACATCTTCACCTTATTCCCTATATCGTCTGCTTATCTGAAAGAATGGATGTATACGCCGGATGTTACCCTAACCTGTAACCACGCTTCTGCCAACAAGACGTTTATTATAACGATACCAATGATTACTATTGGTCAACTCATTTATTGGATATCAACGAGCTGCAGTGAATTAATTTTTTTTCTATATTTGGATGTAGTTCTTGTTATATTTTGTATATAAATTGGAGAGATTACAATATATTTAATCACTTGACAAAGACAGGACGACATACTGTCGAAATTAATATAAGCTGTCTTTTATTATATGTAATTTTAACGTATGTGTGGGTTTTTATTATTTATTTATTATTCAATTATTGCCACTTGTTAAAAAATTTATCAATTGTTTTGTTCATATTTTTTTTAATTTGATAAGTTATTGATTCATTTTTTAAACTGTATATATATCTGATGGCCAAACTCAAATGACACCAATTCGAGTTTAGCAATGCAAAGATTTCAATCAATCATTTGCAATTTAGAGAATTTAGAATGTAAAGAATATAAGAATAAAATTAACTTATATTACTAAACAAATAGCCGGACAGCTATCTGAAATTTAAAATCCCAATACAAATTTCAGAAAACTGTTTCTGTGAATGTACGGCCAAACTACATTCACTTCATCAGCGGCATCTGGTGTTAAATTTTGAAACTAAAATTCTCATGACAATTCAAAATTAAATCCTTTATTTAAGGAAGTTTTGAATTTGATCTGATAACTGTCATCTAATTTATTTATTTATTTATTTATTTATTTATTTATTTTAATATATATATATAAAAAAGCATAAAAAAGCAAAAAAAGTATATAATATAAAAGAAACTTAAAAAAAGATATAAAAATAAAAAACTTAAAAAAAAATATATACAATAAAAAAGAGCAAATTTCTTTAAATATTGCGTTTTTGTGTTTTCCAAATTTTAGTTTCAAAATTTAACACCAGATGCCGCTGATGAAGTGAATGTAGTTTGGCCGTAAATTCACAGAAACAGTTTTCTGAAATTTTTATTGGGATTTTAAATTTCAGATAGCTGTCCGGCTATATATATATAGTATGGCCCAAAACAAATGACACTGAGCCGTTTTGAACAGAAACACTGCAACATGGTGGATTATTATAAAGAAGCCTCCCTATTATATATAAAGAAGCCTCTTGCCCAAATACAAAGAAAATAAAGAGGATGCTTTGACAATACTACTAATAATGTCGGAGAGATTTCTGAAATTATAAAAAAAAAATTAACCAAAATATCGCTAACGTAATGCAGAGGAACAAAATTATACAAAATGATGACTATATGATAAATAAAAATGACAATAAAGATAAATAAAGATAATCTGACAAAACATACCAAATATTTATAGTTATAACCATAGTTATAAATATATTTAAATATATATAAAAGTCGAAGCAAAGATAATTCATTTGTCTTCTGCAAATTATGTGTTTTTTAAAACTTACTGTATTTTAACTGCTGACACCGAGCATGTTACTGAAAGGGGCGTTAATACTGAAATAAGCGTTAAAGTTGTACATTATGTTTAAATAATGAATGGAAAATAATTGACATTTATAACTCATGTCATGTATTGAAATAGTAATATGCTTTAAATCTCATTAAATTATTAAAATAAATCACTTCATTTTATTCAGTCAATCAACATTGGCTCTATAATTCATCATGAGTGTTTATCTCTGCAATAAGTTTCCTCCACTCTTTCGTATCCTGAGGTTTCAATATACAATTTTTCACATGTAGGTTTATGTAGGTCCTCTTAAATTTAATTTCTGACTTTAGTCAATGCTTACTTGGAGACACATTCTGCTGTCAATAAAAGATTATCATAAATTATATATCAAAATGTTCAGCTTAAAAAAATAAAAACAATGACACCAAAATTTTAACGGATTGACCACTAGGTCAAAAGTTATAAGCTTTTAAAAAATCTCCGAACACAGGAAGAGACGGGATTTATTATTACGACAGGAGCGCGCCTAGCGGTGAAAAGACGAAAAGTTTCGATTTCGCAATTGAGATGATCATTTTATGTTCTATTATTTTAAAGATATATTTAACATTTTAATACATTTATTAAATATTCATGTAAGACTGTTAAATACAGTACACTTTCTTGAATGATACTTCATCAGGAAACATTCAAAACATAAGAAAAATTTCGCACAACCTTATTTGATTTAAGACAGCTTTTGTGAGATGGAAATTCGCGTTTTCAATCTATTACCAAAGTATAATTTTGCAGACATTTAATGAAATCTTTGATTTGTCTGTAGAAATATACATCAAGGTGAGAATTCTAGTGAAATCACTTTGAAAGTTCATTTTATTTTATTTTATTTTATTTTTATATCTTTATTTTTCTTATTTATTTTAGTAGATTTTTTCTTGCTTTTTCCTAATTTTCAAAATACAAATCATGAGAAGGGAAAATTAAATACTATTCCAAGCTTGATCAGTTGGGAGTTTATTTGCTCATAACTTTTCACTCAGAGGTCACACTGTTAAATTTTGGATATCTTTGCTTTTCTTTTCTTGAAAGTTGAACAATTTGTGCCAGGTCCCTCTGCTTCGTGTTTTGTCTCATAACTTTGACCCCCCCACCCCTTCCAAAGGTCACATATCAAAGAATGAAAATAACACACAGGTTATTATTATTATTAAATTATTATTATTATTATTAAAAAAATGCTTATTAAAAAATGTATAATTAAGTAACATCTTATATTATAAAAGCGTTCTTCTATCTGTCGTAAGACTACGTTTTTCCAATATTGTGACCAAACAATAAGAGATAGATTAGTCATGTAAATGGATAAAATGTAGATCTTTTTAAGACAAATAAAATGCTACAAAAATCTTTGGAAAAAAGTTTTTGGCTTCCAAGATGGCGCCTTTTAAAAGGTCAAATTTTGACTTTTTCTCAATTTAAACGAAAAGTATAAAAGATGGAAGAGAACATTATATTGAGAAAATGTTGGTAATTGAAAGTTCTATCAAACGATGTATCACTTATTCACAAACGCTTCAGCGTTTGCAAGATACATGTAAAAATGTGAATTTTCGGTGTGTGACGCCCACGCAAAACAAAATGCTCGAATTGATAAAACCTAAGTAAAAAATCAGTTATTAAAAAGGTTTTTTTTTTCAATAAATAGAAATAACTTAACTATTGTAATATGGGTCCGTCGAAGGGAAGTTGAAGTCATCAATTTAAAATTAATCTCTTTGTAATTTTTGGAGGTTTAAAGTTAATGGAAACACAGCTGTCACTCAAATAGAAGTTTTTTGTCTGGTGGAGAAATGAGTAATGAATTACCTGAATAAAACATTAAAGAAAAAATATAATTATTTTAAAAATTGCCTACCTTATATAAGCACGAGTGATGTTTAGTTTAAAAAACAACAAGCTAAAATACACAACGTTTCCGATCATTCTGCTTTTTAAGGTCCATTTTCAAGTGTTACATTAAAAATTTAAAAATTTAAAACTTAAAACTTTAAAATCATCCTCCAGTCATTCGTCATTTTAAAAGATACTTGGGGACACTACCGGAAGCGGATGTTTTCCCCTAGTGAATAAATTTGGAACCATAAAACTATAGCGGATATTTGACGCATTTTTTATAATTTAATTTTAATTTAATTTTTAATCAAAGGCCATATTCCAATACATTTTTCGTAGACAAGTCTTGGTTATAACTTCTAGACAGTCTTATCATACCAGATTCAAAAAACTTGCGCAAATATTAATCTTTATAACAATTATAAATGACCATATTCTCTGTATCTAAAGTGTGTTTAAGTTTGTTGCAGTGGACAGCCGTATGGTAGGCCTTATTATTTACTTTTACAGCATTAATATGCTCCTTCAACCGCTTTTCCAAAGGGCGCTTTGTTTGGCCCACATAAAGGCATTTTTCCCCCATTTTTCATTGTATGTTCTTTACATGTATCCCGTATATTACCTCTTGTTTTTTGAGAATATCCTCATTGTTTTCTGTGGACCTTATTTTCCCATTGAGAAATCTCCCTAAAGTATTCCCTGGTTTGCTGGCCAGTTTTAGTCCCGATCTTCCTAATATTGGCTTTAACTTTTTGAATAGTAAATCATCATAAGCAATCATAATAAGCATATCGAAACGAGTCTTTACTTTTCTTTGTTTCCAAAGTTTTTGTAGTTTTCTTCTATTGCTTTTTAGAGAGTAATCTTTTTTCACGTCTTTCGATTACATCCTTTGCGAAGCCATTATTGTGAAAAATGTCTTTAATAATCATTATCTCTTGCTCTAAAAATTTCCTCTCAGAACAAATTTTAAATTTTTATTATAGCACTTGAAAATGGACCTTAAAAAGCAGAATGGTCGGAAACGTTGTATATTTTAGCTTTTTGTTTTTTAAACTAAACATCACTCATGCTTATATAAGGTAGGCAATTTTTAAATTTGTAATCAGCACGTTTTTTAACCAATATAATTATTTTAGTTTAACCAATTCAAATTTTAGAAAAATCGATTTTAATAAATAGATTACAAATTCCAGATAAAAGCAGTTTTAATCTGACACAACGCTTTTGAAAGAAAAATATATTCAAAAGCCATTTATATTACAAACAAAAGTAGAAATGACATACTGCTAACTTACAAGAAGCGAATAATATATCCATATAGATTTTAGAATAAAAAAAAAGAAGGATTTTGATTTAGATTTTGAATTCAAAATATAAATTCAATTTAAAATTAAAAAAATGAAAATTTAATTTAATATTTAAAATATTTAAAAAACACAAAGAACCACAGGGAGTTTTTATATTTGTAGTAAAAGAAATTTGAGACAACAGTGAAATTGAAGGAATTGACTAATGCCAGTTAATATTTTAAAATACTCTGAAAAATTGTATGAACTACAAAGCTCTACTAAAGTCATCTAGAGAGAAAATAAGGCAAATAGAGCCTGTTTCGTATTTAGAGGCACTTCTCCTGGAAGATGGCTGACAATTGCCTTTTATTTTTCAAATTTCCATTGGAATTTTCTTTGAATTAAAATGATTACTTAACCTTTGGTTTAATTTTTGTCCAAACTATTTTTTATTGCATTGATTCTTTATCTATTTGACATTCGTCAGTCATTCCCACATTCTTTTTTTTTTCTATTCTATGTTTCTCATCTTTTTCATTTTCATAATTTTTTTTTTATTAAAGTAGGCTTTTGATTTTTTTTTTATTTCAATATTTCAATAACTTCCTTTTCTCACATCTCGATTATGAATCACGAGGATTACCTAATATAACGGTACAAATATTGCAAAGTATATCATATACAAAACCAGAAAGTGGGAGTAAAAGATGGTCTACGTCCCTGAAAATCAGTGTTTAGTTAAGGACCAGATAGGAAAATTCAAACATATATACAGATAGGAAACCCCTATTACATTACTGTAGATTCTGAAACTTTTATTTTATTCGATAGCAATACTATTAATGCTATTATTGATTTTTTTTAATTAATGTAGATAATAATGTTGTTGTCCAATAGTACAAGTGTTGTCCAATAGTACAATAGTATGTGAGTAATTGGAGATACATTCAATTCCCGACAATAGTCAAAGATTTATCTTCCAATGCGGTTTTCTTAGCACAGTTTCTAGGGTTCACCAAGCATTCTGTAAAACGGGGACAGGTTTCTTTCCCAGTATAAAGGTGGCAACGCGATGGCCTGGCCACCCAACCAAACTTCAACCCTAAAGTCATAGATCGTTGGATTTTATACCTCCCAATATCCAAAAAGAATCTACCTAACTTACAGTGTGATCCTTAAAAAATTATTAAGCGCTGAAATATATTTTTAAAAAATTCGTCTTACCTAGTATTCCATGTCGTAAAGCTGCTCATACTTGTCGTATAAATCAATAGCAATCGGAATATTTCAATGTTATTTAAAATAATAATTGCAATGATAAAATTAAAAAGTATTTTTAATAATTTATACCAAAAATATAAATGTTTAATTTTTTATTTTGAAGACGATGAATTTAAAGATCGCACATTTTCTGACTTGTGCGTAGATATAGAAGTTCATGGAATTCCATGCATTAATAAACTCTTAAATTTTCTGCTTCAAGATGATAAACAGAAATGAAGTGATAATAATATCTGTTCACCATATTATGACTTAGACAATTACGAAAGTGGCATAAGTTTACCAACATTACATCATTATACAGAAGCAGAGAATTCAAGAGTTTAAAAGAAAAAAGGCACTTATCATTTCCTTCTCTGTTTGTCAGTTTCTTATGTATCGCGTAAAAACGGTTAGATGAGTTTTCATAAAAGTACTAACTTAATAAAAACATAATCAAAATTCATTCCTGCACAAAATACATCCTCCTCGAGTGCTGAAAGTTCAGACCCTGGTTACGTGATAAAATGTTCCGTGAATTTCCACAAAATACGTAATATATGGTGGACCCGATTGGCGTGGGGTAATGTGCTTGGATGAGTGTTGGAGGAGGTGAGGATTTTTTTCTTGCTCCATTTTCCTTCAAGCTGGTCCGACGGCTCCCAACCCTCTGTAGAATCGATACCTGGTTACTTTCTTTAGGTTAAATCGCACGAGAACTAGATGACCACGTGAATTTATCAGTTCCGTTGATGAAAGAAAAGTTGGAGATTTATCTTCACCGCCCTGTAGACTGAAGAGCTTTTGGACAAAACTAACGTAATATATTACTTAAAAGCAAATATCTAAGCATTTCTTCATAAACATTTTATTAAAGAAAAATTTCCAACCGTATTATGGTCACAGTCGTAGATTTGTAGTTAATTATTTAACCAACAGAGGCCGTACTAACAGTAACTCATTTCAATTGCTAATCGTTAATTTTGCAAATGTTATATTGTTCACTTGTTAATTACAAAGCAAGATGAAGTAAAAATTATTAATAACAATATACAGTAAAACCTCGTTAAGTCGTCACTCCGTTTAAGTCGTCGTTTTCCTTTGGTCCCGACAAGGTCTCATAGACAATAATGTAAAATAACCCTCTTTTGCTCGTCACCAAATTTAATTCTACTCCGGATAACTCGTCACCCTCAAAAATGGCGATAAGCATCTTTATTCTCAATTTTGCCTGCTATCTTTTCAGCCCCGCCCCTTCACTCTAAGAAAGCCTAGCCTTTACGGGGAATTTTCACGTGGGAAATTCACTTGGGAAATTACACACGTCTCGCTGCGAATCTTGTCAAGAGTAGACGTTTTTCTTGACCGCTACTGAGTGTGATTTTATTTCATAGCGAGTAAGCCCCGAAAATTTAAAAGCGATCGAAATTGTTTTTCTTCCTCCAAATGTAACTGCACTTCTTCAGCCTTTACATCAAGAGATAATTCTTGACTTTAAACGAAAGTACAAAAAAATGCTTGTAAAGGACATGATAAAAGCCTTGGATAGGAACGAAAAGCTAGAAGTTTCGGTTTTAGATACGATTAACTATGTATACAAAAGTTGGAGTTCCATTTCATTACAAAGTGTTTCGAATTGTTACCAGTAATCAGCACCTTCATCAATCAATTTATTATAAAATGGGATTATTTTAATGCCAGTAAAAGAAAAGAAAATGTGGTAAGTATAAAATATGTTTTTTTTTTTTTATTATTTTCCACTCATTCATTTGCATGTATTGATTTCTGAAAATCTTGTTTTTCTCACCGAATCCTACAGCAATTAATAAAAATATTGTATTTCAGTGTTTTTTTTTTTTCAAAAATGCCAACTCCGCTTAAGTCGTCACTCCGCTTAAGTCGTCAAAAATGTTCGGTCCCTTGAGTGACGACTTAACGAGGTTTTACTGTATTATGATAACTCTTCTTTCTATCTTGGCTAGTCCATTAATCTAACATGTTTTGAATATAAGAAGGTAATACTGAAATTAAACAAAATATCAAGATGACGATACTAAACATTTATGTTCTGGATATAAATGTAAAAAAATAGAACAGAGGAAAATGACCTTAATCCGTCATCAACTTTCGGATATAAAGGGAATGGAATGTAAAAACTGTTAAAATAATAAGACCCCACTATATTTATCGACCATGTAACTGTATGGGTAGCAGAAATCAGAAAGTGAAAGTGACAATTAGTTCACCATATTATGACTCAGACAATTTCGAAAGTATTATGAGTTTACCATCATTAATTCATTACACAAAAGCAGAGAATTCCAGAGTTTAATATTGTCTTGGGTTCCATGAAGTCATGTATCTGCACAAGTCAGAAAATAAGCGGTCTTTAAATTCATCAATTTCAAAATAAAAATTCAGTCATATATATTTTTGGTTTAAATTATTAAAAAAACAGTGTTAATTTTAGAATTGCAATTTTTATTTTATGTTATAATTCTTCTTCTTCTTCACGTGCCATCTCCATCCAGGAGGTCGGCGACCATGGTTTCCATGGTTTACTATAGGGAAGTTTCCGTGGTAAGGCCCCAATCTTTTCCACGTTTGCAATAGCCATCTTACTAGGCTCTGTCTGCCAGCCATTGACCATTAATTGGTTCCTCTGCCTGCCAGTTGTTCTGTGCCGCCGTTGACATATAAACTGTTCTTCCGCCATCACAGAGCTAGATGTCGTTGCATTCCCAACATCTTTTAAGAAGTCGCCGTTGATCAAAGATTGATTCTTCCGCCGGCCTCTTCACCAGTTCAAATTTAGCCGCTTACAGAGTTCCCGGGGATTCCCACAGGCTATCTCTTTCTCGCGTTGTCCATCCTCCACCACGAGGAGGTAAAGAACTGGACTTTGGGGGACATGTTATAATTAAATATTCTAATTGCTATTGATATGCACGAGAATTATTAGCAGCTTTCATTTATGATATTTCCTACAAGAAATGCGAAAATTTACAAATAGAATTACACTAAAACTTATTAGAATGGAGATGTAGGTTTTATAATACTATATTTTAACTTTGTATATATTTTTTTTGTTTTAATTGTGTTATTTCAATCGACAAATCCTTTTATTCTTTATTTAATAAAATGACAAGCTTTCAATTTTCTTTTAAAACTGCATAAATTCTCTTTAAAAAGAAAAGAAGAAAAATGTTTTTTTTGCTCAGCCAAAAATTTGTCGCTTTTAGGCTTCTGATACCGTGAAGCCTAACATCCCCAGTTTGTCTATCTGTCAAGCATCAACTCAGGAACCACGATGGCTAGAGATTTAATTAGGGCGTCGTTGATATGGTCTTGCCAAGAGTAGTTCAGAGCCGTTTGTGTCTCTAGCTAGTCGCAAAATTATTCAAAAGTTATTGAATTCAGTCTATTAACAAGGTTTGAGCTAAGGATGACGATTATTCCATACAAATAGTGATTTTTTTCTATATTTTATATAATATAGATAGGAGCTACTTGCATCTCTTTTTTTTAAATCATTTTTAGAAATTCAGTGTATTAACAAGGTTTGAATTAAGGATGACGATTATTCTATATAAATAGGGGTGGGTAAAATAGCATAGGGTTGCAAACAGACTCGCGCGCGCATTTGCAGACCACCCCGGCGCAGTCTAACGTAAAGGTGACTCAATCCGTACTCTACTCATCCTTCTTCAGTGTTCATGAGCCTATTGTGGTGGAATTATTTTGAATTATAAAGTTTTCAATAAAAACAGCTTGTTAGCTTATTATGGGACATGTGCCACGAAGAAATTGCCTACAACAAAGAATAACAGAAGGAAATATAGAATGAAGGAAGAGGAAGAAGAAGGATTGGAATGCTGGATGATGTTAAAAGGGGAAGAAAATATGAACAACTGAAGAAAGATGCACAGGATAGAAGAAAATGGAGACCGTCCAATTGAAACCTGTCGTAAAGACAGTTATACCAGAGAGAGAGAGAGAGAGCTTATTATAACTTTTGAATAATTTTCTTCATTCATGTATCAGAAGCCGTTGCGAAGCATTGGTATTGGTTTACTAATCGCTACCTTGTTTTAGCTGAAATTTTATTTTCCAATTTTTCAAATCGAATTATTTCCGCTGTTTTTTGTTTATTGAATTATCAACATTATATCATAAATCAATATTTTCATGTTCCTTTTACATTTTATATCACACTTATTAATTAAATATCCAGTCTTCATTTCATTTCAGTGACGTTCAACGTGTGCTACCAGAATAAACTATATCACAATCCCAACACTTTACCTTATATACTTTACCTATACCATAATAAAAAGGTCTTTACATTGTCTTTAATTTATTACTCACCTGTCAGTTTTCTTGGAAATTTAAGAAACTCCTATTTTGTCTATGTAATGCTTCTTATAAATGTAGGTAAACCAATGATGAAAAGAAAACACTGAAACTATCTAACATCAGCTGCTAAATTAATGCTATTTGTATAGAAACAGCAAGTTTTTTTTTTACATGAACAGGAGAAATCAATATTTACAAGACAGCATCAACCATAAGGCCTTGAAAACTGTTTTCTTTTCCTACATGTAATTTAAAATACACTCCAAATATACAAGGTGATCGGAATTAAACTCGGGCTATTCAGAGCACTCTCTAGCTATAACAAATAAGCGGATTAACACCAAAATTAGCATACTAATTTTAGTCTAAGAATGCGAAAAAGAATTATGCAAAAAAAAAAAATTTAATAATTAAGAAGGTTTAACGTGCATTAATGTAATATGAAAAGGATAGAAAATCTATAAAAATGCACAAATTCGTTAGAATTGTTTGCTTTCACGCATTGAGCCATCATCGATAGCAATTAATTCTTTATTAATAAGTTTTCGACTTTTCGTTAGGTCTTATGCCTTTATTAAATGCCTTTAGAGCTCAGCGCAAAGCTGGCCGAGGTAATTTTCCTGTACTGGTTGCATTGTTTTTTCTTTTGTTGTTTGCTTTCAACCGGGTCCCACTTCCAAGAGTGGGAGACGGGATCATAGGTATCCACGCATTCGGAGCTGAATCATCGAAGCTAAATCTGACTGATAAGTCCTAATAAGAACGAAAGAGACCGGATTGCTATCGATGATGGCTCAATGCGTGAAAGCAAACAATTCTTACGAATTTGTGCATTTTATAGATTTTCTTCCCTTTTCAAAAAAATAATTAAAAAAAGTTTTCCTAGAAAGCGCTTTATATCAAAATACACAAAAAGAGCATGGTAAGTATCTAAGACGAACTTTAAGCTATTTTTGCATTTCAAAACATTAGAAATAAATATAGAGAAAACAATGGCACATTTGGCGCTGCAATCAATTTAAATGCAATCTTATTGCATTCGCATTGCAGCTAAGTTTCGGATATCAAAATGATTATAACTAGTGAATATCATTCTTATCAGCTACGATGGCCATCACTTTACCGGCACATGATTTTAATTGAGAAGCTTTTTAAAGAAAACCATAGTAATGCTGTGATCACTGTTCGTGAATTTCGCCGTCGTAAAAACTTACGCCACGGACCATTGCCTCCAGCAGCTGTGAGGAACATAATAGGTCGATTCGACAAAACTGGATCGTTAGGAGTTC
Source organism: Thereuonema tuberculata (assembly GCA_023159025.1). Taxonomy (NCBI): domain Eukaryota; kingdom Metazoa; phylum Arthropoda; class Chilopoda; order Scutigeromorpha; family Scutigeridae; genus Thereuonema; species Thereuonema tuberculata. Next base: position 49,690,845 of record JAFIDM010000006.1, read on the forward strand.
AGCCTGGCAGAGGGTGCAAACCTGTCACTGAGAAGTCATTGAAGATGTTTTGAAGACTGTTGACGAACAGTCAGTAATTCATGTTTCTGGCACCAGTCGTGCACGTGCACTGTCACGTAGTTAGACGTCTCTTACGACACAGTGTGGAAGATACTCCGACAGATAGTATTTTTTTTTCCAGACAAGATCAGCCCCAAACACCAGCCGCTAGGTGCCGACAAGGACCATTGATTTGATCTTTGCATTGACCGCTTTTCCACATTTATCATTCATGCCACAATTACCATTAGACCATTCTTCTTCGAAGAAGTTATCTAACGGCCCTTTAATATGTTCTGTGACAGCCATGAGATATCTTGATTATATTCCAGAATTTTATCATACCCAACTTCAACGGCAACAATGTTTTGCGTCTTCGACTTTTATGCAAGATTGGACGTATTGGACTCACAGTACAGCATTGTTTCTGCCAACATTTCACGATCGCCAGATAATCTGTTGATCATTTCCTGTTGCTTGGCAACACGTTCTTCAGATCTCAATCCATGTGGTCTTTTGTTTCTGAGACAATTCAAAGAATATGGTTTATTATGGAAATGTTACAAATTTGCCAGATCTAAAGGACTGTATTATGCCTCATGTGCGAAGCATAATGGGGAATCAGTTGCAGTCAGCCGTTGAACAGTTTTGATCGTGTGGTGTGATTAGTTAATTGGGTAAATCCGTAACCTTTTATAGATTATAGTAGAATTACTGGGTAAACAAACGAGTCAGTACATCCATCCACCGTGGGGTAATTTTCTTACTTGTCTATGGTGTGGCTCTTTCTATGTTTCTCCAACCCCTCATAGAATTTATACGGAAACTAAATTTATATCAACAAAGTTAATTTGGGCCATACGCAGAGCTTATTATTTTCCCTCACTAGCCACTGATATACTATATATATCCCTTTAGTTTCTTTAACTAAGATTGCCCTAAATAAATTGCTCAAAACTGTATTTGCACAAAACTTGAATAACACACATTTATTTATCAGGTAATCACATATATCTAAGTTCTTGGAAAAGTTCAATCACATATATCTAAGTTCTTGGAAAAGTTCACACAGTGTTCTTGATATCTTGCTATCCTAAACTTTATTATCAGTTCAGCTACAGCCTTTGGCTTTCCACCTAGTGAAATATTAAAAGTTCACAAATTATCTGGAATTTACTTTCTAATTATTCTAGCTTTTCACCTAGCCTTCTAATACAAGTTGTAGCTATGTATCTGTAAATATTATATCTACGTATCAAAAGCTTTCACCTTATGTATATTCTATTTCACTGTATGTAACTAAATAGATAGAAACGATATTTCTACTTTAACTTCTATATATTTAACACTAGTCATTTCTGACTAACCATAAAAAATCAGTTAAACTGTTTATATGTTCTTGTAATTTCCTTTCGATGAATCTGACGATTTATGATGATTCTAAATGTTCTATCTCTGGATCTGTGGTATGTTCTTGTACCGCGAATAAAAATAAAAAAGTCTCTACTTACATCAATCCTTTTTAACTATTATGAATATTATCTTCTGAGATCAATAATGAATCTTCTTCCGGGATTGCAAGTCAAGTAGCCATTTTTCGAATAATTATCCGTCCGAAAAAATGTTCCATCCAGACGAGAAAAGTGTTATACCTTTCCAATATAATCATTTACCGTGATATATTCACTTTGATGACGACGAGGGAGTAAATCTATATACTATAAATATAAAATATGATTAGTTATTAATTCAACTATAACATGGAAGTAATAAAATCTCTTCACTATAAGAAGACAATATTTAGGCCTATTTCTATTCTCATTTTATCAACTTCCATTTGAATCTCAAAATTGAAGAAACACTTATCTTCCAATTTCCTGTATATTTTATATTTCTTCTATATCCAAGATTCTATATCTCTTCGATCCTTCATATTATATGAGTACTTATTCGATCGAAATCCATTGAATATAGTTCCCTCCGCGATCACGCATTTCTGATCGTCAAACCGCCATTTTTCTCAATCAACTGTCCCTTCGTTTCGAAACCATCCAATCTCCTTACGCTCTCGCGTGCGACTGTTGCACGAGCTTATTACACACTTCCATTGTTGTAATTACTTCGCTCTTGTCAATTATTAAACTGAATTCTCTTCATATATTGAACAATAAAAAATCGACGTTGTAAAATTCAAGTTGAATTAAAATAATTCAATAAAATTATTTATTTTAATTCACAATAATGATTGTGAATTTCCACAGATCGCTTGCAAATTTTACAACTTCATGATGCGGAACACATCGAGCAACATTCCTTGCGTCGCAGTCTATGTAGCAGACATGTCCCGTCCAGAAAGAATAAATGTTTTTGATTGTGTTTTTGTTGATTGTTGCTTATTTTGTTCTTTCTATGTTGTGTTTTCCTGTATTTTTCTGTAAAGCACCTCCTAGGAAAACTTTCTTGAGCTATTTTCAAAAAAGAAAAAAAGAAGAATAAATTATTTTTCGCATCGTTTAAATTGACACCAAGATTTATCTACAGACTATTCAAAGGATGCGAAAAAGGATTTCGCCAAAATTTCTGCACAGACTTAAGGGCGTTGCACATACTGCGAAAGTTCGACGAAAATCGCAAGACAAAGTCATCGCACGAATTGTGCTTCGCATGTGTTTTGTCGCCCATTGCACATAAATCAACGAAATCGTTGCGAAAGTAACAGGAAGTGAGGGGAAGATCCGGTCTGAAACGGAAGCGGAAATTAATGGCGTTGACGCGAAGCGTAGAAAACAAGTCAAAATGGAAGCTTCAATTGTGCGTTCGCATTACATAAATAGGCTAACCACTAGTTATAACTATTAGTTACAATCTGCCAAGAAGTGACAATTGCGCAATATGGAATCAAGAAGCCTGATGATAAAAAGAAAAGGAATTCATTGCCATAACTGAAGAAAGAAGAACAATTCTCCCATACCCCTAGAAAATTCTGTTTTTCAATTGTTTACTGTTTACTAGTAGGGTTTTCTTTGTGTTTGGTTTCTTCTTGCTTCAAATATTCCTTATTGATTATTTAATGGCTAATATTTCTTTATAAAAAGATTCTCATTTTATTCATTTCAATTATTATTATTTTTTAGTTTTGTAGTATTTTTTTTTTTTTTATTGTGTAAGTTTTTTTGAAATGTTTATTAATTTGGTTTCTTCTTGCTTCAAATATTCCTTATTGATTATTTAATGGCTAATATTTCTTTAGAGAAAGATTCTCATTTTATTCATTTCAATTATTGTTATTTTTTAGTTTTGCAGGTTTTTTTTTAATTGTTTATTAATTTGGTTTCTTCTTGCTTCAAATATTCCTTAATGATTTTTAGTGGCCAATATTTTGTTTATAAAAAGATTCTACGTACATTTATTACTTTTTAATTCATTTTATTTTTGTTGATTAACATTCCCTTCAAAACATTCCCCCATTACATGTATCGTTGTTGTTATTTACAAAGTTAACAATACTTTGTGTTCTGTTCAGTGTTCCCACCAAGTTCAATGGATAACCCTCATCCTCAATTGTAACTAATGGTTTTACCATTCCCTCATTATTTATATTGATCTGTCGTATGGGATTGGCAGCAACATCATTTGTTGCATTAATGCGGTCTTACTCTAGAGGCTTTACATTCATGGACCATTTTGTTACCATCACCTGAGTATGCTAGAAGATTCGCTAGTGAAACCGGTCATTTTTTTAATTGTACATATGTTTATTTTTAGCTTAATTATGTATTGGCATCATTTTATCAGATCTACTGTAGTTATTTTAACTTTAATGTATGCAAAGCACCTACAGGCAGATTTATTTCAAAAAAATCTCATAGGACTGAAATGTAATAACTGAAGAATAATAATAAAAAAAATCTGGTTTCTGTAAAATTTATAAGCTTAGAACATAAAACAGAGGTGTTTGTAGTATGTTTTTTTTTTTTTTTTCAAAATTTATAAACTTAGAACAACTA
>JAFIDM010000006.1:49710636-49731789 GCA_023159025.1 Thereuonema tuberculata
TATATATATATATATACAAGGTGTACAACTTTGCTTCCGCCGTTTTTTCTCCAGCATTTGAGGCTTTAATGAAACAAATTGATTACACATGATTCAAATTTGATTCAACAAATTGATTCAAAGTTGAGACGTTTTGAAATGGCTTGCTGTGTCACTCCCAGTGATCGTGCCAATTCTTCTTGAGTTTGACGCGAGTCTTCACTCAGCAATGTCTCCAATTCTGCATCTTCGAAAACTTTCTCTCTTCCACCACTATGCCGGTCTTCGACGTTAAAATCACCGTTCTTGAAGCGTTGAAACCACTCACGACACGTTCTTTCACTAATAGCGTCCTCACCATACGTAGGCTACTGGAGAGCATTCGATGAGACTCAGCCGCTGTTTTCTTCATATTGAAACAAAACAATAACACCTCTTTCAATCGAGAAGAACTTTATGATCCAGACACAAATCGACTATCGAATGTTTGAATGGGGTTCTGTTGACCGAGGTCCAAGCTAACTGCCTGACGTCTATGATCTGTTTCTTTCGACCGCTTCCGTTCGTTGTCGCCACCTATCGGCAAACGGCGGAAGCAAAGTTGTACACCTTATATATATATATATATAATGTATTAAAATGGATATATATAATACTCAAGATACATCAATTGACACTCAGACAATTTTCGTTAATTTGCTTCCACCTTTTTTTTTTTGCTTTTCGTTCTCACTCACTGCCCCTTCCCTTAGGTGCACCTTTCCCCGTCCAATGAACCTGTTCACGGTATTCCCACAAGTACAAACCCACATGTATCATCCCCAAAAAAATACAAGAACAATGAATAGGCCTGTCAAAACACATGAAACACATGTAAAGAAAATGTGATGAACAAACAACTTAGTTATCAAAATTACAATAGTTAACTCTCGTTAATAACCAACTAACACAATGTAATTTTCACTATTAATTCTCTTAAATCTTTTATTCAGTCTTTTCTTCCGAAAGTAATTGTTTCTTTCTTAAACGCTTTATAAGGTTAAGACAGTTTATTTCTCCAAACCCTATCCTTACAATTTGGCTTTTCGCACATACGTATTTAACTTTAAGATTTATTCCTTTTAATACTCGTGGAATCAAGTCTCTTCAAATACACATTTAGCTAAACACAAAATGAACTCTTATTAAAATTATTGTTCAGAAAATTTGCTACTCCCCTCCAAGATGATAATGACTCAACCCTGTATGAATTTGAAAAAGTGTTTCCTTATAAGAATAAAGTTTTCTTTTCACTAAGCTAAATGTTTCACACAACTTAACGTTCATCTCCTGAATCAGCTGATAACCCGTTGATTTTCTCAGCAGTTATTTACTTTCCTTAACAAATTAATATCTTTTATTGAGTTTAAGCTGTCGACTTCACGTTCATCCCCCTTTCTATATATATGAAACACAGTTTCTTTTACACAAGTCGTGGGTTAAGTTTGTTTTCCAACTTGGGTTTTTTTGCGGCAATTCCGGTTCCTACTTTACTTTTTATCCCCCGGGAAAATTGTTCTACTTACAAATGTGCTTTTGACGTTCTGTCTCCTGTGGTCCGTCTTTCCCGCCGGTGTGAGGTAGTTAGTGGGTCCTGGCTCTATGTAGCATCTACTTCGGAGGGAAAACATCACCTTTATTATTCGTTTTCCTCAGATGAATTTGTTACGCACTGTTTCGGCTCACAAATTTCACACGTAGACTTTGCTTTGGATAACACCTGTAGTTTTCCTTCTTTTGCCATTTTTAGTATCGACGCACATACACACACTCGCGTACGGTCATGGGGTAATAATCCCGCCGCCCGGGATCACAACGTGGACCGTCCGTCGTTGACCACATACTTTGCACACTGACTTCGATATTGTTCCTTTACTCAAAAACAAAATTCAGAAATTAAAAAATAAAATAAAGTATATATTGGGAAAATCCGGTGACTACATCTCACTATACTTGTTGGTTCGACAGTCCGATCCCAACTACTCGCTCTCTGACACACCACGTTTTCACACACTCCTTTTCGCGCCAAAAGATAAAGTTTCGGTTTTCGCAACCAATGGGGCGCTACAAATTTAATCACGTGAACACATCTTTCTCCGATCGTGTATCACAATTCGCTTTTCAATTTCCGTGCGAAACTAGATCAGAAAAATAAAATCACGTGATCTTTTGTTAACTTGAGACATTGTTCCCACGGAATTCCTTCCTTTAGAAAACAACAACTTTTAATCCAACACAAATCAAGTAAAGAACACATTAATTTTATGATGAAAAATAAACTAAGAAATTTAAACACTTTTCTTATTATAAGCAAAAAATATTATTTAGATAAATTACAAGGATGAGTAATAAGTATATAAATGAAAATATAACACAATAAACACCATAAATTGAAAGATTATATTAAATTAATTAAATATTCACTTCCGCTATAATAATCGTCACCTGTTGCCAACCAGCAACGTGACAAATAACACCGCGGAGATGAGTCTTCATTGATTTTATTCCAGCTTCTCAAAGACCTCCAAAATGAGGAGACTTTCGAGGAAAGAAGACCAACTTGATTCCTTCGTTACTTAAAAATTGTAGTTTGATGATTTTGATTCTGAATTTGTTTTTGCAGCTCTTTCAGTTGTCTGTCCGCTCCCACAAAATTAATAGCATTATCAGAATGAAGTTCACTACACTTTCCCCTTCTTGTTATAAATCGACGCAATGATGCTATACATAAATGCTTCAGTTGTTAAATCACTTACCAATTCTATAAGAATTACCTTTGATGCAAGAAAAATAAAAATTGCAATGTAAGCCTTTAATATTTTTCATCCTCTACCTTTTGTTGTTCAAACCTGAAATGGATCTGCATAATTGACTCCTGTCACACGAAATGCTTGATGACCTTTAATACGTTGTCTAGGAAGCTGTCCCATTGGCTATTCCATTGTCTTTGTTTTGTCACGAAAACATTTAAGACATCGATATACATAATATCGAACAGCATTTCTCCCATCCACTATCCAAAACCTCTGACGCAAAAGAACTAATAATAATTCATTACCTGGATGATCTTCTATAATAAGTTCAGTGAGTCTATGATGTTTTGGCAATAGCAGAGGATGCTTTGTGTCGTAAGTTAATAATGAATGTCGCAATCTTCCACCCTCCCATTTGAGTCAATAAACGGAGCCAAAGAATCAAATCCACTTGGCCTTTTACCTTTGATTAAGTTGTCTATTAATTTAGCAAAGTGTTCAGTTTGTGCCGTTTTTACCAGGGTCAGAAGAGCAGCATCAGTTCAGCTGGTTGAAGATCATCTGTTTGTCGCATCTCCTTATTACAAGTTCTGGCATTAAATACAAATCGAAGACAATATGCTATCACATGTTTAACTTTAGTTAAATTAAATATTTGTTCAAGATAGAATCATTTCTTGTTATAACCTGTGAGACAAGTCTTATTTTTTTACTTCCTTAAATATTGCCCTTGTGTAGAAATAACACGATTTGGCCATTGGGAAGGTACATCTTGCAAATATGAAGGTCCATGCCAGCATAATTTGCAATTTACTAATTGACCAGCTTGAATGCCTCTAGCAGCATCTGTTGAATTTAGTTTTGTAGGAGCATGATGCCAGTGATGTGCAAGAATTATTTCTTGAATATTTGCAACTCTATTTACAATCAAAGTTTTCCATCTGCCAGGCTCAGTCATGATCCAGTTAAGTGTCACAGTTGAGTCACTCCAAGCAAAAATATCTTTTGTAGAAATCTGAAGAATTGATGAAATACGTTTAATGATTTTACATAACAACACTGCTGCACAAAGTTCAAGTTTTGGTAAAGAGATTTGCTTGATTGGTGCTACTCTTGTTTTAGCACACAATAAATTAACCTTTACCCCATTAGGATTGTTACTGAGTCGAATGTACACACTTGCACCATAAGCTGATTGTTAGGCATCACAAAATCCATGAATCTGAATGTGTTGTGTCTTATCATAAATGAATCTTGGAACTGCAATTTCTTGTATTTTTGACAGCTCTGAACACCATTTAAACCATTCCTTGCAAAGATGACGTCCCAACCAATTTCTAATAACTACAAATTTTGAATAAATATCTTGGCTTTTACAATTACTGGAGCCAGCCAACCAAGTGGATCATATAGTTTCGATGTCTGAGATAAGATTGTGCCTTTAAATGTATGAATTCAGATACCTTAAATGCAAAGTAATCTTCTTTTGTGTTCCATCTCAATCCTAATGTCTTGATTGCATGATCAGAAGTAATGTTGAATGTTGATTTATTTTCATCTATTTCTTTAGGTAGCTGAGGACACTCCGATCATTTGAAGACCATTTACATAATTTAAAACCACCATGCTGTAAAATATTGAATATATTCTCACACAAAGCTTGTGCAGGTTGAAGTTCATTTTCTACGGTTATAAGATCATCACATAAAAATTATGTCGAATGACTGATGCTAGTTTTGGATCATCAGTGCATTCATCTTCACTAAGTTGATTAAGAGTACGAGTCAAATATACAATCTTGGACCTTTGGTCCCACTAACAACTTGTCATTAAGAGATACACCATTTAAAATTTTTACTCAAGCATCAAAAACAACGCCTAGATTTGTGGTAGTACTTTCTTCTCTAATGACACAATGATGTGGGAGAAAGTTCCATGATTTGTTATCTCCTTGTTTTACTTCAGACATATGACCAAGAGTTTCACATTCTTTCATGAATCTATATTACTAAAATCTTTTATTTCTCTGTCTATCTGTCTTTCTGTCTGTCCTGCGCAATTTCCATTGAGAATGGAAAATAGAAATAATTTTCACAATGAAACGACCGCGGCGGAAATCGAACCTGCAACCTTCTGATCCGAAGACTTATCCACACAACTACAACTCACTTTATACTGTTTTTTGACTTATGTTTCCTTCCCCTTCCTCCATCAATAATGAATGTATTCAACCTTTTTTTTTGAATCTCAAGATTGTTTATTTATTTCCAATCCGTCTATTTATTTGTAATTAGAAAATGATAATTAGAACTGTAATTGCCGAAACGTTGCAATATTTTAAATATAATATTCTTACTTAACCAAATTCTATCTAATATAGAAAAATAAACGCTTGTTAATGGGGGATGGCCTAATTCTTTATATCATTCGTAGTGGGACTGGGGAGTTCATAATCGTCTTTCAAAAGTCTTCTTTTTGCATTTTGAAATGAATCACCAAGAGTTTCACTATTTTCTTTTCTGGAAGTGAAACAATGTAACGACCTGTCTCATCCCTTCAGTGGATTGTCTTGAAGTGATTTTTCAAAGAGTTTTTCTTCCTTTGTCAAATGTTGAACTTGTGGAAACTCTTCTAAGTTCCAAAACTTTTGTAATTCAGATCTCAAGTCCATCATTGTGATGTGTAAGCTAATGGGATTGTCACTGAAACTGGAGACTGATCTTGTTATCACCCATCCAAATTTTGTAGATACTGCACAAGTCGAACCATTTGATGAATGCACTGTTTCACCTTGCAATTTTAAAATAATAATCAGCACCAAAGAGTATATCTACCTCTTGAGGTTTGTTGAATTTGTCATCAGCAAGCTTAAAATGAGATACGAAAGTCCAGTCACTGACTTCAACTAACTGTTTTGGAATTAAACCTGTAACCTTTCGAAGTATGAAAGCTGATACCTTAATCTTGAAGTCTGTGATACATGATTGTATTTGTAAATCCACTAATCCTCTCGTACTACCAATGGCAGAGTCATCAACTCCACTGATTTGAAAGCTTCCTGTACTTCTTTTTAATCTGGACGTTGGACTGCTGCTTCTGTGATAAATGTGCCTTCAGATCCACTGTCTAATAATGCGCTGCATTGTTGATAATTACCAAAGCCATCTTTTACTTGCACCTTTGCTGAGGCAAGCAACGCTTGTTTTGATTTCTTAGGATTTCCAAGAAGAGTTCAAACAAATGTTGGATCACCCTTCTCAATTGACGTTAACAACTGTACAGGCTTATCGAAATGAAGAAGTGTATTGTCACATTTTTGACAATGCTTACTTGACCTCCACACAATCAGTTAAAGCACATTGAATGATCTTTAACAAACGATGCTCTCACCTTTGGATCCATCTGTAGGACTTTTTCACATTTAAATAATTGATGTGATTCCTGACATAATAGGCACACACTAGCAATTCTGGTTGCATTGTGAGATCTTTAACCACGACTTGGCTTAGTATTACTTATCACTTTGTTTGAACAACACTGAAGTATTTTCTAGTGCTCGACATCTTTGATCTAAAATGAAATGAATATCCTCAAACTTTGGGAATATGGTTCCATGAAGTAACAATTACCATTATTTTCTGGATTCTTTGTCTAATCTTTCACTTGTTAAATACACCAATATGTGATCCCACTGATTAACTGATACATTCAGGACTTTGAGAGCACGCAGATGTTTATTGGTTGTACCCAATAAATTCCGCAATTCAACTGGCGATTCAGACTTCATAGTTTTCTGTTGAATTAAGTTCTTGATATGACACATGATGATTTACCGCTCGTTGTTATATCTGTCATTGAGAATGTCCCAGGCTTCTATAATAGATAGTTAGCTTCTGTCGTCTCCAATGATTGAAGGAGAGATGCGGCTTCTCCCTTCAAAGCATTCTTCAAATATAATTTCTGAGCTCCGCTAATCATTATGTTATTATGAATTACAGAAACAAACAAATCCTCGAAGGAAGTCCACTGTAAATAATCTCCATTAAATGTGGGTAAATCCAAGCTAGATAATTTAACTTCAGCCTTTGCTACTGTTTCTTCTGGATATCAATTAAATTCTGTTTTACCTGGAATTCGTCCAATAATGTTTTTAATCCAGCCTTAATGGCTAGATATCTCTCTTCACTTTCTTCTTCATCTATTTCTTGAGCTTGAACTTCAGCGTCTGAACCACTTGAAATTATATTTATGCTGAGAATATTGTACTCAGAACACACACTTTCTAGATGCTCCATACGTGAAATAACATCTTGAGCCGTTGGCTTCAGAACGCCTGCTTCTACTGATTTTATAAACGACGCCACACGAGTAATATTTGATTTTAGGACCTTCATCAACGCTACCACGATAACGGATAATAACGCTGATTGACGGTGAATTGTCTATAAATGTTTCGCTGCCCTGTCATTAATATAATCCTAATCCAAATGATATCGGAAATAAGCCTACATCCGTCTCGACGGACCAATTTTATGTTTGCGATAGTGAAATCTTATGTAATATGGAAATAAAATGTTGAATTATCACTACTTAATGTGTAGCCATCACCCTCAGCTTTCTTGAAAACATGATGAACTGTATAGTTAATACTCACTGATCTTTATTGTTTTATAACACTACACAGACGCCCTGTGTCGAACAAAGATGTCCCCAGAAGCGTTATACAAAGATTATGCTACTTAACAGTTATTATTGAATTGCCAATATCCTCCGCGATTCAATTGCCTCCTTAGGATTTTTGATACGATTAGTAATTTGGAAAAAAATGTTATGAAAGACAACTATCCCTATCGTATAGTTTCTGCATTTCTCTATCTATAAACTGTATGTGCTTTAAGATTAAATAATAGTAATTAACAGTAATTATTATTTACTAATTTACTAATAGAGAAAAACGCAATAGAAGAAAAGCCATAACACGTGAACTTCTTGGAGAAAGTTGGGATATATTAATAGTATTCAAGATGATATACATGGAAAACAAGAGAATGCTTACAAAGTCCTAAAACATCTTAAGAACGAAGAAAAAGATACCGCAAGAATAAATGTAATATCTAATGACCCAAGGACAAAACACTACAAGAGCTTTTAGTATGACTCATGGCTATGAAAAAAATAGCAATATAATGAATGTAAATAAAGTGGATGATAAAATTATGCATGAATATTATAGTTCGCCCTGGGAAACATTAGAAACAGAAAAGCTACTGGCACAGACAACAACTCAGAACTTATAAAATATGGAGGGACAATACTGAAACTTTGACTTCTTCGATTTAAAAATATGTGCTGGAAACAAAACAAAATTCCTAATGAATGGACACTGCTGTACAAACGTATTGCTATTTTTTAGACAATGACACAGATCCATCTATGAAATCGATTATAATAAATCAAGGTGTCGGACAAGGCTGTTGCCTTTCGCCCTTATTGTTTAATTTATATATTGATGATCTGTTAAAAAAGTGGAAGGCTATTATACCAAAGGAAATACAGCTTCAACGGAAAAGACTTACAAATTCATTGTTATATGATTTACTTGCCATTTCTGAAGATGATCTTCAAAGAAGCATTCACAAATTGAATATTGTAGCTAAAGACTATAATTGTGAAATCTCAACATCAAAAACAAAGATAATGGCTTTCCTAGGATATGAAATTATAACATCAAAAATTTGTATTGATAACGTCTGCTTGGAAAAAAAATCACACATTTCATATATCAGGAATGAGAAATTTCCCACCAATATAATCAAGACATGAACAACAAACTAGCAAACTTTTTTTAGGATGTGTGGAACGATAAGAAGATCTTTAGAAAATAATGTAGAAGAGAAACACAATTAAAATTTTATAAAACTATGGCAGTACCAGCCCTACTGTACGGTAGTGAAACTTGGATAATTAGAGCTTAAGACGATAATCGAATTTTAGAGCAGCTAAAATGAGGTTTCTACGAGCGGTAAAAGATTATAAACGCTCAGAAACGAAGAAATATGATTTGATTTAGATATATACTCTATTCAGAACAAAGTTAAAGATACCGTCAAAATTGGTATGAACGTGGTCACATTGGAAGAAAAATCGCCTTCTGCAATTAGCTCTGTAGTATAATCCTGTTGGAAGACGCAATTTAGGCCATCCTTGCAAACGATAGTCCTTTGATTCGGAACAGGTCAGCAGGCCTAATCCTTGAAGTTGATGATGATGAGTAATTAACTGAATTTAATTGTTATATTTACTAACGGCATGTTTTGATGCTGAATATTAGAAATGAAAGATCAATGGAAATTAGAATCCCCAAAAGACGGATGTGGGAACATTGAAAATTTTGTACTAAACAATTGAAAGATATACTGTCTTTTATATAGACTTATAACATTGTAACATTGTATACGCCGACGCACAAATATTAGAAACTTACAGTTTTTTATAAACTTACAATACTTACAATTTTTTATATAGTATATTTAAATATAACAAAATATTAAAAAAACATACCTTATAACTGTTCTTCAGCTCAAAATGATAGTTCTCGTCATCAAGCCATTTTCCAGTAGATATCTGTCATCAATAGTCAGAATTACAATATCCATAGATCATTAACAATACAGGTTTGTTCATCTTATCTTGCTTTTAACTGTGAAAGAATGAAGGCACTGCGAAACGAATCAATAGTTAAAACCATCTACGAGCTCTAACGACTTCTTTCTTCCAATAATGAGACCGGCCAAAACTAATTTCGTTGAGTTAGAAAACAAGCAAAACTGTATAAATAATTAATGTAATTTTCAAATACAAATAGCATGAATGAAGGCTCTTGCAAAATGAATCAACAGTTAAAGCCATCTATGAGCTCTAACGACTTCTTTCTTCTAATAATAAGACCGGCCAAAACTTATTGCGTTGAGTTAGAATACCAAGCAAAACTGTATAAATAATTAATGTAATTTTCAAACATAAAGAAAATGAATTAAATTGTTGCTCAATAACTATTATATTCAGTAAATTTTCTATTTTTCTTATTATTTTGTATCTATCTATTAGGTAATATAATTTTTTATACAGTACCATATTAAAGATGTTATTACGTATTATTATTTTCAATTTACTTTAACTGATTAAAGTTATATTTTCAAACATTATTAATGTTGTTTTTAAAACTAATTTAAAGCTATCATGTGTTGGAAGATCGAATACCATGAACCCCGACGCATTCTTTAATAACACTAGGCAACAAAATTAAACTTTTTCTCTGTATCCTTGATGAAAATAGTTGATCTTTATGTTCTCGAGTGTGCTAAACATGAAAATGGCCATTAAAATGCATGTTTAGCTCTTGTTTTTTAGACATCTAACTTATCATAATTATCCTTAAAAGCATAATGCTAGTATTTACCTTAATGTTTACCCTCGAAGGAATGTCTCTGAAGGCGCAATCGCTTTGCCTGCCGTTTGTATTCTGTTGCTGGTGATTCTCTGACGAGTGTCCAGCAGGAATCTGCCAACAATTCTGGATTCAAGAAGTGTTTTGTTAATAACATTATCTTTTCCAGGTTCACGTGATTGACGCATAGGCCATTCCTTCTGTTTGTAGTGGCATGCCCTGGCACGACTGTCCCACATACACAAAAATCAACAGAATTGGGTGTAACCCTGTTGCAAGAAGTAATACGGCAATGACTTTCAGATCACCGGAAATGTAGCACTTAAACTTCTCATAGTTTACTCTGCATAACAGTTGCTTCATATTGTTATAGGTTTCCTTCATGTAGGCTGCGTAACCAATTGATACAGATGGAAACAAGTTACCATTGTGGAGAAGACTTATCTTTAAAGAATCTATGAACATTCTCCATTCCTCCCTTTTATAGTCAATTTTCAGAGCTGTTATGAAACCCTCAATATCACTGCAAAATACCAAGTTATCTTGTCTGGTGAAAAACGGTAGGAATGGAGTGTGGCGTTTACGGAACACACTGACAATTACCGATTTGTCAAGACAATTCCACTGCTGCAATCTAGATGCCAACAGTGGAATTGGTTTGCCTTTAGGCAATCCCAAATCTCTTACCAGATCATTCAACTCACACTGTGTTGCTGTGTAGACTCATTACATTGGAAATCAGGATCTTTCGATGTACTATGTTTAGAAGGTGATAGAGTAGCATTAAAGCCACTGCTGTCCTCGTAGGTAGTCCATCTCCATGAGGCACTGGGCACATAGCTGATCTTACGTTAGGATACGTCAATGCTGACTTTTTTCTTTGAAATACTATGTTTTAAAGGAGTTGTCATGCAAAAATAACAATCATTTACGTGGTTTAATGGTTCTCTCCAGATCATCAGAATATCAAAGCCCTTTGACGATCTTTTACGATTCAACCACGAACGAAGGCCTATGGCACAAGATATACATCATATATGAGGCTCTCTCTCCCCTCCCCTTCTCTGTTGCTGGGCACTGCGGATACAAAAAGGCTTCCAACACTGCATGATGTGAAGTAAAAGGGTTAGAAATGCTATGCTGTTTAACGTATGTGGGATTTTCACGTCAATTTCAGGACAGACAAAATGAATTCTTAGCACTAACTGATTCTGAACCCCTCCCCCATATATATTAAACTACAGCTAATCTGAGATTTTAATGGTCATTTTCGTGATAAGCAAGGTCGATTTAGTAAAGATCAAATGGTTTTGTTGAAGATATATATTCACTGTTGCCTAGTGTAATTGATGAATGACGCATTACGAATTCTTTAATAAAGTTTTATTCTACAGCTTGAAACAATAATTTAAAAAAATTCTGCAGATGATGTCATAAATATAATACTCAGAATAAATATAATGTTGTATCTGGCGTTTATAGTAAATTGAAGAGAAACGAACGAAAGCAAATAAGGGTTTTTACAACCAATTCTATTAAAACTTCAAAGTTAAAGCTAAGGATCAAAGGATATTTTGATAATTCAATAGAAATGTTTACTGTGGATGTCTTTCCGAATTAAATAGTTAAAGAAAATATATACGAATGCATCATTCCTGTATTCCACATGTGCAATTGATTTATGTATATCTGTTATGTATCTATTTCTTAGTCTAAGGAACAAAAACGAATTTTAATTAGGCTTGACCACTTTACGATTACATTCTTCAATTCTATTTCTTAAACCATTGGAACTCAGAATTACAAACTTATTCAGTTTCTAATCGATAATCAGTCGATAATTAAATTTCTTTTAACTTAAAAACAATTAAATGCGGAAAAAGCTAACAAAATTAACAATTAAAAAAAAAATATGTTTAATACATTCTAACATTTTTAAGTAGTTTTCAATTGCAAAACATTCCTAAATTTGATAAAGTCACTCCTTTCGAAATAACTAAATCAAGTTATAAGAAGTTACATCAAGATGGTTCAAAAAGTTTAATTGTTGGGAAGAAATACAAGCAACCATATACTGTAGGTGGCATTCCCAGTGTAACATTGCGAAGTAGTGCTTTCCCGCATTGCTTTCCTTAAACCAGTCTCAGAGCGGAGGGCTTGTTGCATCGGGCAACTAATGTGACATTGGGAATGCCACCCACAGTATATAAAGAGGAAACTTATTTGATGATCTCCCTTTACAAAGACAGTATACAAAAAAGATTATCCACAGAATTAAAATCATATTTGAAGAAAAGTAATGGGAATGGAAGCTGATTTGTTACGGCACTTGACTGAATACAGAAGGAGCATTATTCATTTCCCGGAAGGGTCCGGAAGTTTCACTTACCTGTTTCTGTTAAATCAGGACCAGGTTTATTCTTGTGTGATAAAGGCAAGTGAACGTTAGAATAATCAACTCGCCTCAACCTAGTTCCAAATAATGCTTACCCATTAGTACTTCATTTTTTTTTCTTTTTCTTCACAACCATATATTTATTTCACTATAAGTAGCGATAGATTTTCATTCGCTCATAAAATAAATTCTTCTTTATAAAACGTTTTCTCGATTTTCTTGGAGATGTAAAATTACAAATGGAAGTCAATAATTTTTTCTTCAAATGATCCTAATTGATCTTACTTGTCTTTGAAAAGTCACCTGCATAGAATTTCCAATAGTAGACATCTGCTTAAAGACCATTCAAATAACCAAAGTTTCTCATATGTAGGAAAATGCAGAGAAGAATAGTTCCTCTTCCTAATTTTCTAAATTTCATTTTCACCAAAGTGGAATTGAAACAGCCTTTTGAAATTCTCCCCAATTGGAGTTCTGAGATGTCTTGATTATTTCTACAGCTTCTCTATTATTCTCTACTCTGGAGTATCTGTCTTCATGGGTAAAGATGTGGATTCCTGCAAAATTTATATTATAGTTCCTACTTTATCTGGAGACAATACTATCTGGAGAGCTTTATGAAGGCATCAAAAACTGCAAGTTGCCTAAAAAATGCAGCAATCGAATTCGGCGGTTATACAGCGTATTCTTGTTCTCCTCGATGAAAGGAAGAAAAAGACACACAGTCTGTAAATGAAAAATACTCTCTTTCTCATCTCGAGGGAACGTTTGGAGAAGCTTTTCCATCGTACAAGGGAGAACAAAGCAGCTGCAGAAAGGAATCATTGTCGGGCTCCCAAGAACTCAAGTTAACCCAGGATAAATGGGACAAAGCTCACCTTGGCTAATTCCTCCGCATCCCTGACTTTTAGCTAAGGACTCAATTTTCCAATTTCGGTCGCGCTAACCTGTGCGAAAGCCTATAGTCGGTTATCGAAGGGGACCGTTACATCAAAAGTCAGGGGTACTGCTATAGCACCACAATAAGATGGGAACGAAGCCGAGAACCTTTGACAACGCCTTAGTTCTTGCCAACCACGCGGAAGGGCAAAGACAACACTTTAGGAATCCGTTCTGACTCCGTTGAAAGACAGCTGCATAGCATGCAGCGGTGTAACGCTTTATCCGTGGTTTAATATGCGTACACGTGATGAAGAGGTTAGAGGGCGAGTCTGCAGTGCAATCTTTAATTAATCAGTTAAATTAGCTCGATGCTGGGCCCAAAATCTCGCTGATTAACTCAAAAGTGAGGGAAAAATTAGACAAAGGGAGCTGGCGCTTCCCTGCGAAGCAGGTCGGTTGGGACTTGTTTACACAGGGCCGAAGCAGCTCGCGATGCTCCTGCCACGCAGTCTGGACAGATCGGAGGATTATCTGGTCACAACAGCCGGGGCACCCGCTGTCTAACCCAATGTTGCCCCCCCCCCCCACGTAGACCGAGGCGATAGATAAGTAAATTAAGGAGTTAAGATAAGTTATGTCTAGTGAGTAATACGGATAACAGTTTTCGAAGAATGGATAGCAGATTTAATAAAGGAATGATGTATATATTTACAGGAGAATTTGAGAAAACAAATTTGAGAAAACAGTAACACTTAAAGTAATGATACATTAAAAATCATTTTCATTCGCTTTAGTTTGGTTTTGAGGCAAAACTTTTTATTTCTGTCTAATCTCCTTGTTCATTTATTCAAATTTACTAATTAAATAAAATTAAATTAAACAAAAATATGACTTTTCCAACTCTTTCAATGCAAATTGGATGAAATAAAGACACTTTTTTAAAATTAGGGATTTTTATGCAAAATTCATTATCTTTTGCGTTTGGTTGGTTGTGAGACAATTTTTATAAAAAAAGTCATTATACGCCACGATTGTTTGGTTTTAAGGCAAAAAAAATTTTTGGGATAATTTCTTTATTCAAATTAGCAAACCCTAATCAAATTACAGAAAATTCAACTCTGGAAATGCAAACTGGAGAAAGTAATAACACTTTTCTAAAATTGGCCATTTTTATAAAAAAATTATTATCTGCCGCCTTTCTGTGGTTTCTGTGGCTAAACTAATTTTTGTTTAATTTCATTGTTCTTTTAATCAAATTAGCAAAACCAAATCAAATTAAACAAAAAGACAACGATTGAATCTTTGTAAATGTATATTACAGAAAATAAAGACGCTTTTTCTGCAAAAAATTCTTCTGCTTTTGGATGGTTTTGAGGCAAGAACTATTTTTTTATATAATTTTATTGCTCTTTTAATCAAAATAAACAAAAATACGATGATTCCAACTGTGTAAATGCAAACTTGAAGAAATAAAGACACTTTTCTAAAATTGATTATTTTTATAAAAAATTGATTACCCTTCGTCTGTTTTAGGTTTTAGGTATATTTTAGTTTGTTTAATTTCATAGTTCGTTTCATCAAATTAGGAAAACAAAATTTCACAAAAATACGACGTTTCCAACTCTGTAATTGCAAATTTCAGGAAACAATAACTTCTAAAATTGGTGATTTTTATACAAAATTCATTAATTTTTTGCCTTTGTTAATTTTGAGGCAAAAACTTTTTTTGTCTAATTTCATTGTTCATTTTATCAAATTAGCAAGTCCATAAATTAAACAAAAATACGACGTTTCCAACTCTGTAATTGCAAATTTGAGGAAACAATAACTTCTAAAATTGGTGATTTTTATACAAAATTCATTAATTTTTTGCCTTTGTTAATTTTGAGGCAAAAACTTTTTTTGTTTAATTTCATTGTTCATTTAATCAAATTAGCAAGTCCATAAATTAAACAAAAATACGACGTTTCCAGCTCTTTAAATGCAAATTGAAGGACATAAAGGCACTTTTCTAAATTTGGCGATTTTTATAAAAAGTTATTTCATACCACCATTGTTGATTTTTAAGGCAAAAAGTAGTTTTGCTTAATTTCTTTGTTCTTTTATTCGAATTAGCAAACTCTGAATGCAAATTGGAGGAACTAAAGACACATACATTTCCATTACCATTTTATTTATTTTACTCCCTCTGGCAAATCAACCATCTTCCATACATCGTGTTAAGCATTCTCCTCATCCATAGCTGTTTATCATTGCTGTACTTTCTGTGACTTCAAAGATTCTTCATAATATTTTGGTGTTGATATTTCATTTATTATACTCGACAATATACTATACTAGCTCTCCTGCTGAAGTTCGTTGTTGTCTTAAATCCAGTTGATCTTCTCCGATTTAACGTTGGAGTTTCTATCTCACGTTATCGATATGTGGGAAGTTTTTAGCTTTGTTTCCCGTCTCAGATCCTTTTGTCCTCTCACTTCTGTTTCGTTGTTTGTGGATTTTCAGTTGATCATCTTGAGAGAACATCTTCGTCTTTGTTTCAAGTTTAATGACTGTTTCATGTCTGACGCTTGTTTCACTGTTATTTGGCTAATAAGTTGAGATTCGTTTTGCTTTCCCCAGGTCATTAAGAGATTCCAGATGTTGTTGTCATTTGTTCTATTCTCGAAAGCATGCACAAATAAAGCCTAATCAAATTACGACTCTGGAAATGCAAACTGTGTTTGCTTTTCTTCGATTTTACATCAATCAATATTGATCTTGCTATATTTAGTAAGGTTCGATGAAGCCATTCCTCTATACCTGTGCCTCCGGGCTGTAGAGTGGTTCGTTGATGATGTATCCCTTCGTCTTTAAAGAAGAACTTATACAATTTATTGTTCACGAATTTTTTCTCATTGTCTGAACGAACTACCTTCACCTTTCTGCCTGTCTCTTTCAAGGTAGTGCAAACTATCGATTAGTTCCTTAAGAGCTTCATCTTTGAGAAGTAGCAACCTTGTTCTGGCGCCAGATCTTACTATTAGTCGATTTCAGTCTAATTTTATCGAACCAGTGGCCACAAACATTCACCACAATATCAAACAGTAGAAGAGACATTTACTATCGCAAAGTAATACTGAGATGCCGAACTTGCCATATCACCAGGGACAGTTTCCAGGCATCTAGCAGCTATGGGAAAGGTTAAAAAACTGGATACCACTGGGGGTATCATCAGCAGGAGATACGGCGTCTGTAAACATGCATTGCCATCCAAACACTTGAGGCTAACACTTCCTTTCTGTATCGGATCCTTACGGTTGAAGAAAAATGGATGCTTTATGACAACAGAAAGTCAACAGCGCAGTGTCTCAGTAAACGGGAACCACCGAAACAAATGTCCAAACCCAACTTGCACCCACAGAAGGTTTGATGGACTCTGTTTGATGGACTGCCAAAACTGTGGTGCATTATGAGTTTTTGCAGCGTGGCCAAACAATCACAACTGCCGTCAGCTGGACGAATTTCACCAGAAATTATGCAACAAACAACCATCGTTCATCAATCGCTTGGGTCCCATAGTCCTGCATGATGGAGCACGACCACATGTGTCTCATGGAAGCATGCAACAAATTAATGCCTTGGGCTAGGAGGTGCTCCCTCGCCCTCCGTATTCACTAGACTTAGCCCCCCTCAGACTTTCACATTTTCCGTTATTTGTACAGTTTCTTGAGGGGAAAACGGTTCGCTAACCAAAATGCTGTGATTCACGCTGTTAGAGATTTCTTGGACCACTCTGATGCCAGATTCTGCCACCGAAACATTTTTGCACTGAAAACGCGTTGAGCACAGTGTATTGCTGTCGAGGGTAGATATTCTTCTGAATAAAATATACTTTTTTGTCAGTTACTGCTGTTTTCTTGTGTCAGAATCGGCCAATAATTACGAAACAACGCAATAGATAATTTTTTTCCAATTTTTGTCATCTCTAATGTAAATTGATCAAATATTTTATTAATTAATCTATTTTTTATTCTTAATCAAAAATTATTTTTTGGATTATCAAAATCTTGTTTTTTATACAGCTTATTACTTTGTGTTAAATTTATATTTCTTTCATAGTTATTTTAACAAACCGGATGGTTATAATTAAAGTTCCCCATTTCTGCGCGGTCTCGAGTGTTTATAGTAATGCAACTTCGTATATAAGCTATGTAGAGCATCGGGAAGAGAATTCCAACGAAAAAAAAAATTACTTCTGAAAGTTGCCACCAGGTGAAAAAGTGGCGCTGCAAGATCATAAACAGACGATGGGAATGCAATATTTTAATGCTTTTAGAGTGACTGTTCAATTTGCCCACTGTCTGCGTCGATGACATGCTGGAAGCGCAGGACAGCGTGCTCAACAGTAGCACGAAGAGTGTCTCGTGAAATGGCTGCAACATGACGAATGATATTAGCTTTCAGTTCAGGCAAGGTCCGTACGCGTCCCTGACAAGCACGATCTTTCGGGATTCCCCACAGCCAGAAGTCACATGGATTAAGGTCTGGTGAACGGGCAGGCCACGCCGCTGGAAAGTGTCTCGACAAAACACGATCATCGACGAAGCGGGCATGAAGAAGTTCCTGTACTGGGCGACCAATACGCGGTGTTGCACTATCTTGCATGGAAACTGTTTTCTCTAAATATCCGCGTTCTTGCAAGGCTGGAACCACATGCTGTGACAAGAGTTGACAGTAACGTGCACTTGTAACAGTGCACGGAAAGGAACTGCAGGTGTCAGCTCCTCAAAAAAATATGGACCCAGAATGAAATTCGCTGTGAACCCGCGGTCACGTACTAGGAATGCAATGGCTGGGAATGCATCACATGGGGATTTGAGGAACCCCACACGCGACAATTCTGCGTGTTCACAGCGCCGTCAAGCGTAAAATGCGTCTCATCTGTTCACAGAATGTTCCAGAGCCACGCATCGTCGAAAGCCATTTTAGCCAAGAAACGAAAAGCGAAGTCTGACCGCGTTTGTGGCTCTTGCGGCTGTAATGTGGATCTTGTGGCTGGTGCAGTATTTGGATCTTATACGGGTACCAGTGAAGATTGGACCGCAAAACCTTTCGTGAATTGTTAATTCACGTGGTACTGCTCGCGCACTGGTCGCTGAGTACCGGGCCACTGACGCTCTGTTAGCTACTACTACTGCCACTTCGTGAATAACGTCCTCCGCAATCGGGCGGCGTCCTCTTCCTGGCAGCACACCTAACTCCCCTGTCTCTTAAAATTTCTGCATCATCTTTCGTAAACCCTTTGCCGTCATGGGTACTGTTCGCAATCCCTTCAAACGACGATATGCTCGCAGTGCTGATACACTATTGCTGCTGTTCTGGTAACAGAGCTTCACCAGGAGCGCAAGTTTTTTCTTTCCCAATGGCACGGTGATTTCTGCAGATTGGTCGTTCGTAGACGCATTGCGCTTTTCACACAGCGCCCCTTTTTCACCTGGTGGCAACTTTTTGAAGTAATTTTTGTTCCGTTGGAATTCTCTTTCCCATGCTCTACATAGCTTATATACGGAGTTGCATTACTATCCGTGCAATAATGCGGTCTCCAGATCGCGCAGAAGTGGGGAACTGTAATTATAACCACCCGGTAAATAAATAAATTGATACAGAGCCAAGTTACGAATACTAATTATGAAATTTTCAGTTTTAATGTTAGTCCTTCGCAGCCATTGGAAGCTACCACTAAATAACTTAGCCTACAATAAAAATTCCAGGTTTCTGGGTAAATAGATGAATTGCATTATCTTGGTCCCAGAAGCCAGGACAGTCTGATGCGTTTATATGGACTTTGAGTTCTAACAGGTATCTTTAGAAACTTCGAGAATGAACTGAAAGAGAATTGCGTCATATAAGATAGTTTCCATATCGTCTTAATAAGCCTGTTTTAGCGTGCTTTTGCAGGAAAGTAAGGCTTATAAAATCAATCAGTCTGTATTTATGTCCGTGTGTGTGTGTGTGTGTGTGTAATCGCCTTCTCCCTATTAATTTTTGTTCTGCAGAATGGATCTTCTACGAACATGCTCTGTATATTTATGGAAGATGATGTCACTTCGAATTTGGGCAATTCCTTCCCATGAATCCTTATCAGCGCGTGAAGTGACAAAACAAAATCTCACAGAAAAGCGTAAAACGGAATCAAAGGATTTCCATGATGTCTTAACAAAGCGCATGTTCAGATATAATTAAAAGTAATTAGATAATACAACTTAAGTAAAGCTATTTAAATATTTTCTTTAAAAACTAAAGAAATTACGGAATCATACCTGAGTTGAAAGTCTTTTACTTACGGCGTCTCGGAGTTACGAATATTTTGAATGTGCTCCATTCTTCGAAGTTGTGTCACTTGCTTCGGAGTTACGACGACAAGATGCTGCCCCCCCAGCAATCTCCCAACTAGTTGTTTCATTGTATCGCTTGTTTACCAATAGGGTTCGCTTTGCATCTCAAATTTGTATTATTGTATTACACTCTGTGATTAAGTAAACATTAAACTGGTATTGTTTTTTATTTGACTGTTTTTATTGTGATTAAAATATAAAATAATATGATGGCAGCTAAAAGTAATAAAAACCTACAATTCTTTTAAAAATTCCATACTTTATTCACAATACAGTAGAACCTCGGATAACGACCACAATCCGTTCCAGAAAGCTGGTCGTTATCCGAAATGTTCGCTATCCGAAACAATTTTCCCCATAAGAAATAAAGGAAATAGGAATAATTGGTTCCTAGCTCCTATTGACTCGCTATTATATGAAAGTTACAGGCTACATGAATCGCTAACTGCAGAAAGGAAACAAGTCCAATTTTGCCAATTTCACAGGAGAGACAAAAAACGTAGTAAACCCTAATACACTTCTGCGGGAAATAGAATATTGAAGTCGTTGTCATGCCAATACTACTGTGCGGACGTGTTTCCTTTCTATATTAAACGTTGCGTCTTGTTCCTAGCCATAATTTTAATAAAAAAAAAAAAATCGTAAAACTTGGACATGATGCCTTTCTGCAGGTAGCGATTCATATAGGTATGCTTTTTTAAATGAGAATAGTTATAATACAGTACAAATTGAGTTCAATATAAATAAAAACATTAAAGAAAGCATTTAAACATAAGGAAACATAGGAAAACTAACCGTTTTTACTGCCATGTGATGGCGTGAGTGGATGGAGGTGTGGGGAGGAAGGGGTGGAGTTACTGCTTGGAGGGGGAATCCCCCTCTGTGAGAACTTCGGAGGAAGTCCTCTGTCGCTTTGAGGTTGAAGGAAAAAACTTATCCAGTGTCTGTTGCTTCTGCCTTTTTTGTAACACTTTTCGATAATACGACATCACATTGTCATTGAACATGTTTAGGCTCCTACTGCCTATCGCACTGTTTGGGAAAGAGTTTTCTATAAACAATTGCAATTCCCCCCACTTCGGACACATTAGCGTCCGCGATGAGTGTGTGTGTGTAACTGGATGACGATGTATTTATATATGCGTAGCCGGCGACATTGTATTACTTTGTATCCATTTGAGATCGCACAGCTTACTTTGTATCCATTTGGGATCGCACAGCTTACTTTGTATCTATTTGGGATCGCACAGCTTACTTTGTATCCATTTGGGATCGCACAGC
>JAFIDM010000006.1:49738551-49760452 GCA_023159025.1 Thereuonema tuberculata
AACGTTTTCGAAATGGAAAGGAAGAAGATTGTTGAAGAGTTTGATTAAAATGTTTACCGATAATAAAAAATCAAACATGACAATACAGAATTTTAGTAATAAATATATTTAAAAATTACATGCAATAACATGCAATAACATGCAATGTTATTCGGTAGTTATGATAGCAACTGCCATTTCCAAGTGATATAATAACAGACAGAGCAGAATTAATTGAGTCGAATGTAATTTTTAAATGTAGGGGAGACCGGGATCAGTTGGCTTAAAGGGCTAGTTGGCACACAGCTTCTATTTCCTGCCACATTGTAGCTAGAACGCTGACATCTTGGTAGTGGGAAGTGTATGTAAAGGTGCACCTTCCACTGTGACTTTAGTTTAATTGGAAGCGTCACGAAGGAAGTGACCCCTGTTTCATCGTTTTTCTGACTGGTGACTAAATTTTTTCATCGTAAATTTTTTTGTTCTGGTGAACATGTAGATCGAATTAAGGTACTGCTGATGGCGGTTCTCGAAAGAGTGGATAACTGTGGTTGCATGCATGTATCATAATATTTTGTTTCTGATGTTTGGGATTATGTGGTATCCATTTTGTTTTGGAAATCCCTGTGGGGCTAGTTGGCATAGTTGGGTATTGGTCAGTTGGCATAGCTATAGCAAATGGTAAAAAGGGGGAAAAACTGGAGATGGCCAGACGAGGAAAACTAAATTTGGTACGACCAAACTAAAGTTCTGCGAAAATTGAACTCATTTGTTCAAATAACTCCTACATTTGTATTTGATATCAAACAATAACTATAGGTAGCTAAGAATTCATTGTTTGTTCATATATTTAATTTAATTTGCCATACAGTTGTTTTTTTTGTTCAAGTATTATTAAAATAAAATGTTTTTTCTCGAAACATTCAGTGTTCTGCTCAAGTACCCTATCCGTAGCACGTTATGCCAACTCGCCCCTAGGGGTATGCCAACTAGCCCCGCACCCGGAGTTAGTTGGCATAGTTGCAAGCTTTTAGGAAAAGTGTTTTTTGGATTACCTAAACACGGATTTAATTAATGGGTCCTACATAATTTTGTAGTCAAAAAGTTAAGCTATCCACCTCATTCACCAGAATCCCCCTAAGTATTGCACAAAAAAATAGAAAAATCAAAAACCAAAATCTATGCCAACTAGCCCCGGTCTCCCCTATTTATTACTAAAATTATTCAAGTTTGTGTGAGTTTTTATTATCAGTAAACATTTATCCATCTATCGTAGGAGTTCTCTTTATTATGCAACTCCTCTGATTTTAACTAGATATTAAATATTTACAATATTATTCGTATAATTCTCCAATGGTTGTAAACTAATCAGGTATTTTTTTATAAATTAATTAAATTATATTATCACGATTTATTTGTTAATTAAATTTGTTTTATTATTCTATTTGTTATTTATTTTTAATTATTTAAAACAGTGAATTGACTATATGTATTGATATAATTTGCATATTTCTAGAAGTTTTTCCGAATTCTGGAAACTTCATTGTAGCGCCATCTGATGAGTAATTTTCCCAATTATAGAGACCCAATAATTGCCCAGAAAAAGCATACCATGGGAACTGTCTGTAGTGAGGAAAGTTCATTAGAGCGAATAAATTGAATTAAACGAAGTTTTGCAGTTTTTGTTTATTTATTCCAACAAATACGTAACAATATTATGTATTCATAGGACTTCTCATTACTTTTTTTTTCTAATTATCCTTTGCCGGAAAATCAAATCACTTTTAAATAATCCAATAATATCAATTATGGAGATGTAAAGTGCTTTATTCTGCAATTCCCCTGCGTACAGAAACTACCTTTCATTTGCTCTCATAAATTCTTTGGATTAATGTTATTTTGATAATCTCTTTAATTGAAGCTCAATAGAAAATGAGCTAGCCTACAACCTTGAAGTTTTTTTTAGATATTTTTGTTCGACGAATTTCAATGGAAATAATTAACATTTATTTGGCTGTAATCCCATTACGAAGGATAAGGCCTATTATCAGCCCTATTTAAATAACAACTAAGTCTAAAAAGAAAAGGGAACAGCATTTCCAAAAAGGAACTCCGTTACTTCTGACTGGGAAATCTTTACCCATTGTTCATTAAGCACTTGGGTTTTTTGTAGACTTTACCGACTTCTGCTGGAAGCTCCTTTTCTTTAATATTTTCCTGAATTATTTTTCGTTTTATAATTTACACAAAAGCTGTTTCTTCTCTTCTTTATTTCCAACTTAATAAACGACAGGAAAAACAGAAAAAAGAGTAATTTCCTCAGGGTAGATGCAGTCCGATTGGAGTAAGAAACGTTGGAGCCTCACCTCCAGCGCTCTATGAGCTCTGAACCTTGGGAACTAAGCTAAGCTATGAGGTAATTTATCCTTTTACCATTTACACAAGATTTAATGTCTTTTAATCTAATATTTGCATTTGAGAGGAAGAGTTTCCAATTCACAGATGGATAACTGAGCATTTGTTTGTCTGCATCACGATAAAACAGAGGAATGGATTTCCATAAAATCGGATCTTTATGATCCCACTTAAAGCACAGTCACGTTATTTTGGTCTCCAAACCTCCCAACGCCCGAAATCACTTGCCAAAACGAATGGGCTGATTTCCTTAGGAGTTAGCATTTCTCTTTACTTACTGTCCAATTTAAAACGTACGCCCATGTATTTAGTCTCCGCCCTCATCCGATTCCTTCCCCCCACCCCAGCGCATGTTCAGTCTCCATCACACGAAGCATAGATGAGAGTTTAAGAATTACATAACAGATAAAAACAATAAATTTTTAGGCATTGATCAATAAAAAAAGACACTCTTTCAAAATTAACTACTGTGCGTTTTAGAAAGGCAGAGCGACCACTGCCGGACGATTTTACTCCGCAGAGGGGTAATACGCTGAGATGGGTACTTTCCAAAGAAATTCTTATGGACATTTTCGCTTTTAAGAAAAAATAACGGAGGAGCATTTTTGCAATAGTATTTGTTCTTTCCATAATTCTTTCCGGAAAAGCGCAAATAGAACGCAGCTACTAGTAAACTAACACTGATAAAAAGTAAACATCTCCTCTTTATTTCTCCTCACCCCTATTTTGATGAAATCGCAGGAGACCTGACGCATGCGCAAAAGCGTTGAAGGCTCTCTTAACCATAACCGAACAGTACGTACGTATTTATAAGATACAAAGAATAAAACTGATCAGATAATTTAGAAGAAAATTGAATTTTTAACATTTAAATAATTCCTTCATCTTCAGAATCTTCACGTTGCACATTGTGTTCTTTACAGTCTCCAAAAACTTTCGTTTCAAATATATACATTTCAGATATATTTCAATACTCAAGCGTGATTTAACGTGCGCCAAGTTCGTTGTTGAAATGATGGCACAATATTTCCTTTTGAATATATTTAATTCAAAGCAATGAGAATATATACATATTTCGTTAAACCCATCTATTTAACTTTCTCAATGTGATAATAATAACAAAAGACATCAATTATATAATTAATAATTATATAATTTCGTTATTCTTATATAATTGATGTCTTTTGTTGTTATTATCACATTGAGAAAGTTAAACAGATGGATTTAACGAAACATGTACGTATCCTCGTTAGTTTGAATTAAAACTATTCAAAAGAAATATTGTGTGTTCAGCCATCATTTCAACTTCAATATTCAAGGAATTAGATATTTTTCATATCGAATTTTTAATAATGTGTTTTATTGAACTCATCAGATCTCAAATCTTAATCATTAAAATGGCAGTAAGCAATTTTGATACAATTAAAGCAAAATTTATTTAAATTCAAACTAATTCTTTAATATGCGAACAAGTTTAATTCTACTACAACTAGAAGACTGTAATATAAAGTAAAAGAATTTTATACTTAGTTATTAACCATTAAATTGATATCGAGAAAAACAAATACTAAAATGCACAAAAATCAAAAAAGGTCTAAAGTTCTCTTTGCTGCATTAACCACTATTTCCAATTTTGTTATTTCGATTTCACATAAAAGTTTAGTGCAAAGAGATTAATTAGAATTACTTAATTCTATTTTACAAATATAATGTGTTCTAAGGTCACAAGTCGTAACATCCCAGCAAAAATATGGCTGTGCGTAATATAAAAGGCAGTCTTCGTCCTGCTCTCTGGCGATACGACGGTAGCTACACATCCTTCCCAACCGCACAGACTTCCCTGTATCGTTCCAAACAATAGCTCCTTCAACTTCCAGATCCGTACCTAAAGTCCAGTAGTATCTGTTACAGCGAAAGGCTAAAAACAGTAAAATTCTAATAAATTATCTTATCGCACTCATACATATACACTAATAAAGTTATCCAATAATTAACCTGAATGGTGAATCTTATGTCGAAACAATTAAGCTCATGATGTAACACAACATACTTCCAATAATTTTGCTCTATATCGTGTTTTCGGTATCTGTAGAAATACCGGACTTGTCATATGTCGCGTGACTTTTGAATCACCCTGTATACTGTCACCGACATGCATATATACTATCACCTGCATACATACAGGGGATGGACAAAATAATATTAACACTTGTGAAACGACACAAAATCTTTATTAGTAGGGTGTTGGCCACCCTTCGCCTGAATTATAGCTCGTATCCGACGTTGGATGGATAAATACAGGTAATGCATATTGATCAAGGGAATACGCAGCCATTCCTCGTGCAGAGTGGTATCTATTTCAGAAAGTGTGGAGGGAGCTGGAAACCTAGCACGCACTTTGGCCTCCAAAATACCTCACAAATTATGTTAAGATCATGATTATGTTACGATTATGATAAGATCAGGAGACTGAGGAGGCCAGACGAGATGGTCCACTTTGTATTCGTGCTCATCGAACCATGCTGGAACACATTGAGCAGTGAGAATGGGGGCGTTGTCTTCTTGAAACAGAGGTCGTTCGCCAGGGAACACAGTATGCAGTACAGAACGGAGACGAGAGCCTAGAATGCTGAGATAATGCTGTGCTGTGACCTTCTCATGCAGGAATACAAGTGGTCCCAGACCACGCCAAGATATTGAACCCCACACTATCACAGCGCCACCTCCAGGAGGAAGGAATCAGTCAACATGAGAGGTGTTGATCTTCTCCACATTCTCCACACATAAACACATCCAGTGGTGTGAAATAATACAGATTCGTCACTGAAGCTTCAGCGAAGCGTGCTGCAATGATCGTGCCTCTTTCAACGTCTGAGAGGTCGGACGTAACGCAATTTTCACATGCCACCCGTACGATTGCTGCTGATCGACTGATACCTCCGCCTTCACGGCCACTAGATGGCAGACGTCTATTGTAGAAGGCGTGGCTGTACTATGCAAATGAATTATGGCCCGTTTTAATATGGGTGTTTATATTATTGTATCCTCCCCTGAATATACTATAACCTACACACTAAATACTATCGATAGTGAATGCATTTTTATAAGTGGAAATTTCCTGTTAATTCTTTTGTACTTTTAGCATATCTTCCTAAAAAGTTAGGCTTATCAAATCACTCACTCTGTGTGTATGTGTGTTCCCCTAAATTATTCTGAACCGCCAGATGGATCTTCTTCAAACGTGGAATTGGAGAAGATCTAACTTATTTTTAAAATCCTTTTTTTTAGAGGGTCCTTCTTAGCACAAGAAGTCGACAAAAATTCCAGAAATAAAAGCTTTAGATTCCAAACATTGAATTTCTGTCATTGTTTTAAACAAAAACAAAGTAATCCTTTTAGATAATCTGTTATCTTGTGTTAAATTAATATGATAAAAATTAATACGATTACTACTTACAAAGGAGAATGGGCAGATCTGTCCCACCACTGAACAGCGATAATATACATAAAGAAAGATCTCCACAAATAGAACATTTTTTATTATTACGACTTGTCTCAATTATTAGTCCGTTCGGAGTTATATAATTCGAGATATGACTTATGTGGTGAGTGTGGTTTGCAGGGAAGACGAACACCGCGACCGTTGATATGATTTATCTAGTTGACATCTTAATTCCCGGATGTATTAATTAATTATCTCTTAACAATTACTTTCAGTTACAGTGAATATGATTTTCATTTATTACACGTAAATAATTATTATTTACTTGAAATAAATGATAATATTCATTGTTAAATAAAAATACTCTCTTCTACACATGACATTAGTATTTAAAAATTTATTAAAAATACTAAATGTATGAGACAAATTTTCAGGAATTATACATATTCCTTTTTTCAAGTCAAAAATAATAATAGAAATAAAGTCACAAACAAATTAAGAATGAGTATGGCAGTAATTAAATAAAAACATGGACATCAACTAATTTGATTGTTGTTACAATATACATGACATTTCACATAACTTAAGAATAACAAACATAGATATACAACCAACCTAATTGTTTTTTACAATTATAAATTGTAAATTTGTCTCATACATTTAGTATTTTTAATAAATTTTTAAATACTAATGTCATGTGTAGAAGAGAGTATTTTTATTTAACATTTTCAAATGGAAAGAAAGAAGATTATTGAGGAGTTTGATAATATTCATTATTAATTACGTATAAGAATTATTAAAAGTTAATTACGATGTCAACTAGATAGTCACATCTAGACTTATATAACTCCGAAAGGACTAATAATTGAGACGAGTCGTAATAATAAAATATGTTAATATATATTTAAGGAGATCTTTCACTATATACAGTCGGACCTCCATTTAACGAAGTCGCTAAATCCTGAAAAAAACTTCGTTATATGGAAAATTCGTTAAACAGAGATTCACCTTTTAAAATTACTTTAAACTACATAAAACAGATTTAAAATACATAAACAATTAATAATTTTAATGAATGCATACTTAAATTTTACTAATAAAGTCTGTTAATTTTGTCTTGAGTTTTTTTTTGGTTTTTTTTTGAAAAAGTGTTTTCGCTTATAGTATGTCTCGCATCTTAACAATCACCAAAAATCACCAAAAACCCCTTCAGGCGTATTTTCTTCAAATTGTAATCCGCGTCGGATTGTTTCAAATGATTTTAGCATTTCATCATATGAAGGTTTTTTTATTTCTGCATCATGATCATTTCCATTTTCATCATCTTCATCTTCATCGTAATTCATAGTTGTATTGTTTTTATTTTTCCCACTGTCCAAAAT
Organism: Thereuonema tuberculata; assembly: GCA_023159025.1. NCBI lineage: Eukaryota > Metazoa > Arthropoda > Chilopoda > Scutigeromorpha > Scutigeridae > Thereuonema > Thereuonema tuberculata. The sequence continues at coordinate 49,745,770 of JAFIDM010000006.1, forward strand.
CCGATTCAGTTAGTGTTTCCGAGGTCTCAACTTCAAAATCAAGTGAAAGATAATCATCAATCAGCACATCATCGTTAATTTCATCTTTTTCCCTCAACTGTATCCAAATTTCTTTCATTTCCTCTAAGGGAATGTTGATAATAAAAACATTTCAAGGAGAAAAAAAAAATAGATATCAAGAAAAAGTTCGTTAAATAGAAAATGCACTTCGCTATTTGGAGGTTATTTTACGAAGAAATTAGCAAAATGTTCTTGGATCCAAAGAAAAGTTCGCAAAATAGAGAAATTCGCAAAATAGAGGTTCGTTAACTTTACAGGGTGAGGCAACTTCCCATAGAGTTTTGCCCATTGTCTTTTCGATAAAAACGCTAGAGTAATGGGAAAGTAATAGTGTGTTTTTACAAATTGAAGAAGTGTTCAATCAAGTTCAAACATATTCGGACCTTCACTGCACTTTTAAATATTCAAACACCTGATATAAATTTCTTAATTTTTGTGACTACACTTCTCTCAAAAGAAAAGTGAACGAAAAGGGAAAAGTTTTGTAATTCGCCAGCGCTAATTATTACAATTTTATATGCATCTGATCTAATTAATCAAGGGGTCATTCCACGTCAGTTCACCAAAATTGCGAATAATTTTAGCCCACATTCTCCAATTTCAACAAAAATTTACAGATGCTAGGTATGCAAAAACCAAACGGAAATCTGCAAAATTTCAGCTCCCTAGGTTTAGAGATATGACTGAATTTATCACCACGTTTACTTTCCCTGCAATACCCGAAAAACATTTTAGATGATTTAGAGACAAATATTTCTCATAACTTCTTTGTTTATGAAGATACCTGTACTATTTGTTTTCTGTACATTCTTTTTACGTAAACAAAGGCATTAGATGCTGCAAATAAACTAATATCACAATGAAATGTCAAAACAAATTTTAGAACTTTTCCCTTATAAATATCTTTGTGTAGAAAAATGCTTATAGAAGAAAAGGAATTTTAAAAAGCGGAGAAAAATATCTGTTGGAGTTCATTAGTATCCTAAAACACCCACAAAAATTCAAAAAAGTACTTTGCCCCAATTTGGAGAAAAAAATCATGAATGATTACTCAGTCCACCACTAGATTAACTACACAGATCACAGTACATGAGGATATCATAAGTAACGATTAAATATCAGTAATGTTTTTGAAGTTTCACTAATGTCCAATAAAACAATTGCAGTGTGGAACAGATGTGTTTTACATATTTCAAATACTGAGCTTGAAGTTCTACAATATACAAATGAACAACCAACTTTTCCAGTTTAGAAACTAACCAATGTATGTTTAATCATGGATAGTAAGACACTGTGTGATTAACTGTGTTGACACCCACTGCTTCAATTAATTTCGTCATCATCTTCATACTCTTCAAACTGATTTCTTAGAAAATCTGCAACGGCTGAGGAGGAGGAACAGACTTTTAACATATATAGTCACTAATGAACTCCACATATATTTTTTTTCAGCTTTTTAAAATTGTCACCTTTTCTTCAATAAGCATTTTTCTACACAAAGTCAGATATAAAAATGAAAAAGCAAGAATAAGAAACAGCACCTGAATAAATAAATTGCCTTTTTGAATCAATTATCGGAAGGAATTGGGGACGGCCGTTTCGTCCTTCTAGGGACTCATCAGCCCAATCCGCATTCCCCGATAAAAGACTCAGAAAGGCGCAAGCTTATCTGATGGCCACCGTCACACTTGACAGTGGCCCCCGAAAGCAAGAAAAGCAAGAAAATAAAATGTTGTGCTATTTTACACAACCTAAAAAGCCTTAGCCTACAACTAGTAGGTATTATGTGACAATCACAGCACATTAATTTTTTTATTTAGGTTAAAGTCAGATATTTATAAGGGAAAAGTTCCAAATTTTTTTTTAACATTTCATTTTAGTTTTAGTATAGGGGAAGACGATTGTACCTTTGACCACCCTTGATTGTGATGTCATCTATGAGCATACTTTGAAAGCTTTTCTGTTTAATGTGTAATATTCCCACTATTTGCGCCTTTAAACCTTTAGTAGCAGTTAGATCTTTAACTTGCGAGGAGTGAAAAATGTTTTTATAATTCCATCACCGAAAAGTAAGTATTTTGCAAGTGAATGTTTCTTTAATAACATTGTTTGTTTTCTTTTGATTATTATTTTAACAAGAATGAGTAATACATCTATGCCTGTAGATTCATTGTTAGGACTTTTAATATGACTGGATTAACCTAAAAATTGTAGCATGGCGTGAAACGTAAGTTCGACTGATATTGTACCTTTGACCACAGCAGGGTGTTGTTCCTCTGACCAAGTTAAAGGTACAACATTACTTAATAATATGTAAATGTTTTTACTTACAGTCATTTTAGCATTATGTAAGATGGAAATTTAAATATTTTTTCCCAAATTTTTATTTTTTTACCAAATCTTATCCAAAGATAGTAAACAATCGATTGTTTGTCCACGACTTTGAGTCTGATGTTGAATATTCATCAGGGGAAACTGTTTTCGATCTTTCAGATGAATGCCATGAGTTGGAGAAGGAATTAAACTTTGAAAAAGAAGATTTAGTCGAAGAAAATTATGTCCTTGTGAAGCTGACAAAAAAAAAACCAAGAATACTTTGTGGCCCAAATAAAGCAAGCAGCATGTGATTATTTTAAGTTAAATATTTGAAAAAACTACCAAAGATGCCAAAATTCATCCAATAAAATAACCAGCTCTACGACATAGAACTACAAGATATTGTGGCCAGGCTACCAAATCCAACCACAGCTGGCGGCACAGCCAGCTCGACTAAAAGAATGTCTTATCTTTTGGAGTTGATTTTTCATTGTATAATGTAGAGTAAACGGGCAGAAGTAGGCTACTTAAGCTATTAGAATTTATTTCATGTTTTATTATTCTACTTTGAATTGCATATATTTGCCAAATGTATACATTTCTGAATAAAAATGTTAATTAAATAACTTGTATCTAACTGTCAGTTTCTACTACCACCTGGTCAAAGGTACAACACGTAATTGTACCTTTGACCACAAGATTTATTTTTTTTGTAAAATAAAAATAAAATACTCAAAATACAACATATAAAACACATGCAGTTGATGGCAAGATGAGTGAAGATCACATGTATCCTTTCAGGTAAGGATTTACTTGAGTATAAAAAATTAGAAAATTCATTTAGTGAAAACTGGTCAAAGGTACAACACCTTCCCCTACTTGCAGCATCTAATGCCTTTCTTTAAGTAAAAAGAATGTACAGAAAACAAATAGTACAGATATCTTCATAAACAAGCAATAAAAAAATCCTTGGTGAAATTAATAGATTCCAGATTGATTGTAAAAATGTAGATATGAACTTGAAGAAGGAAGAACTAAATATTTTGAAAAAGATAGGTAAAGATAAAGAATTATACATTTCTAAGTCGCACAAAGGAAATCATTTGTTAATTACGAATAAAGGAATATTTGGTAAATGATGGGCATTACGAGAAATTAGATAAAGACCCTACGGTAAAATTGTAGAACAAAGTTAAGATAATAACAATAAAAATTTTGGGAAAAAGGAACGGTAAATTTTAAACAAAAAGAAGAAATGTTAAAGGAAGCATGTAAAACTCCAACTTTAGACGGAAGAATTAAAACACACAAAGAGGGAAAGCCAATTAGGCCTGTAATTAATTCCTATGGAAGACCATTTCAAAACTTAGCAAGATTTGTGAACAAATTGGTAAAAACTTTAAACTTTTAAGAGAAGATATTATGATAAAGAACACAAAGGATTTAGAATAGAAATTAAAACATTTATATTTTGATAAGAAGAAGAAATTTTTCTTGTTCTCGTTGGATATTGATAACATGGACACGAATATCCCTGTTGAAGAGACTTTGCTGATTGTGGAGAAACTGGCATATAAGAATAAGGATTGGTTATTAACAATTTTGACTTAATGAAGTTAATTAGGTTAGTAATACTTTCTTTAAACACAGAAATGACATTTTCAAGCAAGTGAAAGGGTTCCTAATGAGATCTCCAATATCGGGGAGCCTGTGTAATATGAATTTTTGAATATGAATTATTGAAAGATACCAAATTTAGACTATTTCAGGTACACAGACGACATACTAATAGTGTAGTATGGTACGATTCGCCAATTCCAAAAATTTTTTAATGTTTTTTTGTTTTGTTTTTTTAATTAATGAGAGAAATGTAGATATCAATTTTAAAATGGAAAAAGAGATTAACGACAGATTGAACATCTTGAATATTTGTTTGATAAAAAAAGATAATAATTTATTTTTGAAACATTACAGAAAAGAATCACAAAGTGACCATATTGTAAATTGTAAGTTGTGTCACAGTAGTCATATAAAGAAGAATATAGTGGATAACTTTATTAGCGGAATTGATAGAACCACAAGTTCAGAGAAGGAATTCAAAAATGATTTAGATCAAATGAAAATCATATTGAACAAAAAAGGTTATGGAGACATTTTCTTTGATAAGGCTTTAAAGGAATACGATACCTTCAAAATTAAAGAATTGGACAAGAATAAGGAAGAATTATTAGTAGTTCCTTATTTGAATAAGAACAGTTTTGAATTAAAGAGGATTTGTAAAAAAGTATGATGTAGAATTAACGTTAGAATATACAAACAAATTGAAAAATATTTTGTGTTACAAATTAAATAAATGTTAGGATGTTTAACGTGTGTAAAAATATAATATGAATATTGATATGAATATTGGATAATCAATACCCTCCCCCTTTCATACAGGACACGTTCCGTTCAACAAACCACAAATTATATAATAACTGCACAACAGAAAATAAACACTGACAAGAAAATATATGTAGGAATCTCCTGTATTCAACCCATGTGCCACCGTCTAAATGATGTTTTAATCAACACTGTTTTATGCTTGTCATACAAAGTCAATAATAAAATTAATTTTAACCATATAGGAACCAAAGAACAAAAACGAAATCTGTAAGAGACACCAAAGGCAATGTTTATCTAATCCCTTGCGCCAATAAAACCTGTTTTTATATCGGAGAGAGCAAATAAATAAAAAAGCGCTTGTATAATCGCCAATAAGCATGCAAGAATTTCAACATCCCTTGCTTTTGCCCATGCAATATAAATGAACCATCGACCAAATTTTCATGAAACCATATTCATCCATGCGGAACTTAATGATAACAAAAAGAAAAATATTGAGTCATTTTGGATCGACCAAGTGACATCATGCAACACAGAACCCTCTATCTCCAATATGAAAGCTTTTTCTTACAATTTCAAATGGAGTAACAACATGATAATACCAAATTCCATAAGAAAATGCGTAACTATGAAAAGAAAAACCGAACATCTCTTTTAAAGATTATATTATAAATTATTTCATTCATTTTTTCTCTCATCCTTAGTAGATAACCACCAACATTATATTAACACCTTTGTAGGATTGTTGGGTTTTTTTTTTAAAACAAGCACAAGACTTTAATTTATTTATTTTAGTCCCTTTCCTTGTCATTTGTAACTGAGCTGACGAAGTCTGAGCAATCCACTACCGGACGAAACTGTCCTGTTTTGTAATGTATTCTTTATATATTTTATAATTGTTTTAATTATTTTCTTTCCTACAGTATATGTGTCGTTTTTATTATTCAATTCTCATATAAATTAAATGAAAGAGAGAGAAGATATGATATGGGAATAATATATAAAATAGAATGTTTAAATTTTGGAAATTTTTATATCGGAGAAAGCAAAAGTACGATTCGGGAGAGGGTTTTAGAACAGGTGTATGGCTTTAAGAAGAAACAAGTCAGAATTGAGCACTGCTGTGATTTAGGTCATTGCATTAATAATGAGGTTAAAGTACAAAGCTCCGCGAACACCATGCAATTTTTCAGCAACTTAGTCGTACGATTTTGACGTCACGAGTTGATATAAACTTTTGTCAAACCCCGAACACCATGCAACTCGACATGAAGTCGGCGGTGATAGAAGGAATCCCATAATGCAATGCGTTTCCCAAACCCGATGTGGAGGTAAAAAATCGAGGTTTTGAAACCTCTCTGATAAATTCTGCCGCATACAATTTCTGCATTTCAGTATAAACTTTATTTATGCATGAATGAAACTCGCAATACTCTTGATATTCATTGACATACGAGCATGTCTTAAAATCGAATCGAATCGAATCATTTAGGACGCCATTTCTTCCATGGGCGTGACGTCACGAATGACGTGTTCCAAAGCTGCCCTGTGATTGGGTAATTCCCAGCGACTTCGATGCAATTTTTCGAGTTGCAGGTGTAGAAACAACTCGAGTCGGATGACAAAAGTTGCAGTCAAGTTGCATATAAACGGGCTCAAAACTGTCTATATCAACTCGTGACGTCAAAATCGGACGACTAAGTTGCTGAAAAATTGCATGGTGTTCGCGGAGCTTTATATATGGAAACAGACTCAAGAACGAGGAAAATAATAGACAGTATAATTGTAAGAAATATTAGGAATAGTAATCTTAACCGTAATCACGGAATGGAAGTTGATAAAGTACTGGTAAAATCATGTGTTTATAACACACACAAAAATTGAAGAAATGAACTTGATGAATTAGAGTAAATATAGGAATTGTTAGAAGTCAATATTGTTAGTCATGGGCAAGTGATAGTTATATTCAACTATGTCCAGGAGAGTGTAGGTGATACGTAGACATCGGTAATTATTTCAGTTTTTAAAGAGCTTGAAAAACGAAAGAAGGAATACATTCCGAAAATTTGCTTACTAAATATATTTGGTGGAATAAATTTTTATGGGGGAAATTATTGATGATATCTTAATTTTCTTTTAGGTATACAATAGGTTTTAGAATAGTTTTGACACCGTAAATTTTTAATGAAGAGGGATTAGGTCATTCAAAGGAATAAGCCTCTAGTTGCAGAATTAAGAAATCCAATTCTATCTGTTACGGCTTCTATCCACCTGTCAAAACATTATCTTGAAATTATGCTTTTATGCTTTCATAATTTCATATCAAATTACATAAGACTCTGGTGGGTTCGTAGGCTTTGTTTTGATTTGTTTGTTTGTTTTTTCAAGATTTAATTTTTTAATTTCTTTTTTAAGAAAGAAAATATGGCGTCGTGGCGTCATGATAAGAGTAATGCCAAAAAAATATGGCGATCATTGAAAAACTGGTGTAAAGCCTTTTATCTTTCATACTTGTATTTTTGTTATGAAAATCACTGGTTTTATTACATTCTTTACGTTATGCCTTAAAAGAGATTGTTAATGTATTTCCTAAACATTAATGTATTTCCAAAAAAAATACTTTTAAGGAATACCTATTGAAGTATCTTACTGACCATCAGTTATCAGCTTTTCTATAGCCTTTCGTTCTGCTTCCTGTTCATACCAAAACAGTTTCGACTTCTCTCCTGCACAGTTCATGTTAGCGCCATACCAAGTGGCAACATCCGTGCTGAACCAATACAAAGTGTTGCCGATAGCATTGAACCCGTCTGGGCATCTCATCTCTGCAAATAGATCATATTGAAACCATAAACAAGTTAGGAAACAAAAGAAAAACAGTTTTGTCATCCAATTTATAGGAAGTTAAAAAAAAATGTGCGTGTTTTTTTTTCTTAATTCAAAAAAAAAAAAAATATTCATTATTCTTAGTTGATGAAATTTGGCTGAAAAGTATTACAATGAAAATACAGTTTGGGTTTTGTGTTTTTAATACAACTTATATTTTATTATTTTAAAAGGCTTTTAATTTGAGGCTTTTTTTTATTAACAATTTACTAGATCTCTTTGCATGAACATTAGTGCTAAAGACAAAAGGAAAGGAACAACTGTCATCACTGGATATTTCAGTTTTAATTTATAAAACTTTTTCTCGGAATTACGTCAACAACAAACAAAATGATAAATTTAATTAATCCTGCTATTTTAAGTATTTTTATATAATTTTACACTAATCACGAGCCACGTAGCTTCTGTGTTAAAGTGCTTTGCAAGAGCCTGGTTTAATTTTATTTTACCTTTGTTATTTTCCCTCGGCGTTTACTCTACCTCAATTAAGTGGTAGCGGAGTTCTTATTTGAGGCTTAAAGACGAGCAAGCGTCGGCCTAGCTTTTTTACCTTCTTCCCAATCTACTGATTATCTCAGGATCCTTACCAGCTGCGTTGCTGACTCTCTAATGAGGATTAGGACATGAAACTTAAGCCTAACAGTATAAAATTCAATTTTACAGTGCTGGTAAAATTTTGCTTCACGCTGGAAAAATTTGTGAACTTGTGGACCTCTTCAATCGGGTTTTAAAAATTTTGAAGAACTGGCCCAACGATAACAAGATGACTGTTAACGTTCAAAAGACGACATACCATCTGTTTACCTTATCAATCAAAAGCTGAATTACACCTTTAATTCGATGATAAGGACTTAATTGAATCTGATATATAGAAATACCTTGATGTGCCAGTCGATCGAAAACTCTCCTCGACCAACCATATTGAAGAGAAAGCCAATTGTTTAAAGTTATTGAAGTGACTAACGAGCACCTTAAGGGGTGCAACACAAGATTTCCTAAGTATAGCCTATAAAATATGCTTAAAACCAATCCTTGAATATGGCAATGAAGTTATTATTTCTGCTAGCCAAAATAGCGTCCGTAAATAGGATATCGTTCAAAATAACATGTTGTGCATTATAACTGACGCAGCCAATTCTGCACCTACTGCAGTTAATAAAGTTTAAACTCGTAATGAGCCCCTTCAATTCAGCAGAGAAAAAACGTTACTCTTTTTTTTCTGGGAGCGCAATTTATAGTTAATACTGGCAAAACTATATTAATGTTACACAAATATTAAAAACACAAATAACTCCTTTGTATCAGGCCCAAGAACTTCTTAGGAAATACCGTACTGAACTTGGAAACCCTGTTTCTCTTCGTAATTTCCTTGTGCCTTTCACAATAGCCTTATTTTACTGCAGTCTTTCCCTAAGAAACCAGAAACGCATGATATCGTACTGCAATAGTTAGCACTTGAAACCATACATACCTTCTACCCAGAAGATAAATGGCTGCATATTTTTACGGATGGGTCCTCTATTCGAAGCAATGAATGTAGGTTTCTACTACCATATCGTTGAAGGGGGCATTTGCAGCAACTACGATGGCGAAATTATAAAAGTAAAAGAGGCTATATAATTATTCTAAATACGTGGTTTTTCGTATCGACTCCCAGTCTGCAATTCTTGCTTTATCATGGAATTCTATTACCGAATATGCATTTACATTTTGATGCGGAGAAGAGCTGTCTCTCGTAAGACATGATAGATGGGATATTCGTCTTCAGTGTGTTTCTAGCCACGTTTGCCTAGTGGGTAATGAAAAAGCAGACGGGCTTCCTAAGTATGAAACCAGAATGCCTCAATATCTCTTGCATCTACTATCGATGCAGCGTTTCATTCTTCAGTGCAAGAATATCACAAAGCCCCAGGGTATTGGTAAGAAGTGACGCCACCTTTTTGAACTTGGCAGAATTCCGTTTAAATTGCCGAGGCAAACTGCAGTGGCCGCCTTTAGACTTGTCATACGTCATGAATATCTGCAAACTTACCTCTTTAAATTAGGAGCAGCTAGCGATCAGTGATCCTTGTATGGTGATAGTAGAATGGATAGTTTACATCTTTTTAAGTGTATTAAACTTTCTTAGGTTCGTTTTAATATTTCTTCAGAGTCTTTGACTCATCAACACCCATCTTTATATTGAGTAGCTCGGCGCATGATGGCAGAAGTGCTAAGAGCGGACGTTGAATGAAGAAGATGATATTTCAGAAGTCCTGGTGTTATTCTATCTGGGCCTGCAGCTTTTCTATTTTCTGTTTTAAGTAATGCTGCTTAATTTCTGTTGTGTCTATTTCTAACTGTGCTGTTGGCTAATGCTCTATTGTAGATGAGTTTTTAACTTTGGGGTTGTTAAACTCACAGCTTTCGATAATATTCTGTCTATTCTTCATTTGAAATTATTGAAATCTCTGATAGGGTCTTTTCATCTTATGTAGATGTTTCATAAGTCTATAACCTATATATTTACTCATGTAACTAATGTTTAATGGCCCTAACAAGTATATCCCATGATATATTTCATTATTCCACATATATATCCCAACATGATACTATGTTGTCTATGATAGTATTTGCAGCATTTCCTTATAAAATTAAAGGAACATTAACTTTCTAATGTTTCTGGCGTTTGCTTATACTAGTAGATATAAATTAAGGCTTTCTATTTCATTGCTTTCTTATCTATTCGTTTCCTATTTCTATTTTATTCTTTATTTTGGTTCCGACTGTTTCTTTAGCTGTATAATACAGGGTGGTTCTGAAAAGGTTGGCCGAACTTGAAGGCCCGATGCAACGTAGCAAAATAACGAAAAAAGTCCAGATGTACATGGGTGTGGAAATGCTTTACATAAGATGTTAGCGAATGATTTACACGGTACAGTAACACAGACGCGGTCAAACTCGCCAAGGCTGTAGCTGTTAAATTTGTGAACTTTATACAAATTGTTCTGGTCCACGCCATTTCAAGTTGTGGCAGGTTATTTCAGTAGTTGTTATTAGAGCTACGTTTAACAACGTGGTCTCACCATTTCTAGGCAGCAACAAAATGTACTACCTACGTCAACAATGAACTAGCATAAACTTATGGAAGAGCAAATGGGAACAGCAGAAAGGCCAAGAATTACCGAGAATTTCGCTGCAGGAAACCTATCCGCAACGACGACGTCCAGCCTACGATACATTAGCTGCCATTCATCGTCGTTTTGCAGAAACAGAAACGTTTGGAGTTGTTACCATTAAGTGAGGCCCAAACAGACTTGGCGGTTGCAGTAGAAAGTCTGTTGCAGTAGATTGAGTTAGTCGCAAATGATCCAGGAACATCTATTAGATAGAGCGATGCAGCAGTACATATGTCTGATCAAAGTGTGCACGGAATTCTCTGGGAACAACTTGTCTACCCATACAATATGCAAGGCGTGCAGACTCTCTCGCCAGTGGATTTCCTTTCACATGTCATATTTTGCAAATACTATCTGCAGAAGTGTGTTTCACCTCCGTTTCAGCAATGAGATCTTACCACAGACGAAGCCTGCTTAAGGCGAGATGTCACTATGAAACTTCATGACTTGGCCGAAGCAAATCCACATACTACTGTACAATCAAGGCACGGCAGTTCTCATTGAATGTCTGGGCTGGTATTGTTGGAGATCATCTTATTGGACCACCTAGGCTCAACGGGAAAAATTGCGAGTATTTCTTTGAAACCGACATGAGGATGCATTGCTGGAGGATGTTTCATTACACATCCGTCGTCAATGTGGTTCATGCTTGACGAGCTCCAGTTCATTTCAGCCTCAATACTCGTATCGCATCTACCCTAGCCCTTGGATTAGTAGAGGGAGATCAAAAGCTTGGCCTCCACTAGGATCACCCTGTATATTTTATATGGTTATCCATTCCTCATTTATATATTCGATAGTAGGAGTCCCATATAGGGAACAAACATAGGGAACCTCTAATGCTTATTTCTTGTAGCAGATATGTTTTGCAATTCATTTCCATTTTTTCAATTCCTTTTTCGATTGTTTTTATTTTATTCCCTCCCTCGAGGCCAGAGAAACTACTAGATAATAATGAGAGTGAATATCAGTTCCTCTATAAACTCTAGTATTACTTTTGATCATAATTTTCTGTTAACAATAATGTAATCTATTGTAGATCAACATTCCTCTTGCATTTCAGGTAAAATTTATGTATGTTTCTGTTGAAAAATATGTTAATTTCAACTCATGAGAGGTTGCAAAGTCTCTTAATCTATTTTCATTCTACTTTATGCGATTTCATTCATAAATGCCGATCATTTTGTGATTTCCTAAGCTTTACATTAAGATCTCCTGCAATTATCAAAAATAATCATTCTGATTTAATTTCATTAATGTTTCTTCTAAATCTTCATAACATTTATGAGATTCCTTCCTCTGGAGTTTATACTAGACGAAGATATTCTCTTTCAAACCGAAGTCTCATATTCTTTCATTTATATATGTATAGTATAATAATTAATTAATTCTCATTTTTCATTTATGATCCAGTAAACATAGAATGGATATTCCAGTTTCTGCTTTCTTTAATTGTGATATTCCACTGTAGATCATTTTTTTTAATTCTGTAATGAATGCTATATTGATTTGTTTTTCTTTAATAATCTGTCAAGTTTTTCTTCTTTTGTTGCAGTACCAAGTAACTACATTATATCCAATACAAAAAAATTAAGTATTCTTCTACTTGCATTGTTGGTGTCCTTCAGATCTGTCCCAACTATTCTTTCAATGCTAATGAATTTTGTATATTTACTTGTAAGTAATTTTTGGTTTTGTATTTTAACCAGTCCTTTGGAAAAATAAGGTAGAGATAGTAATTAGTAAACCAATCACAGTGCTTCGCAACGCCTTTACTTTAGAATAGATTGCGCCGAGGTGGTCTAGAAAATGGTCGCGCGAATCTGTTCGCGACCCTATGCTATCTTACTCACCCCTATTTATATGGAATAATCGTCATTCTTAACTCAAACCTTGTTAATACACTGAATTCCTAATAATGACTTAAAAAAAAATTAAGTTGATAAGGGGATCGAACCCATGCCTTCGCGTTATTAGCACGACACTCTAACCAACTGAGCTAACAGGCCACCTATAACATTCAACATTCAGGCCACCTACAACTGAGCTAACAGAAAGCCGTTGCGAAGCATTGGATATGTGTCCACAGACAGACAAACCGGGGATGTAAGGCGTCTTTTAGAAGCCTAAAAACCAACCTGGAGGACCAGAATCCTGTAGTCCTAGGCAGGGACTCATTGTCAGTCAATTTAACGAGGTGTTAGTTCTTTCATCTTTTTGTTCCTGGCTTTGGACAGGCATTGGCTGAGTTTCGTTGAAAAGAGTATTTTTAAAATATTTACTTCTTCGTAACCAACAGAAAATTAACTATTTTAAAGGCTTACATAAGAAGATGTAAATGATGCTCCCATAGTTATATTATCATAAGACAACACACCACTGTGTACCACTATTATACCAACACACAAAATTTAACAATTAGTGTTGTACGCTTTTTTGTTAATTTTTTTTGTTGTTTGTCATTTATTTTTAAATTTGATTTTAAAATTTAATTTTTGTCCCAAAGAAACAATCTTTTTTAGCCAGATTCTTTGTAACTTACCTTCATCGCAAAACAAGCCTGTCCAACCATAAGGACAGTCAGTCGACTTCGTCTCCTCATTCCAAAGCCCACCATTAAGCACAATTGCTGAAAGAAAAAATGTATTTGAAACATTCCTCAAAGCACTGTATATTACTCAGGACAGGAACATTTTACGGGAAGTAGTTCATGTTAAGCAGTATTGACTGAGAAGGGATTATAATAAATTGTTAGAAATTTGATTTCAAAATTAAAGGACAGTGTTTTATAATTAGAGATTGTTAGTTGGCTGTGATTGGTTTAACAAATAACAATGTTGTTTACAATGAAAAATGTGACAAAATTAACCTTTAAACGGAAAACTTACAAACGATATTCCCAAATAGTTCTTCTCCTAAAGATAAAGGGGAAAGTGTTATTTCTCTTATGGACACAAGGAACTGATATGAAATTAACATTTTCAGAGAGAACTTCACAGAAATCTAGTGACTAAAAATGCCTTCGAAGGAAAAAACGTTAACAGAAGAAAAAGATTGTTTTCTATATTGATGCTTTCAAAGTAGCAGTTTTAAGAGGTTCAAATAGGAAATATTTCGTATTTCAAACAAATACTAAAACTAATATTAGCTTCAAGTATTTAGACAATATTTTATCTTTAAAATGCTGTTTGTGAATTTATTTTTACTTTTTTCAACCATTATACGAACTTTCTTATTTTCAGATAAACAACGAAAGTTTATATTATAATAAAAAGTAATAAAATAACTAATCGAAATAAGCTAATTTCCTAACATTATATAAAGGGAATTTCAATAATGAGAGAGATTTCTTTACTATAAAAATAAACAGTGAAAGGAAAGAATAACTTTCCTAATTTCTGAGAAAAAATTGCAGTCAAGTCACAAATGGAGACTGAAACATAGCCCAGGAATCCCAAGTCACTCTCGCATCTCGAATGGTAGTTCGTAATTGTCATCGGAATTTTCCATTTCACTTCCCATGACTTAACATTTAAAAATCATAACTTCAGTCGGCAAATTGATATAAAATAATTAAAAACTAAAAAAGCCCTTAATAATGAAATAGTGAGGCTGTAATTTCTGACATCGTAATACTCTTATTACGTAGGAGGTGGAGGATCTCAAGGATTGGGGAGAGAAAGCAATTAGACTGCATTTAGATTAGATTCAAATGTATTCTATAGTTTGTATGTTAGAACTACATTAAATTAAATAACTTTAACGTGCAGGCGTATGATATAGTGAATAAAATACAAAATTGCACATAAGTAAACAAAAAGTTCTCTTACCCTGCGCTATCATGTCGGGAATCTGGGACAGTTTCAGTCTTAGTAGTT
>JAFIDM010000006.1:49760852-49776774 GCA_023159025.1 Thereuonema tuberculata
AGCGCTTTCTGTGTCCCCTTGGTTTGTTCGAATGGAAGCGTTGCCGGCTATATAAACAGCGCCTTCAGCTGGAAAAGACTTGTGCGTCTGGGGCGGCAGCCAGCCAGCCGCAAGTTGGTTTCCGGAGAAGAAGAGAGCAGTTCGTCTGTGGCAGTCAGCCACACAGGATCTTCCTTCCAGGCAAGGAGATTCCGTCCGCGGCAAAGGCCGCCTTCTGAAGCAGTAGAAGTAGTTGAACTGAGCAGAGCAGAGAAGAGTGGTGGTAGCAGCCAAAGCAGAAGCAAGACTGAGCTTTTGGCAAAGCCAACAAAAGAAACATTAGTCCGGACTCTCATTCACGCCTAGCTCATTTCGCGCCCAATAATGTGTTTCATTTACATATTTACAAAGCAGAACATAGAAGTTATTACGAAAATAAACTGCTTTAATTGTCAGCCATTTGTTCATTGAGGATTTGGATTCAATACAGGATGTATCAGTTGGACCTGGTCAATTTTTGCAAACAGTAGCAGCAATCAAACGACCTGGTCAATTTTTGCAAACAGTAGCAGCAATCAAACGACCTGGTCAATAGATTTTTCACCAGTGCTTCGGCGATGATTTGTTGGTTCTCTTCGGTAGTTATTGTGTTGTATGACCCTTTTGCAGCATGTTTTGTGGCAACAGAACCAGTGTCTTCAAATTTCTTCTTCATAGCAGTCATTGTGTCATGTTTTGAAGGAAAGTCACATTCTTCAACAAATAAACATCTTGCTGCAGAGATGTTGTCTTTTCACTCATAAATAAAGTTAATAGAGAGTTTTTGCCATAACTTGATTTATATCGGGAAACGCAAATGTTACGTGAACGAATACGGTAACCACAATAACGGGCTCTGTCATGAAGAAAGTTTTTGCCATAACGTGTCAGTGGACACGGTAAGCTAATAAACAATATGGAAGACATACTTCGGATCGCTGCATTTGGAGGCATTGACGATGATTTGTTTTAGGATCTAGTGTTACACAATATCCTGAGAGAAAGAAACATTTCAGGTTCGAGAAGAGGAACATCCAAGGTTGAATTTAAATGAAATGAATGAGGAGGATTGATGATTGTATTTCCGTTTCGAAAAAAACGATATACAGCGACTAGCAGATGGCTTAAATTTACCAGCAATAATTGAAAATGAATTGAAAATGAAATGAAACTTCGCGCAAGAGTATCAAGTCGTCATTCATGTTCAATCTAATTCTCTAAGGCTTATTGGAACTCATGTTTCCTACTGTAAAGCGATACGCTATTCGAGGAAAGTTAACTTATCACGTTAACGGTATTTCCTCTATGGGAGAGTGACACATGCGCACAATACCAGTCTTGTGACTTTAGCGCTACCGTATAGATTAGCGGGCTGGACAAAAACTCTCTAATGACACACACACGTTACTTTAACGTCAACCGGGACGAACCACTTTCCTGACTACAATTGTGAATTATCGGACGGTCACTAACGCGCGTTCAATGTCACGAGCTGCTCGTACTGAGATCAGGTGCATGCTCACGATTGTATACAGATGATTTCCGATGCCCGCCTTCTGTTAGGATACTGTTATTTTTGTGAAAACTTCTAAACAGCTCTCGAAAATGGCTCCCAGAAAGAAGTTACCGGACTAACAGGGTTCAACTGACACACCGTGTCGTTTTCGTTTGGATACCAAGAGTGATGTTGGTGAGGGTTGTAATCCTTCCTTCCTTTTTCCTTTTCTACTATAAATGATAGAAATTCAGCATTTTGGACCTTTTTGTTTTTGGCTGGAAGCCATCGTTTGGTTAATAACACTTCCCCATCCGAAAAAGGATTTTTTTTTTGTTTTGTTTTTTTTTTTGGGGGGGGGGGGGGGAGGGGGGGGAGAGTTAACTAGGACCATCATAATCCTGCTCATTCCAAATTCCTCTGCATGGAAAGTTTTTAAAATATAAAAATTCAAACAATCAGGAAATAGCAACTGACTCAAGTTTTACCATTTTCTTATGAGTAAATTGAAATTTCTAGAATAAGAAATAATTTATTCATAATGTGGAATGAGTGTGAGTCCAAACTTGCCACGGTAATGGTAAGAATCAAAATATTCCTATACAATGTTTTATAATCTATTTTATATAGTATCATCATGTTGCAAAGAAGTTTCCGGAAAATAGGGAAGCATGTGTTTGAATCTGAACAATCGTACACAACACTGCACCTAATCGTCCAGGGAGTCCCCATTAGAACTTATGACCTTGTTCCACCGATTTACGAGTGCAAATATCTCATTGCGATAAAAGTCTGGCGAGTTGAAGAAGGTAGCTAGGCAACGTTTTACATCATCGTCAATAGCAATGGTTTTCTTTGCAAGAAAATTGGGCAAAGACCTTGAAAAGATGGAAGTCGGAAGGGGCAAGGTCCGAGGATAAAGGGTAGGGGAGCGACAATATTTCCCATTCCATCTCATGCAATTTTTGCTGAGTCGGTAATGCGACATGTGGGTGAGCTTATTTTGATGAGATACGGCTCCATGTCGATTCATGGGTGCTTTCTTTGTGAAAATGGATGAGAGTGGAGACGGACCAACTGTTGTATGTAGGAATCCGCTTTGATGATAGTGTTCTGCGGTAAGAGTTTATAGTGAATCACACTGTGGCAGTTCCACCAGCAACTCGGCATCACTTTCTGTCCATGCAGTGGTGGCTTTACGACCTTCTGTAGGGGTTGTCTACTTGGACCATGCTCTGTGCTGCTTATGTTCATGTATGTAACCCATTTTTCGACACCCGTGACCAATCTTTGCAAAAAGCCCTCCCGTTTTTCTCTTTAACGCAGGGTAATAGCAGTGGAGTACCGCTGCATCCGGTACTGGTCTGACAAAGCATGGGGTATCAATTTCCTCGTTTGCACGAATATCCCAACTTCCGCAGTGATGATCGTCTGCAGTTCCTCTGCCAGTTCCCGTAGTGTTGCATCAGGTTTGGTCGAAAGCACGTTTCACTGCATCATCTTCCATCTCACTACGTCGTCCACTTCTGGGCGCATCTGACAGATTCCTCCCACAAGTGTCGAATTTTCTCTACCAGTCATAGCTCCGGCCCAATAATATCGTTACCAAACGCTTTTCGCAATTTTCCAAGTGGTTCCATCACTTTCACGCCACTCAGTTATTAATTGAGCAATAGGGGACGAATACCTTCCTTCGATATCGCCATCGTATCGTCACCACATGCAACCATTGTCCTCAAAATGAAAGTTGACCGGCGGAAGTTTGAACTGAGCTGTCCTTCCGGTAGCTGATCAATTATGTTTACCTGTCACAATGGACGACGTAGTCTGTTTTCACTGAGAAAGACATGTTGATAACGCCAAATTAAAACTTCTCTCGACTATTTAGCGTTATTTCAATACCAGTTGCTAACAATAAGTATTTATATAAATAAATAAATATATATTTATAAATACAATGCTCTTTTGCAAAGTAACAAGCGATTAGCACAATGGCGGCGTCCTGTCATAAAATTAGACGGAAGTGCCTGACCAGACTAATCGATGATACATGCGCAGATCTCACAAAAACAGGGCGGCCATCTCTCATTGGGAGGACAGTAATCTTTGTCACAACAGCGTACATTCTGTCCTTGGCGTCTATTCTGTCGATCAGTACTATGAGATGTTTACATCACCGCAGGCTCACAGTATCTTCCATTCCACATGCCGCACACGAAGTTTTCCGGAAACTTCTTTGCAATCTGATAAAAAAAACGTGGGGTATGTATGTATGTACGTCCGCAACAATTGAATTTCTCACGCGCGTTGCCTGGCAACAGGAGTATTGCTGCAAGGTTAAATTCACTGAGCAAATTCCCTACTGTTACAAATGGGTTTCAATATTGTATTGCATGTATTTTTTAGAATTTAAACTTTAATTTATTTTTAGTTTTTTAAGTTTTAAATTTTTAGCTTACTTGATATAATTTGTTTTTGTTTTTTTGAATTAAAAAATGTTTTTTTTTTCGTTACATGTGCGAGGCTTCCGGAGCGAACGACGGGCAGCTGTTTAGTTGATTTATAATTATAAACAATGATTTTATAATTTTTATCAAAATATTTCTGCTAAAATTTTACTAGACAGAGGGGAAAGTGAATAAAATCAGACTTACGGATTTGACATAGTTGTCCAGTAAATTTCGGTGGACAGTCAGCTTTATTTTCCTGCATCTTCCAAATTCCCCCGTTGTAAGGATGTCCTAAATTTTATAAATTAATACATTATAATAATGCAAGCACAACGCTATGAGAAAATGAACTGCCCGTTCAATGTAATTCAGATTTTATTACTTAAAATACGTTTTTATTTGCTGTAACTTATTCTTTATTTCAGGATAAATAGTAAATATCGCATTTAATAAGAATCCTTAATGAAGAACCAGCTGCTATCTAGATCCACGAGATATCTGCTATAAGTCTGACAGATCAGTCTTGACGAACGAGATTTCTTGAGATTCACGGGAAGCCCGAGATCTTGACTTTAGCCTCTTTCCGAGGTTTCAAGAAATGTAGAACTGCGACTTTTTATCAGTAGAAAAATGCTACACCATGAATCTATTGTTTAACTGGTTTCAGTCTTATGAAAAGTACACTTCAAATAAAGCAAAAGCCTCGGGCATTTTCTCGTATTTCATTTCATTTAAATTTGTCAATTCAATTAAAACATAAATTGAGACAGCATATTTCTTTTTATTTTATTTTGTGTTTGTTGTTATTAGCAAATGAAATACCTGAAATGTGCATTTCTGCCTATTTGAAGTTCATTAATGTAATGTTGCATTTTAAATTTTGAATGAATTATCTTATCTGAAAGTACAGTAGAACCTCATTATAACGGACCTCATTATAACGGACATCGCTTATAATGGATAGTTTTTTAAAAAAACTATAATAATAGAATAATAAAGGATGCATATGTTTATCTGACGAGTTTTACATTTCCAAGCAAGCGATTAAACATCGATCATTTAATGAAAAAAATTTTTTAACGTGCCCGATGATTCAAAGAATTGAGTAAGCAAACGAAGGCACAACGCTACAAGGAAGGATTCGCAACTTTGTAGCGTTGTTCCTTTGTTTGCTTTCTCAATTCTATCGATCATTTAATTTCGTTATTGTCTGAAATTCCACAAATTGCCGCACACACTCATCAGTTTTTATTCAGTAACCTTTGAGTCATGTCGTTAAGTACTTTTTATAGCTAACTATTGTCCTTTCATTGATGTACACCCTGATGCATTACGCCGATATAGAATTATTTGTTATAAAATGAACTTTCATTAAAACGGACAACCATCAGCCCCAATTAGTCCGTTATAATGAGGTTCTACTGTATTTACATTCTCCTGGGGGTTTTTTTGGTTTGTTTTTGTTTACTTTATAAATTTTAAAAAGTAAAATTTTTTTTTGTTATCTTATTATTTTATTAATTTTTTGTTTGTTTTTGGATCAATATATTTGGAAGCTCTTCCATCTAATATTATGGCCCTAAAAAGGCATTTCAAGGAAAATTAGGGCTTTTTAATATTTTTCTTTTAGTTATCGTTTCCACGTAAAATAACTGCGTAAATTGGATGCTTTAGTAAATGGCAAGTAATAATTTCGAATTCCGTATTTGCTTCATTTTGTAAAATTATGTATTTTAAATTTTTCGCCGACCCTTTCATTGACAGATGAAGTTATAACTGCAAAAGAAAATGAAGGACTGGCGAAGTCTTATAACTGTGTATTTCTACATAATAAAGCAAAGAAAGGAATTATTATTGCAGTTTTTAAGTACTGTCGTAGGAGTCGTCCAGTGGAACAACATCTTCGATTTCGCTGTTATCTTCATTTTCCGAAGCAGAATGTCGCAATGAGATAATGCAAGGTTCCACTCTTTCATCTATCTTTCCGTCAGAAATCAAATACTCGTCTGCAAGTTTATCCACATGTCTGACTGCATTTTTCCAGTTGTCAGATCACATTATTAAGGGCACTGTATCTGCTAGTCACGTTATTAAGGACTTCCTCCCATATCTTATGAGTATTGTTTTCATTAAACAGATTATTAATTATGTTCTCCTTTCAAAAATTTGCTTGCACTGAGCCCAAATTAATTCAGTCGATTTAAATCGCAATGATAGGGAGGTAGTCGTAAAACATTGGGGCTATTGGTATCGCACAGAGAATCAACTATTGGGTTGTTTCATAATTATTTGTCCGATTCCGACAACAGTAACTTACAGAGCCAGTTAAAAGAACGCAGGAACTACGAAACGCGCCTGAAAAGTTAATGGGTTCAGTCCACGTGTTAAAAAAGTTATTTTAGTCAAATTAAATCAGTTTGTGACGTGATGGAGCAACGCGAAGCGAGATTAGTGATTTTGCACGAATTCAAACTTGGGCGTAATTCTTCAAAACGGTTGCCAATGTCAATAAAACGTGAAGTTTCGACACGACGAGCGACAGAACTGTCCGTAGACTGTTTTCAAAGTTCTGTACCGGTGATGATAACATCTATCATAAACCAGGAGCCGGTCGTCCGGGTATGTGTGATGCTGTGCAGTAAAGGCAGAAAGTGGAATAAAAAACAACGTCCACCTTATGTGGACTTAGTGCCGCACTTTCCGTATCACCAACGACAGTTTCCAAATACCTGGCAGCTGTGGACAAGGTTAAAAAACTGAATACCTTGGTTCCACCAAACTCAAACTCACCGAACACCAGCAGATACAGCGCCTGGAAACGTGCATTGTGTTTGGAGGGAGTGCTAGCCTATCTGCGTCGGTTTCTTACTGTTGATGTTACTGTTCTGTTGTCATTCTTACGCTTTATGATAACAGAAAGCGAACCACCAATAGAAGGCTCATTAATGGGGAACCACCCATACAAATGTTCAAACCCGACTTGCACACACAAAAGGTTTTAATCTCTGTTTGTGAACTGCCGAGAGTGTGGTGCGATATGAAGTTTTGCCGTGTGGCCAAATATCACAACGGCCATGTGCTGCCTTCAACTGAACCAGTGTCACCAGATATTATGCAACAAACAACCATCTTTCGTCAATCGTTTGGGTCCCAAACTCCTGCATGATGGAGCACGACCAAATGTGTCTCTTGAAAGCATGCAAAAAATGAACGCCTTGTGATACGAGGTCCTACCTCACCCTCCGTATTCAACAGACTTGACCCCGTCAGAATTTCATAAGTTTCGCCATTTGGACAACTTCTTGATGGTAAACGGTCCGCTAACCAGGATGGTGTGATTCATGCTGTTTAGTGATTTCTTAGACCACTTTCATGCCAGCTTCAGCCATCGTGGCAGTTTTGCACTGAAAACACGTTGGCTACAGCGTACTGATGCCGAGGACAGATATTTTTCTGAATAAAATACACTTCTTTATCTGTTACTGCTGCTTTTATTATTTGTGTCAGAATCGGCCAATAATTATGAAACAACCCAATATATATCTCTTCGTGGCATGATTTCATACATGTTACAGTAATTCGCACTTCAGTTTATCATCGCTGTAAACAATTCAACCAGGCTGCAATATCAGCTTTCCGCATATTCGTCGTAGGGGCTTTTCTCAAGTTGCACGCTATGATACGATGCATTGTCCATTTGCACAATGCTGTGCAAAGGAAGATTTGGTAGAAGCTAAGATTCAGCTTCTACCTTCCCGCGCTCTTTGCTTTGTCGACGTATCCTGGTGATGGAAGCTTTGGATGCACCTGTTGCTGCAGTTACTCTGTCTTGAATTCTTTCTAAAAGTATGTGAAGTCCTTCATTAACTAATTCCCTCCGAAAATATTCTTCTACTTGCAATATAATTTTGCCTGCGCTGCTTTGTAAAATAGTGTGTCGACATTTTGAGAGAAGCCTCGAAAAGATTGTCTCAGATTTTACGTGAATCTCGCGAAATCTCGTTCGTCACGACTGATCTGTAAGACTATAAAATAAGATCTACAAAACATTTCTCTACAAAAAGACAGTAATGTAAGAGAGGGCTTTGCACATTAATCAATATTGTAATGGAGCATTTATATGATAACTATCAACATTAGAAACTCATATCATCAAGATATAAATAACATATTTTATATTGATTGCAGTTGTTACGGAATGCATTGCATTTAGTAAAATCTTATAAATCTATAAAAATGATGTTTGTAAGCAAAGAAATGTAGTGGATATGTATTTTGAAGCAGTAATGTGGAAATTTTACAGAATCAACTGCATCCTGGAAAAGATACTCTTCCAATTGAAACAATGCTTATAAGTTCACTGAGATAGAATTAAAGCAATTTTGAGTAGGTTCTAGCCAGAATCGCAAAAGGATTAACAATTTTAAATCACACCAACATATCTCGTTAGCAAAACCTTAACTTTCTACAATTTGGATCACCAACTACAGTGTACAGTTCATCATCTTTCTTTCTAGGAAGTAAAATTAGGCTGACAATATTTATGCATTACTTTTAGAAAGTGACGGGAATAGGTGCTTAAAAAGTAAATGACCTCAGAGCTAATTCTACCTATTAGTAGCTGATCTTAACGATGAATTGTTTCTTGTAATAAGTCAAAACTAAACCCAGAAATACAACAATGACTTTATCTAGCATCTTATTTATATAAAAAAAAGTGGCAGTATTCATAATAACAGCGTTGCCATCAATACTTTATTACACTTACCAATTTCACAAAGAATCCCACTAAACCTTGGAGGACATTCGGCGCTATCGCTTTGTAAACTCCACTTTCCACCATTTAGTGGTTTCCCTACGAATTCAAAGAATAGTTAACAAAACACATGTACAGTCTTAAATTATTATTAATCTTTCACGTAGACACAACTTCTAATCTTAGATAAATAAGGTTGTTTTTATTATTCGTTTCTAACTATCGTGCACCTTAATCTTTTGCACAGTTTCTTATAATCCCCTAGTTTTTGACAAAAAGGTTTTCTGTTTGGACTGAAATATTTTTTAACATATCAGGCTTCCTTCCTTTCATCGATTTTGGCCAACTATGGACCACGGGCTAGCCCTACCTGACAACGTCAGGGTGAGGCTAGGAAATTCCAGAAGGGGGACGAGATGCACATCCCGTCCAGAAATAACCCTGAGATAGTAAGTCCCAGGAGAGAAACGGACGAAATACGGAGGGTTGTTTACAATCTATGGTAACGATTTGGATTCGGGTCTATTTCCAGAAATTCCCTTTCTCTACCAACGATCATGCTCTATTTGATGGCCATGAGATACTGCTATCGCTCTGCAGCGCAGTTTCCATTGCAGGAGACTATTGCGAAGATCGGGAAGACTTATACATTGCCACTCCTGCTGACAACATTTCCAGAGTCCATTCAATGAACGAGGACTTCGTCTTCCCAAGGCTCGTTTTAATAGTCCAAATGCGCAAAAATCCATGGCGATGCGTCTGGAGACTTCACTGGTATCTCGGTAAACGGTATAGCGTGGATTCCGGTTTGCTGTTCCATTCGTGTCAGAAAATTCTGGGTCGATTTGGACGTATGGCTGGACGCCTTGTCTTGGTGGAGACGGACCATGGAAACGTCGTTTCCGTAAAGAGCAGGTAGTTCCTGTGTATAAATTGCTGTCAGTACGTGATCCTGATAGTACGCCGAATACACCTTTACATTTTGAGCCACCCTCCATATCTGTAGCTTGCCTTGATAGGAATAACCCGCAACGATCATGAATCCCTTCGAAAAAGTTTCACGACATTCTCTGTACCAATTTGGAAACGATTTGGCTCCCACTGAGCGATAGAAAATCGCCCTTGGTTTATTGCAGTCGGACAGATAAACATATGCTTCGTCTAATGCGGCCACATACTTCCATTTATCCCCAGCGAGATGTCGTTCATACAGTTTTCTGCAATTTGTCTTACGTTCTGAAATGTGCTTTGGTAAGAGCTTGTGAACCTCGCTTTTATGTCTCTTTTGAAGTCCCAAATCTTTATGGATAATCTTGTTTACGGTACGAAGAGATGGTTCGCACCATTGGTCCTTTGGGTCGCTGGATTGTTCCCCGTCACCATTTTCTTGACTTTCTGAATGACAGTCTTTGTGCGACTTATAGGTGTCCTTGTATTTGCTTGCTTTTCAGTCCCGGAAATCTGTCCTGTACGGGCCAAACCAACACCAGCCAACACATTATGAACTCCTTTCTTCGAAATGGTGAAACCTCTTTTTCTACATGCCGTAATTATTGCGGAATAACTAAATTTCGCGTCGGAAAGGGCTGTAACGTACCCTTCCCAAAACTGTGACACTTTCGGCGGCATTTCTCCGAACAAACTAACCCGCACCCCTCCACACTAATCTTTAAATACTCACCTGTACGTTTGCATAAATTTGCATACCTACAGTGATTGGTTGCGTCGTCACGCGCCATGCAAATCGTTACCATAGATTGTAAACAACCCTCTGTATAGAAGAAAGAAAAAAACAGCCATGCACTCACCGGGATTTGAACCCGGGTACCGGCACACAGGCCGTACGGCAGACCGACGCCTGAGACCGCACGACCACGCCGGCACGGCCACATATCAGGCTATAATATATATTTTTTACTTTTTTTCCCGAAGCAGCAGAAGATATTAGTTCATTGATGACAAAGTTTAGGTCCCTACCTTATATCCTTCATGACTGAACTATAGAGCATTCAATCATTATTTACGGTTATAAAATTATAATAGAAAAAAGCTTATATCTATCGTAACGTTAAATAGCTAATAATGTAATGTAATGTAATGTGGTGAGTGTGGGTGGCTTGACAGCCAAGCACCGCGACCTGAAAGATCTATTGTGGTATCCCACGGAAACAAGGATAGACGGAGAGAAAGACTGAGAAAGGATGGTGTGAGAAATGCAGGGAAAACGGGAGAACCCCGGGAAAACCTGCCCAGCGCGGATCGCTACCATCAACGAAACCCACATGAGAACCGAACTTCGGTACTCAAGAGGTGAGAGGCCAGTGTCTTAGCGACATCGCCAACTGCGCGGCTAGCTAATAATAGTTTTTAAGAGATTTTAAATAGTTGGTCCATTTAATTTATTGATTCTCTTCATTGTCCAGCTCAAAAGAAGTAGCTTCCAAGAAAACTGTTTTATTTGAAAAGATTGATTTCAAATTGGTCCAATACTTGCTATATCGCTTTGCTTAATTGCTTCGTAGAGAACTTAAACAGAAGATTCCCGGAATACAAAATAATTTAGTCAGAGTTGCTTTTGAAAGGTGTCCTAAAATGCGAATTTTTCAATGAACCATTACACTGTTTAATTTCTGTTTCGATAAATAAATGCATTGCTATTGTTAATTACTAAACTAGACACAATCATAAATCCCGTATATTCATGTTATCCCACCAATATGTTAACAGTTAAACAATGACCTACCGTATTCACAGAATTTCCCATAAAATCGTGGTGGACAGTCAGCCATATTGTCTTCTATAATCCATTTCCCTCCGTGAAATGGATAACCTATAAAAGTAGCAAATATCAAGAAAAGCTCATACATGTCAAATGAAAATATTCTGATGTTTGGTTAAAGAATGGTTAGTGAGTTTCTGGTTACAGATTTTTTTAATGCACTACATACAATTTAGTCAAAATTAGGATTAAAGTGGGCATTTTTCGATGTTAAATTGCATCAACATTACTTTGTTTTGTAAAATTCCCATATTTCTTTAGTAGTTCCTTTCTCCTATTAAATTATTTCTAACATCACTCCAAAATTAAAATGTAAACTACATTTAATATCAAAAAAGCAAATTTTCGAGAAGAAAACGTCTTCTCTTTTTGAAGCTTTAAATAACAATTAGTTGAAGAAGTTAAATTTTTGATATTAAATAATAGTTTACATTTTAATTTTGGTGTGATGTTAGAAATTACTTTGTTTTCTCTACTGCTGAACAGACTTTGTATAAACTGATAGCATTAAAAAATCCCTTCTTTAGATAATACTTTCTTATCAAATATTTAAAAACATCTCAAGGATTTTCTTTAGTTTCATTGTTATCCAAAGTTCATCTTTTATAATTTTAGATTTAAATTGAAAACCACTTGTAAGTCAATTTCACTAAATAATAATTCGTTTCTATATTTTAACTTATTTTTTATCTTACTTTCCTAAGAGAAGTTCAGTCTGTACGTGTGTCTTTTCCTAATAAACTTTACAACCACTCGATAGATCTTCTTAAAACTTGGTATTAGCATTTTAGGAGTCCAGACAATCGGACTTTTATACTCGAAATGTTTTCCAAGTCGAGGAGTCAACAAAAAATTCCCAAAGAAAAACATTAGAATCAAAACAATGGATATGAATCCATTTAGCTAATCTAGTAATTTGCGCGTCGTTTGATATGATTGAATCATACTAATAGGCGAAAACCGGATGTACGTTTGTTTGTCATCAAAGCGGAGAGAGTCGGAGAAATAACCAATCACAGTGCAGCGTTGGAACACGTCAGTCGTGACGTCACGCCCATTTGTAGACATGGCGTCTCTACTATTCGCCCAGTAAAGCTCGACGGAGTGCGATTACACAATTATTATCAGCGTATTGAGATTTTCTTTCACACATACATGAAGTTTATACTGAAATGCATGAAATTCATGCGTCAGAATTTATCAGAGGGTTTATAAAACCTCGGTTTTTACATAATTTCAAAGCATCGGATGTGTTCCCATGGAATTCTGGGATAGCTGCAAGCTCGCTACTGAACGAAGTGAACTTTATTTCCAAATGGAGCTTCAGATCTCATCACATCATTCAACAGAAGGTCAATGCAATGACAATTCAACATAGACAACTCATAAATGATAATGAGTTTTGCATCTCTCAATTGTTGGGCATCTCGAGAATTGGGACGCACTGTAAATAGAATTTGTATTGAATGTACAAATTTCCGCTACAAATAGATCGAATGCAACAGGGTTTATACATTTTATTCCGTGAAAAATTTCACGGTATTTCAAAAATATGGAATTTGTTTTACTTCCGTGAATATTTAACGGGTTGCAACTAGTATAATCTGAATTAGAAAATTTCAATAAATTATGCGAATTAATTTTTTGCAGAAAATGGAAACTTTGGACTGTTTGTAGACAGTAGATGTTAGAATTTATGAATAAATGTTAAAGGCTTTTACCATTTTCAAGTCTTAAAAGAAAGAAAAACAATAAAGAAATGGAAGGGAATAACATTTAACAAGAAAAGTAGGTTTTAAGTCTTTGAGGTCCTTGATTTTCTTATGGGGCTCTTCAAATTCAGCCAATGAGGATTTGATTCTTAGTTTAATGATGTCCCCAAAAAAATACAGATTTAAACAAGAGATTGATGTCGATGTAAAATACTCATTCATGGCTTTAGGTTCCTACACTAACAACGTCAAATCAACAGAAATTCTTTGACAATGGAAATGCTTACCTATTTCGCAGATTTGTCCACCGAAGCCAGGAGGACATTGAGCTGAATTGGTTGTCGCGTTCCACACGCCCCCATTCAAAGGAAGACCTAATTAAATTACACAGGAATATTGGAATGAACTCATTTTAATTTTAAAGCAATAATAAAGTATTATGCAAGAGGAGTAATAAAAATGAATAAAAAATGAATAATGTACAGAATTCTAAGTTTTTATGCAATTAACTAATGTTAACTAAAGGAAGAAATATTGCGTACTTCGTTGTGTTTTGGATCTGCCATACTTAGTACAAATAGTATAAATATTGAGGTTCCATACCCTTAACCCTTTAACTGCGCAATTAAGCTGAAATAGAGCTCCCCATAGGCGCAAAAAAAAAAGAATTATTATTTTTTTTTAATTTTTGCATAATTTTATTAATTATAACCTTTTACTTAAGGAAAAAATTAAAAAAAAATATTTTAATGACTACACTTCTGCTGATTTAACTTTAAATGATGAACTTCAGGACGTGTTTTACAAAACGACAAAAAAAAAATTTTTTCAAAATATATTTTCAAACAGCTATTCATTTGGAATTATGTCCAGTACAACAAAAAAATCCACTTATTGTTCACCATAACTGTGCTTTTAAAATGTTTTCTTACTGTGAAAATCACGAAAACACTGCCCAATACACAGTCCCACTCCACACTCCTGACACCATGTGCTCACTAGTTTCCTGCGCTTCTCCCTACGCTGCGTATTCATACAGACGTGACACTGTCTCTGCGGCTTGGCTCTCTTCTCCGTGGGTGGGACGAACTCCAGGTAGTGTCGTAAAATGACGTCTTTTCCCAAGAGCCGATCTGGTGCTAGGTTAGTGGGGGTCGAACGACCAGGGTGGGGTTGAGACAGAGTGCCGTATTTCGTGAATATTTGGCGCACTACAGTTAGACTGAATTCCTTCAGTGACATGCTGCTTCCAGTTTTCACGGAATGGAATCGGTATGCATTTAGAAGCGTCACATCTATCAAATGAAAAAACATTTTCTTATACCACTTGACTGATTTCCTCATACATTCCACTGAACTGATTTCCATGTCTGACTTGTCTACCAATCTCATATTTTTTGTATAGTCTAGAACTGCGTCAGGTTTTTGTATAAATACATTATTCCTCCAATCTCTCTTGTCGCTTGCAACCAGTTTCCCTCGGTGAACCGTTGTTAGCATTGTCACATCGCGCTTATCGTGCCATTTGAGAGCTAACAATTGTTTCGAACTTTTGACATGGTAGTCTCCTGGCTTGCACTTTCCTGGGAACGTTGGCATACCTTTTCTATTTATTCTGACTGTCCCACATGATCCCGTACCATTATCAAGTAAATATTTACATAATCGTGGACTAGTGTACCAATTGTCAGTGTACAAAATGTGCCCATTACCTAAATATTTCTCCATCATTTTCATTACGACAGCACCAGATATGCCTAAGTCACTTTTAGGAATTTTAGTTGTCTTCCCTGTATATGTAATCATATCTAATATGATTCCCGTCTCGCAATCACATAAAACAAAGAACTTAATTCCAAATCTGTGCCGCTTTGAAGGAATGTATTGTTTGAATGATAGCCTACCTTTGAAAAGCATGAGCGATTCATCTATTACGAGCTTCTGAAAGGGATTGAAGGAGCCACAAAATTTTTCCTTTAGCATGCAAAAAATCGAATCAATTTTGTGCAAGGGATCTTCTACATTTGCGGCATCATTGTTGCAAAAATGCAAAAACCGAAGAATAGCCAAAAATCTGTCTCTAGACATGTACTTCCCGAAAACTGCCGTTTCTATCAATGGATCCTTTGACCAGTACTCATCAATTGAATGCTTCTTTACATGCGGCATCAACATTGTCAAGCCCAAAAACATATACAAATCATTCTCACTACAATCATGCCAACGGCGCATTCTGGAAAATTGTGACAATGTCTGTGACTCAATACAATTATTGGCGTAACGATTAGTTTCACTTACAATGTGTTCCACGATACCTCTGTCCAAAAAAGCCTCAAAATATTCCAACAGATTGTTTTCATCGCGAACAACAAAATCACCACTTATTCCGGCGCTTGTAAAGTCAAAGTTCCATGCGGTGGCACAAAATTTCGTCCGCTCTTCCACTCGAAGACTGGATCGGGGCTCTCTCCTCTTGTCTCATCTTCACTGGATGACTCAACAGGATCTTCAACGTCTTCATAACTATCTTCAAACTCTGAAGAAAAAACTTCTTCTTCATCGCTGAGTTCATCAAGAACAGACACTATATCTCGTGACGAAAATGGTCTCTTCCCGGGGCGGGGTCCGCGCGACGAACCTGCACGACTTTCTCTCGACATTTTTCAAGGGTTACTGAGGGTTCCTGGCAGCTACCGAAGGGCAATAAAAATA
>JAFIDM010000006.1:49787365-49806805 GCA_023159025.1 Thereuonema tuberculata
CACCAAATTTTAAATCTTTGAAAGCAGCATAGACTGTAGGCTGACGTCTCCTGGTATCACTAAGTTATTAAAAACTTTTAAATATTAATATTAATACGATAATAATAAAAGCATAATAATAAAAGAAAATTATCATCTTACCCGAGGTAACATCATCTGGTGAAGAAAATTAACACAAGATCCAGTCTTTATAGGCCAAGACACAGTTCTAAACCAATGATTATTCAGATGTAGATGAGGTAAACTGATATTTGCAGTAGGGATGTAGGAAGTGAAGAACCAATCCATTTTTAGAATGTTTCAATATTGTCTATAGAGTTCTCGGCTATTAAATGATGAATGTTGAAGTAAAGACTGGCATTTAACTCAAAATACGGCTATATCTTGAACGACGAATATAAGTTTAACGTGCGTGAAATATAATTGATGGAAAAAAAGTCAGCCTACACACATACTAAGAAAATAAAATAAAAGGGAAAATATAAATAAAATAAAAACGTAACACGATCGATTTCGTTAACACTCAGGCTAACATCATCTGGTGAAGAAAATTAACACAAGATCCAGTCTATAGACAATATTAAACCATTCTAAAAATGGATTGGTTCTTCACTTCCTACATCCCTACTGTAAATATCAGTTTACCTCATCTACATCTGAATAATCATTGGTTTAGAACTGTGTCTTCGTCTATAAAGACTGGATCTTGTTTTAATTTTCTTCACCAGATGATGTTAGCCTGAGCGTTAACGAAATCGATCGTGTGACGTTTTTATTTTATTGATATATTTTTTTCCCTTTTATTTTATTTTCTTAGTATGTGCGTAGGCTGAACTTTTATTCCATCAACTACTAAATAAACATCCACTGAATTGTTTCAGAGAATTGACAGATAGAACCAAGAAAGACACAAAAAAATGGTTAGATAGCATTTTTACAAAATATGAAGAAAGTAGGGACAGGCTTTGATTTAGATACAAGCCATGGATGCCAAAAATAAAACTATTAACAAGAATTTAGGCTATTTAAAAGAAAAATAACTAAAATTTCAATTAAAATTTCTATTTAGTCTTTACTTAAATAAGGTAAGCGCTGAAAAATGTGACATATTAACTGTTCCTTTCTATTATTTTTGCAATATCTCCTAATTCTTTTGACCAATTAGGATAGAACTTATCCAGTCATTCATCGTTTAGGAAAGACAGTCATTATTAAGACATCATCCTATGGAAAATAGGATCAGCTACCTTTTCAGTTCTCTTCCAGTATTTACTATGGGATCTGTTGGCTAAGTCATAGATGAGCCACTTTTTCAGATTGTTTTCTTGTATTTTTTTTAATATAGAAAGACTACAAAGAAACTGCAGCAATAAAAGAAATATTTTAGCTTTTAAATATTTTTCTGGATTTAAATGATTTATAAAAAAAAAATTCCAGTCTATGGTAAGTATGTAAATACTTTATCAAATAAATAATAAAAAAATCCTTTGTATCGATTTCATTGATTAAAATAATTAATGATGTTGGAATTCCTCTTTTTTATTGAAGTCATATATTATGACAAAAATTAATCATATCGATATGGCTTTGAATTGATTTCATTTTTAATACAAATATTAGACTATGAAAAAAATGCCGGAAATCCAAATAAAGTTACCTCTTGGAGTTAATACCTTGAAAAAGAAAAAACTTATCATTAATTCAACTATTATATAATGATTTAGAAAACTGTATCTAAACGATCTTTATCAATTTCATTCATTATCTACCGGATTCAAAATCACTCACCTGGAAATAGCAGAAATATATCAATAGTAAAGAGCAGTAAAAATGCAACAAAGAATAAACTCAACAGCAAATATCTCAACCTGTAAAACCAAATATTTGCAATTAATATCATCTTTTAAAACAAGAACATAAAAAGTTATGCTGATAAATGACATACATTCATGCATAATGAAATACTAAAATAATCCTATACATATCAATTACAAAGTCTATGGAACTGGATTATTTAACACTAAGATTAGAAGAAATTCAATACTGTTGGTGCCAACTGTTACATATAACTTTTTTTCTGTAAGGTACAGTATATACATATCGTAGGAAAAGATATACAACCATTTGCCCTACATTTATATGTGAAGCACTTCCACCCGCTCCTTCAAATTGTTCTGTAGTTCTTTCCATGCTTTGTTATTCCTTTCCCTCGTAGAGTTTGTCATAGAGATTTAGGAGCTTGATTCGCCTTTAGCCTCATCACCACTTTAAAACGTATAAAACAAAAGTGATTTGCCCTTGGAGAGAATCAGACCCCATATCCATGGGAGTCCACGGAAGTTTTTCTAGGGGGAGGCAAAAGAAGATAAGTAAAAAGCATAAATGAAATGCAAAAAATTGCCTCAAGCAGATTTGAACTCGGTAACCATACCTCCAACGGTCAGCATTTAACTGCTGCGCCACACCACAACTTCCATTGTGGAGACAGAAGTGAGTTAATAAGCCAAAACTTGAAAATTATACAAGAGTGTCAAGTGGATTAAATCAGGGGAAGGGAGAGATGTGTCTAGGTTTCAATTGTAGCCTGTTTTTTCCGCAGGGTCCTAAAGAGGAATTCTGCAAAGTTTGGTCTAGATCGCTCAAAGGGCTTAGGAGTGTATAGCAAACAAACTTCCTCTTTTATTTTATAAAAGATAAACAAGAAAAAAACAAAAGAAACAAGAAGCGAATCAGTGAAGTTGTTTCTCGCCGTATTCTCTATCTGTGATTTCTAAATACATCATCAGAGCAGATTAATCAATAAGTAATGAAGCACGTGCAAAGGAAGCCTACAAAAAGAGGATACAACAGTTTTTTTCCTTAGTTGTTATTCTAACATTCACTGCCACGTGATACTTTACTTGATTTTTATGTAATTGTTCTTACCTGCCGTGGTCGACTTCCTCCGTATTATTAATTAAATGTATCTTTGTTTTTTTGTTTTTTGTTTTTCGCATGGTGAGTGAACAGTGTTTCTAGAAATTTTAGGAGTTGTCAGATATCGTATTTGCTAACATCTTGTGACGTAAGTGTTTCGCATCATCGAAGGAAGCAGAGATGACTGAGTCCAGTAACTGGTAATCACATCAGCTGATTTGTTTAACGGACCCTAGATAGTTTATTTAATTATTTAACTTATTTTTCATATAAACCAAATATGTTTTAATGAACAAGATATAAAACCATGGATCTAAAGGAAGATGTAATTGCTAAATGAAATAGTAAAAGAACAGTACTGTAAATGCTGGTCAAACTTCAGACGAAAGATGATCGTACGTGGTGATATTTACTTAGACTGAATGGGAAATATTTTCCTGTCATTCATTCTGCTGAGATTATTCATACAATAGACAGTAGAAGTTGCTGATTTATCTTTACAGTTTTGTTTGGTCAAATCTACAAAAACATCAGAGTGTAACAAAATGGTAATAACACAGAAACACGGTTAGGTTTATTCTAGAACACCGCTTGTGTTCTACTATCTCATTGATTTTTGTTTCATTATCCATGTACTTATTTTTATAAATGATCTTTCTCTTTGAAGCTGTTCTGAGCCCAATCATTTCTGAGTCAGTCAGATCCATTTTCATTAGGACACATTTCCAACTAAGGAGATACTGCGAAAAGGAAATCCTACTTATCTGTCCAAAACTATCTGTGAGGAATTCATGGAATCAATGGCTCAAAAGTGTTCATCGTTGTCGAAGTAAATTCTTCTGGTTGTAATAGTTTAACTATTGATTCGACACCAGATGTATCACACATAGATCAATTAAGTGTTGTACTTCATGGGCAGCAGCATATTGATGGTTTTTAACCTTTCTGGGACCGAAAAATCATACCGGTAAGAAAATGGCATTTAAGGGTATCCAGGATTTTCGAATGGAACGGATTATAATGGTTGTTCAATCAAAAAAAAAACATTTTTTTTTCTTTTTCGGATGAGGGCGGGTTTACAAAACAATGAACAACCAAACCAAAAAAAAAACCGCCCAAAATCCTAGTTGAAACAACCACCAACCCCCCCCCCCCCCTCCTACACCCCAAAAATGGCAAAACAAGTATTACAGCACTTATAATATTTACAAACTAAATTTTTAAAAATATATAGGATGTTAACATATCCAGTCGTACAAGCGGATGTTTCAGGTTTTTGAAAAAATAAAATAAATTAATAAATTTGCCCCATACGTGCCCTATGCAGCCCATTCACTAACTCTGATAAACCTCGTATCACAATCTATTATCCTTTTTAGAAACTAGAAACTAAGACGAAAAGAAAAAAAGGAGAGGTTCTGTACAAAGCAACAGAAGACAGAGTTTTCCTTTCTAAGTAACATGCCAAAAATGTCTTTTCGTTTGTTGAAATTGAAAGACACTCTATTACTCTCAAAAAAACTACTTGATGTTTATCCTGAAGTTTTGGGCAGTAATTTCTCTATTGCTTCAGCAGTTTCACGCAACTTTGAGCAGTAACTTCCATACAACAAAAAGTGTAAAATCAGATTCAGTCATGTTAAACTTAGTAATAAAACAAATTGCATATAGCAAAATTCATTGCATGTTTCCAAATGTCAGTATTGTCTTGCTTATATTTTGAAAAGACATGCTTACAAGTTACACAACTCAGCTTTCATTTCTCGACTCAAGGATAACAAAGTGTCAAAAGAACAGTTTTGCGACAAGGCAGATTAGAAGGCCTTGCTTATGCTAAGTACAGACAGATTTCCTACACCAAGTTAGTTTTGAAGACTTGATCAAAGACTTTGTAATTAATAAATCTAGACGGGAAATATTTTAAAAAGTAAACAAAATTATAGACAAACCTTTGCTTATATTTTTTAATGTTACTTATTGTTTTTGTTAAACAAATAAAAATTTAAGTAACAAAAAGCTTTTATTTAATATAATCGTCAGGACTTGCCTGAAGACAACTGAAAAAGATTTATAAATTTTTAAACTCATATCACGTTAAGAAATCACAATGTCTTGTAGGTTAAGCATTGGAGAAAACGAAGCTGAGGGTCCACCTTTATGGGGATGAGCTTAGTGCCGGTGCTGCACCCACAGAGCAAAAGATATCTGTTTTACTCTTTTTTAATATCAAATTCAACAGGGATCTTTTTTTATTTGTCTCTAAAATTTCAGCTTCGAAAGAAGCCTAGTTGATAAGTAACTACAACCGGTGGACTTGGAACAGATTATTACAGGAATTTAATAACGTCACTCATTTCATAAATAGTAATGAAAAAAAAATTGCTTGCAAATCAAGATATACTAACTCTCACCGCCTACATAATAATTAAATGCTCAACATGTTTTCAAGATGACGTCACAAAAATAGAACTCACAAATGATGACACGATCTAATTAAAGGCAGAATGAAGGACTAATTACATCATAGCCACGTCTCGTTTTAATCTCAATTACAAAGGTATACAGTGGGAAAATTTTCATTATTATTAATGTCTTTTACAAGTTTTTGGGAGCCGACTTCAAAAATGTAACTTTTTCTTTATCACGGAAGGTCTTTTTCGATTTCTTATAAAGAAGTTATAAAGCAAAAAAATCCAGAAACCCAGTGACTGTTACTGTAAGTAAATTCGTTCTCGGTTGATATCAAATACAGATTTAATAAAAAAAGTTCATGATTAAACCTTAAAATGTTACTGTTCACATGTAAAATATAATGAATGAAAGCTAGACTGCATAATATATGGTACCCCAATGGCCTGCGACCGTGGTGACTTGGTGCATACCTGTTACCTCAAGATCGCAGTTAGCCAGATGAGGGTTAGTTTCTCTAGTAAAAGATTGTGTACAAAACCATTTTGAAATAAGCATTCTACTTTTTACTAGTTAAATGTTCGTTTCCCATTATCCGCCATCTTCAAAATAGTGCCACGGCTGCTGTCCATTGGGTGGCCATTCGTGGCACCATGTTCTGCAGTTTAACCGAAGAAAAATAGAAGAATTTATATTTTTTTCCCAAAAAAATTGCTGCATTTTACAACGTCTTCTTGTGATATGATTGAAACGTTTGAAATGTATTTTTTAATTGTATTCGTTTTACAGTAATTAAAATAACCTTTCAAAGTTAAAACAAATTTTGAATGAGTTTAATTTTGCAGACGTGTTATCAACAACAAAATGGAACAAAAGATTATGTTACCTTTTCTTACTGATATGTGTTCCAATATTCTGCAACATTATCGAAATACAATATTTACATCTGATTCAAATCAGATTGTGAATAAATTTCACTCAATTCAACTTCTATTCAAGTCGTTTCTTATTATCAATCACATACACAAATTATGAATGTCTGAAAGTATTTTCGGTCAAAGAGTAAAAGTCATTCCCTATTATAGGAAATAAAGCAAATCATAGAAATAAATATCTCTCCTGTGCTTTAAGAACTGTAGCAAATATAGGACTCTATTTGTTTTACTGTGGAGGTAAATTAAAGGAGAAGCTATTTCGGTATAAAAACGAAAATTAAAAACGTAATTTCTAGGAAAAGTTGAAGAACATGTTTCAACATTTTAAGTAAAATCGTAAATAAATTATAAATAATTTAGTAATATTTTTCAAGCTTGGGGTTACTTTATTAATTAACAAATTTCGTTTCCAAATAAGTTGCAGTTTCTCTCTTGTAGCTAACCAATAAGCATTTGATGAAAATAAAAATTCTCTATTAATCCGTTGTTATTTATTAATAATTCAAATACGCAGTTTGAATTTTTATGCTTTACAAAAAATTATTGATGCCGGCGAACGGTGGGCACATGAATTTTCTCACTAATTTTTCATAAGTGAGTTTTTTATTGTTCATTTTTTTCTCTTGAAGCACCACTGCGATTCCGATAATCATTCTCTCTTTAGTTCATCTCAATAATGAGAATATTGGACGTCTTATGTTTCATCAAAGTTATGAAGAACTTTAATTATTATCAGTATTCATTGTAAGACAACCTAACAAACAAAGCATACAACCATCATTTTTAGCCCCTCGTTAACAATGATCTAAAGAATTCTGAGACGAATAACACTTTCTTTTAGGTTGCATACAGTAAATAAGCATATTAAACATTCTATCAGATCTTGGGGGATGCAATTTTAGTGTCTTCTGTGTAGATGTGCATTTCTTCCGCTTTTCTAATAATTTTTGAACTACTGAATTTATCTTTTTGAAACTTTGCATTAATTCTTAAAGAGACGATTTAATATTCACATTCCAAGGTCTTTCTGTAGGTCTTTGTTGAAAAATTAGCACAAAAAGGTAATTGCACTCCATAATTGCCATCGCATGGATTGGGGGGAGGGGGACTTGGAAGAATTTGTTAATTGAACAGACCAATGCCCACGTGACAGCCAAGCATGCATTCACAATACTTAACTGGCCTATTTTTAGAGAAGCAGCTTCCCATATTTGGTGGAGGACATCCAACTATATGTTCCAGTATGGTATAGCTTCCAAACCAAGTGCAGCTTCTCATTACCTAGCTTTTCATCCATATATTATTTCAACCATTTAATATCTTGGAATAAACATTAAAAAAA
The DNA here is from genome assembly GCA_023159025.1 of Thereuonema tuberculata. Classification (NCBI taxonomy): domain Eukaryota; kingdom Metazoa; phylum Arthropoda; class Chilopoda; order Scutigeromorpha; family Scutigeridae; genus Thereuonema; species Thereuonema tuberculata. The sequence continues at coordinate 49,794,968 of JAFIDM010000006.1, forward strand.
TAGCTTTTATTCAATGTAGATGTTTGTCTTCTTTAATCCTTTCTCACATCACTTCCACATATGAGAAAGTATGTAAGTCAGAAAGTATGTAAGTAACTTATATCACAAAGGTTCTTAGCTGATACTTCCAGCTTTCATTTGACATTAAAAAATAAGCTGTTGATTTAGAATGTGATGGATTGAATAAAATTTAATGTTAATATTTCTCCTACAGAAATAAAATGGTTTTCATAATGCAATAAAAAAAACTAAGATTTACTATAGATATGTTTCTGTCAAGTGAAGAATAGGAAGCATTTAAACATTTATATAGCTTCCGTTTTATTTACTAGGAGACTGCAGTATTCTTAAAGAGATGGTACAAGTTGTAACTGTTCTCTACTGAAAATATGGAATTGATAAGTTTCCAAGATATTCAATGTATTTGGAATTTTCAAACACGCACAATTCCATTTTTGACCATTAATAAAAGCTGCACCGCTACAGGTCAATCAGGCCCTTGGGTTTACACTTTCAGTGATTCTAAACCAACAGCACTAGTTGAGGTCAGATGCATTTTTGACAATTATCTTTAGTTAAGTTACAAAGCTAGGAAGAGATGAAACGTTACAAATGAAAAAAATTGCATAAGACAATATTTTAGTTAACTGATGAATTATTGTGCCTAAGCTCACTACTTAAGCGGTTGAAAGAGTTGGAGGTTTATTACAAATATCACAATAGTTATTTGAAATTTTGTATCACTAAATTAATATTTGTTGGATCTTTCTTTGTTTTCAAAAAAAGAATTAACGTGCCTCAAATTAATAGAAAAGAATGGGAAAAAGACACAAAAATAAAAAATATCTGAGCATTCATCGGTGAGAGTTTGAGACGGACCATTTCGTCCTTTTTTAGGGACTCATCAGCCAAACCCACTCACCAGATGAAATGCTCAGATAGTGCAAAAGTAATAACGGTATCCACACCCGCTTCTGGCTGTGGCTTTCCTTCAAAAGAAACACATTTAAGAAAAAGAAACAAAACAGGCATAATTTCAAATCCTGTCCTGAGAATCTATCAGGTGCAAAGGAATTTGAATACAAAAACAACCAAGTTTAACCCAACCTGGTTTATTTAAACAAAGAGGTGCCTCAAATTAAAAGAAAAGAATGAGAAACAGACACAGAAATAAAAAATATCTGAGCATTCATTGGCGAGAGTTTGGGACGGACAAAACAGTCTGTCCCAAACTCTCACCGATGAATGCCAAGATATTTTTTATTTCTGTGTCTTTTCCCCATTCTTTTCTTTGTTTTCAGTTGGTGTGTGTAATCAGATATATAATATCTGTCAGCTAATCAATGGTATCTCTGGGATTATGTAAAACTGCCACCAACTCTTTGCCTCATGTGGAGACAACTTCAACCAACTCAAAATTAAGTTTTTGTACCAACAGTAAGGTATGACAGAATTTATATGACGACGTGGGGTGTAATTAAGCATGAAATAAGAGGGAATACTGACAAATTATTCTAAAGAGAGGCCCTTTCCTTCATTTGTTGCAACTCTCAACAAATCCCAATGTCTGCTTATGAAAAATAAAATTCAGTGCTCTTAAGTAGAAGGAGTTAATGGGGAACCAACTGAATGTTTTGCCATGGTCCTGATATTACCAGGATATAAACCCTACTAGAAATGTGTAGAACACCTCTTGCAATCTCATTTCCAGAAAAGCACCGGAAAGCCAGTCAACAAAGAATAGTTTCTGGAAGCTGTGATAGACGAGGGCAACAATTTTCTTCCTCAGGACACTTACTATTCACATAAAACACTTATCCTAAAACTCATGACTTCTATTTTGCTCTGACACCATAAAGTAATTGTTATCCAGAATCTTTTATTACAAACACATTTAAAAAGAAACTTTTTTCCAATATAAGCTTTCAGAATATAAAAAATCCTGAAGTTTAAAATTAGCATTCTTCGATCTAATAAGTGCAAATTATACAAGACATCAAGTTTTAAAACAAATTTTAAAAACTTTCAATTGTATTAAATTCATAAGGAGATATAGGAACAGTTTTCATCCCTAGTGGCAAATTTATTTTAATTTTTTAAATGAAGGCATTGTTAAGAATGCCTGATATTTGCTTAACACTTCCGCTGCCGATCTTGCACCAGCGCATGATTTGGCTTCGATGCCAGCATCGTTAATACCACATCATGCACTGGTGCGAATCGGCAGCGAAGCCACATTGCCCGCTGGCGCTAGATTGGCAGCGAAAGTTAAGAGCAGAAATACAATGGTGCAGAAACGTCTAACTTGCAGATACTATCCTTCACCAAGGAGATACCATCCATCTCCTTCAGTTCCTGCTTTTGCATTCAAAGTAGACATAGTTTTTAAACATCAGTAAAGATGCATGAAAAAAATAATTTGACATCAGTTTATGTAAAACTGTTTGGAATAAATTAATTGAACGGATTATGTGGAAACTTCGCAAACTGCACAAACAGTAGTTGTAACTGCATTTCAAACAATTCAGTTCAAAAACTTTAAACAAATAAATTTTCACAAAATTTTCAACTTAATTTTTTTTTGTACTATAATAATTTACTGCTTTTTATTCACTTTGTTCCTCACTTTTTAAATTACGCAATTTGACTAGATAACTTTGGTATTCCAAACACGTCAATAAAAATAAACTAAAAAATTTTAATACAGCATGATGAGTCAATAACTATCTGAATGTAATTATAGTTATTTTCTATAGTGTGTCGATTGGTTGTTCATGCATCATGAGACACGGTACCATGAGCTGCAATTTGACTAGTCTCTTCCAGTGTCACTGTAGTAGTAGGCTGGCTTTAGGCAGGTGAAAATTGGGTGGTTCTGTGCTGGGGATTCCTGCTGGCCATCAGTTTTTAGGATGTGCTCTATTTTCTTCACGAATGGATGGATGGGTTGATGGCAAACAGCACGCCTGATGGTCAATTGAAGAACTTTAAAGACCAATCGATTTGTATCTGTTTATACGAAATTACTGACTACAAAATTGATTTTAAGAAACAGAGATCATCTGTGCCCTATGTTTTCGTGGATGCTTCCAGAAAAAGCTACATTATTAACCAAATTAATAACAGAATTCCAGCCTAAAAATTTGAAGCGACTAGACCTTGAAATCTCAAAAACCTAGTGTCATTTGTTGAGATTTAACAAAAAATCTGAAAACTCTTGAAAACAAAAAAATACAAAAAGATGAAAAAATGAAATACTTCCTGTTTCAGTGAAAACATTCTCTCACCTATTCGATGCATAGAAAAGTTATTTTTATATAAATAAATGTTTATTTTCGTAAATAAAACATAGGTGTCACGGTAATTGCCAAGTGCTAAGAAACCAAGCTTCAATCGATTCCGTCAATACGCCATGTTGGGATCTCGTCAATGAGACCTTCACATGATTTCCAGATGGATGGATGTATTCTTGCTGGTTGTGCAGTACACTCAAAATACCTTGATGAAAAACTGTTTAAACATGCAACGACCAGCAAATTCCTAGCCAACATCCTGCACAGAACCACAATTCTCATCTGTCTAAAGCCTGCCTTATTAACAAGATTCTACTGTTTTCCTTTCGTACACCTGAGGAAGAGCAACCAATGATTTTGGACATTTATTTTTCTGGGAGGATTGTGAATGATTTCATAGGCACAACTACCACTTGTTTGAAGATGATTTTTGCAACTATATTAATATTGACTACCTTTAATCAAAATATTGGTAAAAATTCCTTTAACATCAACTGCTGAATTTCTCAAGTCTTATTCCTAGCTAAACTGTAGAGCAAAAGTTCTATTTTACATTGAATGCATTTGATGGATTTCAACCTCTTTGTACACTTTCAATCCACTAAAACACATCACAGATCACTGTTTTTATTATAGTAAGCAAAGTGCAGTGCAACCATTGTTAATATCGCCACAGTACCACAGACAGCTGATCAAGATCACATTTAGATTTACTTGGTTTCATAGATTTCCGATTAGTCAACGGCATCATGTCATCAATTGTAGACAGCTGTCCTCTTTATGAGATGTCGTACAGCTTTTCATTATTTAATGATATTTGGAAGTACGGATTTCTAGTGCATCAATTTTATTTTATTTTTTTTAATTTCATTTCTGGGAAATTAGTGCCATTACTGTAATACTCTTAAGTAAATCTGTACCAAACTTACGGCTACACAAGAAGAGATATATATATACAATGGCTCATGACATAAGTACATCTACCAAACAAAGAGTAATTAATAATTAACTATTCACATAATTATTGACTCGGCCACTAGAATCAGATGTGATTTTACTGTTCTTAACCAGGAACAAATCCTTAGGCATGGAGAAGGAATGTTTGCTTATCTAATAATCTATCACAAAAAAATAAGTCACGTACTAAAATTCTATATAATTAATTAACTGAGATATTGTAATATGTAGCCGTATATTACATATAATAATATATAGAATATAGGTGGATTCATTTTGTTGGTATTCTGCCTTTACCTCTCTATTGCCTTCATTTAGATGTATAGGAAAGGTCGGTTTAAACCAACATGTTTTTACATTAATATAAAGACAGTAAAAATGGTAGAAGATTAAATTCATTCCTTTTTTAATATTTTCCAATTTTAATTTAGAATCTTGAATTTATTATCTTTTGATTTTTATAGATAAAAAGTTAACAAATACAAATAACAAAGCAATACTTATATTCAAGTTAGTTTCTTTGTTTTTCTTTCAGAAGATAGTCACTAAATAATAACTTTATTGGAATGCTTTTTTTGTCTACAAATCCAAGTCATTTGACACCATTTAAATAAATAGGAAAGATTGAAAAACTAAATATATTATAAACATCTCTGCTAACAACATTAAGAGAGATATAATCGATGGAAATCATTTGCACCAAACGTAGCATTGCATTTCGGACACTTCCGCTGTCTTGTTTCGTAACGAGTTTTCAAGCAATCAAAACAAAAAACATGAAAACATTTGGTTAGAACGGCATCTTTTCTCTTCACTTTACAAGACGGACATGTTAACTGCTCCTAAAAGTTAAAAAAAAAAAAAAAAAAAATATTAATACCACTCATCAATACTAGGTAAATTGACTTTAAACTTTTTAGTTTTTATTATTATTATTATTTTGTTTTTGATTTTTGGAGGGAGGAAGGGTTATTTTTAAACATATAATAAAACACATTTCTATAATTCTCTGAAATGCTACTGAAAATTTAAAATGGCACAGAACATATAGTAATTATTAGGAAGTGAAAAGCTTCTAATGAGCAAATAAAAAAAGGCATTTAATGGGAATTCCAAATTTAGATTACTTTATCAGAAACACTATTCAAAACAATCAAAATCACAGCATCTCTTTAGACTCAAACTTCCTTTACAGTCATGTAACTTTAACTCAGAGAATCTGAAACAGAAGTGCTACAAATAGGGAAGGTATTTGCAAGGCTAAATATTTAAAATCACAAGGAATTCTGAATAATAACTGATTATCAAATATACAAAGGTTTAAGAAAGCATTTAACTGATGAAAAAAAATCAATTAAAAGTTTACAAGTAACCTAAAAAGTAACATTTTTATTACAATGTTTCTACCAGAAACTACAGCATCAGAAAAGTAAATTCCCTCAAATCATGTAATACTGTACAAGAGCTCTATGAATATTACAACAATAACATTTTGGAATGTTACTGTTTCGAGTTCCATAACATTTTAACTACATTCCTATCGCACATCTTCCTTTTCTTAGGTCAACTCGAGGGTCTGAAGCCCAAAGTTTCTATGTGCGTTTTGCCTAATTTTTGCCTATAGAACTTTCCGGCACAGAGAACACTGAAAGAAGTAAAAGAAGTGAAAGTAGAACCTTTTGGAACAATCAGCTGACAGGCTAAAATTAGTTTTTCAAACAAAACCTTCTGGCACACGACAGAAGTCATCAAAATAAACCGTTTAACACACAGAACTAAAATTTATCAAAAATGCACATAGAACCTTTTGGCTTGGGACCCTCACACTGATTCATCAACTACCTTCAATTATTCATTTATGTATTTTATATATTGGGTCACCATAATTAAACAGTAGGTGTTAGAAGCGCGATAAGCAAAAAACTGTTGAGCCAAAAAAGCCAAATTTGGCGTATATACTGTTCAGACCATTAGAGTATGATTTCGTACGGTTGCCACCAGGGGAGAAACTGGCACTGTACACCGATAGCCGCCCAGTGACAAAGCAACAACAGTAATGCATCCATTGCACTATAGTTATTCCGAACAATGAAGGGCCTATGGCTATTACCAATTTGCGAAACATGATTTCATGTTTTGAAAATACCTGATCTTTACAAATCGGTATCAAATGACAAAGTTGAAACTGTTGCAATGTCCATAGTGGAAGCAAATGCTGCACTCGGATCTAGCAGTGCTTGGGCAGTATCAGGCAACTGGATATGCCCTATTCAACTGTATGGAAATGCAGGCACAAACTGCTGAAGTTGTACTTACAGAATTAGCTAAGTCCAACAACTGGTTCAAGGGGATGTGGAAACTCGCCTCCATTTCTCTTATCTGTTCCTAGCTCTGATGGAAGTGGACTATGCATGGAATTGGAACATTCTATGAAGTGATCAGGTGCATTTTTATCTCAGCAGCATTGTTGGATTTGGGCATAACTGTCGGATTTGGGCTATTGAGAACCCTCATGCTATTGAGTAGATGCCACTGCATCCGCTGAAGGTCAGTGTGGTGTGGCTTTACTGCCTCCTTCATAATTGGTCCGTACTTTTTCGAAGAACTGCAACCAACAGGACCTGTGATATGTTCTCCCACTGCAGTGCAATATCAACACATGCTGCGAAATTTCGTTATTCCAGAACTTCAACAACGTAGATATCTTGACACGACTGTGTTCATGCAGGATGGAGTGCCTCCTCACATAGGATTGACAGTGCAGCAAGTCCTGTGTCAGCATTTCACCGACGGCCACAAAATTAGTCGAGTATTCCCAATGACATAGCCCCCACATTCAACTGATCTCACACCATGTTACTTTTGGTTGTGGGGTTACTTGAAAGCATTGGTTTACCAAGGACATGTTGACAGTTTGGCAACATTGAAGGACCAAATACTGCTTCACGTGAGACAAATCTCTGGAGATTTGCTGTGGTCTGCAGTAGAATCTACGATCCATAGAATGCAGATTTTGGACGTGTAAGGACAACACATTGAACTGTATGTGTAACTGAGTAACAATGAAACCTACTATCAACTGCACACTTTTATTTTCTTTCCTACAACTGATTAGCTCACCATACAGTGCCAGTCCCCCCCTCCCCCCGTGATGCCATTCGGAACTAAAAAAATTTTTCTAAAAAAACTGCAAAATCATAATCCCATGGTCGGAGTAGTATATTCACCAAATTTGGCCATTTTTGCCCCAAAAGTTTTTTGCTTTTAGTGCTCCAAACATCTCCTATTTAATTATGGCCACCAGGTATATTTCTTTAAGAGATGTTACATATATTTTCGGTAAATGAGGAATTTTCAGTTCTCTGTGAATTTTAGTGAGATTTCTTCAAAATCTTCTACAGAAATTTTCTGTCAATTAAATTAGCTTGATTTCTCTTTTGAAGTTCAATTACTGCATCAAATTTCCATTTCAGACCATTTCTTGGAACCTGTCATCTGTTCAACTGCACTGTCATTGACTATGGAATTAACTTAAAACCTGTGCAGAAACTAGCTCTTTCCAGTTTCATTAATGATATTCATGATATTTCAAGAAATATTGTGTCTTCTTGGTTCAGGCAACAAATGGCAAATAAAAGTTTCTTTATTTAAAGACATTAAATAGATAAATTAAACAGTAGATGATTTATAATTTAACTTATGTAAATTGAGGCTAATTATTTTTGTTTACCTTATATTCTCTTATTTCTTCCATCAGGACTTCATCAGCCGTTGTCGCCAATTCAAATTTTTTCGCTCGCTCTACTTTTCTTCTTAAACCAACAATTTCTTCCTAAACAGAACAAAATCAATTTAAAAAAAATTACTTTTTATGTTTTTCTTTTCTTAAAGAAAAATTTCTTTGCACGTAAGCATTTACAAGATCCATATCATTTCAAAGCTAATAAATATCTTCTAATGATACATATATGATATATATAAACTGTATACTGTAATATAAAATTATTGTAATAAAATTTGATATGTCCTCTTCAGCATATTTTCAAGGTATTTTGTTGCATCTTTATCAAGAGAAGAACAGAAATACAAATCATATAAGGAATATCTGAAATCTCATGGCATTCTTTTGAAGCTTAATTCACTGTGAAAAACAAAGCAAGTCTTATTATTCCACTTAAACATTTTCTTGTCTGTTTCTTTGCAGATCACACTAAAACAGTTGGATCAAATTCCCTTATAACTTGATACATTTCATTATTATAGTTAATATTTATATTAATTGTTAATATTATTATAGTTAATAATAACAGTTACATAATTACATTTCATATATAAATTAGCTTTCAGTGAATGGCATTATTCTTGAGATTTCTATAATTCGAAGCAATGCCAATTGAACCTGAAAGAAAGTGGCAGATGGAATTCACTTTCAATAACATTCAAACTGTCATAAAAGCAGTCAAATAACATAGCATAGCACTATCATCACAGATGGTTCTCTTCTGTTAGATGAATATTCTATTAGAAGAAATGAAAAGAAAATATTCTTCCTATTTACAGATGATGCTAAGATTAATACAAATAGCTCAAATAAGAAGGCATTTCATAGAAGAAGAAGAAAACTTCTAATGATTAACTTCTAACATTCTTTATTTATATAATGAAATGGTGTCTATATCTCCTTAATATATATTTAAATGGTAAAATATTCTTCCTCTACTCAATGTCAGTTTTGGAATGAACTGTGAAGTTTTAAGATGGATCATCCTGATAGGAAATCGGAAACAAGGTTTTAAAATATTGCACTCATCTCCTCAAAGAAAGAGAGATAGAACAGTAGGTAGAATCTCCTGTGCAAAACAGCTTGAAGGAGAAAATGGAAGTCAGCCTCAGATGAAATGTTTCTGTTGTTAATTTAATTACAGTTGTGTGGGTGGGTTTCAGATTAAAGAACTAAGGACGATTTTACCTTCTCAGTGAATTACACTTGAGAGCAGAAAAATCACACAGTTGCATTTTTTTACTTTTTGTTTTATTTTCCTTGCAATTCGCAATTTTTTTTTAATCAAAATAATGTCAATTTAAAGATCGTTTCATCACCTATCCAATGATACCACTTAGGTTACACACACACTTGCAGCCAAAAGTGGGGACTTGCAATCCAAACCACAGGAATTTGAGGGGAAATCCCCCTTTTATTGCATGCCTCTAGCAGTGTACTGATCACTTCTATTGTGTGTGGTTTTTCCCTGGGCTTTTTGACCAACACACAGAAATGGATTTTGTTTCGTTTAGGGAGTCAAGTGAAGATCCCTTCGGCTCCCGTAATTAACTTCTCCCCTTTTTCCCCTCAAATTCCTGTGCAGCCAATTCTCCACTTTTGGCTGCAGTGCGTGTCTAGCCTTAAGTGTGTATTGCATGTCAGCAGAGTGCTTTTTGGAGGAATCTCCTAGCCTACCAGAAAACCTCATTTTCTTACAGCCTAGGAAATGGTGATTAAAACAAAATTCAATACAAACATTTAAAAAACAATCTTTTATTAATAATGGATATTCCCTCCTCTAGCCTTAATTATGGCCCTCATTCGATTTTTCATCGATTTTTCATTGATTTTATCAATTTGGAGTGTTGTTCTATTGTTCTTATTGTCTTGGTTTTGAAGGGAAAATACACTTAAGTGGTATCATTGGATAGGTGATGAAACAATCTTTCAATTGACATTATTTTGATTCAAACAAAACTGCGAATCGCAAGGAAAATAAAAAATGCAACTGTGCGATTTTTATGCTCTCAAGTGTATTAGGATTACTTTGTTTTATTAATATCTTTAATTAACATATTAAATGGATAATAAAAGCATTTAATCAAAAATTATACAAATTGGTGTATCAATGTAAGGCCTAACAATGGAAATAAATAAGTTTCAATAGAACATGCATTTAATATATTTTTGACATAAAAGAGTAAATGAAATTAAAACCTGGAATCTTTTTATTTTGAAGGATTCCTGCTCCAATGCACTGGTTTTATCAGCCACTGTCATCTGAGCTTCTTTTAACTGACTGTGATATTTCTCCAAATGAAGTTTTAAATCCGCTGCTGACTGAGCACTTTCAATGGCTTTCCGTTTATGCATTTCCATCGCTTGTTGACGTAAACTATAAAGACATTGATGCACATAACTTAATTTGTGTCAAAATAGTTATCAGACAGACAGGTTTGACACTGCCAGTTATTCAGCAAATAACATTCTTCTTCAAAGGAGAATAGGCAGATCTGCCCCATCACTGTGTAGCGATAATATATATACCTATAGAAAGATCTCCTTAAATAGAACACTTTTTATTATTACGACTTTGTCTCAATTATTAATCCATTCGGAGTTATATAATTCAAGATATGACTTATCTAGTTGACTTCTTAATTCCCGGATGTATTATTTAATTAACATTTAATAATTATTTTCAGTAACAGTAAATATTATTTTCACTTATTACAAGTAAATAATTATTATTTACTTGAAATAAGTGATAATATATTTTTCATTAATAATTAACGAGTCGTAATAATAACATATGTTCTATTTAAGGAGATCTTTCTATAAGGATATATCTTATCACTTTACAGGGGTGAGGCAACTGCCCATATATTTCTGCCCATTGTCCTTTAAACATTTCTATTAATAATTAAACATTATTAACATTTCAACTAAGCTTCCTGAATAAAATAGGTAACTGGAAATAAGATTACCTTATAATTATTTTGACCACAATCATTATACATTTCATAATGAAAGCTCAAGATAAATGTTAATAAATTATATATACAATCCAAAAAACTGACTATAAAATTTTACTTTTAAATTAGGATCAAACTACAGTCAGACCTCAATATAAGGTCACTTTTCTAAAGTCCCGGCTCATTGAATAGGAATTCTTTGATATGGATTATGGGATGTATGGTCAGGTCTTAAATACCGTAATCGCATATAAGGTCACTTTTGTCTGTGATTTCAGTGCCACACTGATACAATTCCAAGAATTTTTCCGTGGGTACGACCTTTTATCGGCGTCATTTCTCCTACTGACGGAGGGAAGCTTTTCCACAAGCACTTCATCTCCTCAAATTCTAGGAAAAAAGATGATGAAGGCGATATTCCTGTACCTGTGTTAATACAAGATCTCAGAAATCGCGGCTGTGCTATAGAAGGGGAAAGTGAATATGTGAGAATTGATGATGAAATTGCTACCACTTCTCAAGCTTCAATTTCCGAAATTGTTTCGCAAGTTTTAGATTCTAATGCAATAGAAAGTGAGGATAACGAGAGTGATACTGAAATTGAAGCAGTGACACAAGCAAAAGCACTCAGACCATTAAATGTCGTAAGACATTTTTTTATGAGCCATGAGGGAGCTGAAGAACATTTTCGGAAACAACAAAACTTAGAAAATTGTACAAAAGATGAAACTAAAATCGCGACAGTCCTGTATTATGAATTATTTTAAGTAAGGTCAGTTGTACATCAGTACTTTTTGCTTGAGCATACTAGTACTATTTGTATACAACTTTATTCCGAATTAAAATTTTT
>JAFIDM010000006.1:49811805-49833200 GCA_023159025.1 Thereuonema tuberculata
CACAGTACCATCACAAATATAATTAAAAGATCATTTTACATGAACAGAATCAAGTGAATAAATAAAAAACAATAGGTCCAGTGAAAGAAGCTGTCAATAGATTCAATAATCCTCTTTATAGTTCAATGATGAATAAGAAAGTGTAAAGAAAATGGACAAAATAGAAAAGACTAAATAAAGCTTCAACAAAGCAAAAAAGAAGCATGTATATTTAAAACAGTGTTTCTCATTACCTCTGACATTAATTTAAAGTTGGCGTCATCTTTCTCTCGCAGCTGCTGAATTAAGCGTATGTTTTGTTCTTGCATGTCTTCAAAGGCTTGTCCAGTTACTTCCATTTCATTTAGTAAAGCTTCTTCTTCCTAAAAAAACAAGAAAAACAAAAACTATTTAACCAATCGATCCTTTAAATCTTTCTGTTGTTTCTCAAATAACAAGGTGGTGACAGCGATTAGTAAACCAATCACAATGCTTCACAAGGCTTCTGATACATATAGACAATATAATTGATATTGCTTTAATTTCCTTTTTATTATACAGTAGACTCTCGATATGTCGAACTTCGATATCTCGAAAACCTTGATATGTCGAAAAATTATTTTTCCCCTTGATATTACATATTCATCTAATGTTAATTTTAATTCTTATGTCAAAGAGTTTTCACTCAAAACCTTGTTATGTCGAATATTTTTCAAAGTAAAAAATGAATTTTTCAGGAAAAATCGCCGTTCAGTTGTGTTGAAGCAAATAGAGGTATTTTTTCAAGAATCTCTCACACCCTTCATTATCTCTCTCAGGGGTCAAGGACAATTCCGATAAATTCATCTAGTCGATAACTCCATTTGGAGAAAGGAGGATGCGATTGTGCGCTACTATGTCTCGCCAGTCATTTGTTACATTGTTGCTTCGTGTTGTTTAAATTGTTCAGAATTCACTGCGTATGGTTAAGTTAATCGGCAAAAAACGTTAGGGAAGTTATAAAACGTGTCAGTGAATCACCAATTGTCTCAAAAATGGAAAGTTCCAAAGCTAAAGATGCTATACACATACTACGATGCTTCTTGGAATGCTCGGATAACATGGAAAACGATGACTTTGCCGCTATTTTTCAAATAGAAAAATTGGTTGAAGAGATGTCGCCAGGCCACGATACTGGACTTTTTTAAGAAATTCTAGCAATGTAAGTTCATTGTTTACTAATTCTTTTCAATTTAATGTAATTATTTTCGACTACTTTTAAAAATTAAAATTATCACTGCTATATTTAGACTTATTGTCAACTATCACTACATATTTAGAGTTATTGTCAACTAACATTACATATTTATACTTATTCTCATCTATCAAGACTCTAATTTTTAGAATATTATTCCGTATCTTGTGTTTTTACGTGAAATTTTATTTTTGGTTATGACCTTGCTATTTTGAAAACTCGCTATCTCGAATTTTTTTTAGCGTCCCTTCAACTTCGACATATCAGAGTCTATTGTAAATGTGATTGTTGCAAATGCAAAAGGTGCAATTGTTGCGATTATTGTGATTGTTGCAAATGCAAAAAGGTGCAATTGTTGCGATTATTGTGATTGTTTTAGAGCTGTATTATAAATTTGATTGTTGCGCATGCAAAAGACGCAATTGTTGCGATTGTTGTGATTGTTGCTAATGATAATTTAATGATATTTTAATGATATTTGTCCAGAGACGGATGGCCAAAGTGGGGTTATAAGGCTTCTGATACTTGTATCAGAAGCCTAAAAAGTAAATTCAGACACTTATTAAAATTCACTCTGCAAAAGTAAAGACAAAAAGTTAATGGTGATAAAACTGGTAACTGCAATCTAGATATAGATTGCAATATAGATTGTATTCTGTGCATGTAAACCATACTTCTTCTCTTTTGTTGACATTTCCTCTAAACATTTCATCTTCAAGAGAGCAGCAACTTCTCCTGGCTCGTATCTATTCTTATTCATTCTTCTTGTGCTGAATTAGTTGAGTATTTCGTTTGCTGATCATTTTCATTGGATTACAATGGTCAATTAAACTGTCTTTTGGGAATCTTTCAAATTACCAAACAAATAATCTTCTCTCAAAAACTTCAGCAACTATCTGCAACCCTCATAACCATGGTAATTTGCCATAGAGCAGTTTTCCCTAATACCTTATTCTTTTCATCTTGTTTTTCATCTCCACGGCTCCCTCTTCAGGAATTCTTTGTCTGTGCTGCTACTGAAAGGTAAAGCTTTTCGTGAGATTTCAATAGATTAAAAATAAAAATACAGTAAAACCCCGCTAATCCAACATCCGATAATCCGGCATCCGATAATCCGGCATCGGTCTAAGGGTTTTTTTTTACACTGAATAAGCCTTCCGGGCGTGTTTGGCAGAGTTCGCGGGCAATCGGCTGAGGTCGGGCCTACTAGGCAGTGATGACAAATCTTCGTCCGCCATTTTGTGTCGTCTAGTGCTCACTTGTCAGTGCTACGGTACAGTGTCGCTTTGCCGAGAACGTTCAGTGTTGTGAGTTTTTAAATGGCCTGATACCTATTAATAGCCCTTTTGACTCTCTATTTTAGCGGTATTTCCGCTATCCTTGCAATAACGGCTATTTTTAGACGGCGCTCAGTAATCCGGCATTTTCGGTAATCCGGCACTGCCAAAGTCCCGAACGTGCCGGATTATCGAGTGTCTACTATATTTAGAAGTAACAGCAATTTCGTTCAAAGAAATCTTGTCAGAAATCAAAGCCAGCATAGTTATATGCTGGCTGTCTCACACTTTTCCATTTGTCATTCTGATGCAATAGGATATGAGGTTTGGTGATTTGAATTAACATTTCCCAAAACAGAACTGAGATATTATTCTATGACAAGCCAACTCATAACAGTCAACAGCTTTTTAGCAAGCGTCACCGACGGAAACAACTATCCTTAGTAAACTTTTCACTTTAGAAACTACTTTCATTTCTCAATCTTCCGTCAACACCTTTCATAATTCACATTCATAAAAGTTAATTGCTGAATTCCCCTTTTATTTGTGATATCGATTAATACAACTTAATTTATTGTTCTAGAAACAAGAAACTCAACTGCTATTTGATATCACTGATATGGTAACGATGCAACTGTTATCATCGTGTTCACAAGTTTAGTTTTGTTTTGTTTTTTTACATTGATTTTTCTATGCCGCTCCTAAAAAAAGCAATGAGATTCTGATTGTGCTGAATCAGGGTGATATTTTTTACAAATTTGCTTGAAGCTATTGCTATCATAGAAACTTCAAGTGAGAACGTAGTTTTGTCTTCATTTTTTTTTTTTTTTTTTTCACTTCTATTTCTAATTCTGTTTGAAACTCAAAAGTGATGAAATTCATCTGTCAATAGTTGGAAATGAAAACATGTTTATAATCCTTACAAAATTTAACAAACTATACTAAGAGAGTAATGGGAATTTTAAAACAATATTAAAAATATTAATAGGTGGCAAAGATAACACATTTAGACCTAAGAATAAATAGTTATTTCCTAATTACTTAGTTGCTGAAATAACTGCACTTTATATTCATACAAGGATTATTTCATTCAATAATAATTCTAATGTAAAATATAAATAAATCAAACTAAGCTATCTACAATAGTTAATGTTGATATTTTAGATCTATATTGAATATCAGTTGCAACAGTTTTCAATTATACAGTTTCAATTATATAAGGCGAAGTTTTATCAATAATACCTGATAATGTTAACAGGTTTGAAAGCGATACTATGCAGAATTCATATTATAAAGTGAATTGAATTTCATGATTATCATAATAAATTAGCAACAAAAAAAAATGTGGGTAATAATCTTAGAAATCCTATTAATACAATAATACTCCTTTAATTCCCACAATATTTTGTCCTTCTTTACGAAGGACTTCTTCAGGTGGTACCAAAGGACAAGCAACTATTCTTCTTCCTCTACATTTCATAAAGGTTACAGATAAGAACTAAAAATAAAACATGTTATCAGGAGAATAGTTGAATTAAAGGAGTGTTATTTATATTAATAGGATTCCTAGGAGTAAATTATTTACAAGATATATGAAAGATGTTTATATAATGAGGGTAATAATTTCTTATTTATTTTTTGTCTCATTTATATACGGGGTGATTAAAAATGTTTTGAACGATTTCAAAACTTTCCTGTACAATCGCTATTGCAGTTATGATACAATGAATGGTACAGTTGGATAGAGCACATGTTCAAGTATGTTTTGTATGCATTGCTTATAAATGTTCGATATGGCCACCATTGTTAATACGACACATGTCCAAACGGTACTGAAAGTCTTCCCAAATGTGACGTAGCATTGA
This sequence comes from Thereuonema tuberculata, assembly GCA_023159025.1. NCBI lineage: Eukaryota > Metazoa > Arthropoda > Chilopoda > Scutigeromorpha > Scutigeridae > Thereuonema > Thereuonema tuberculata. The sequence goes on from JAFIDM010000006.1 coordinate 49,816,161, forward strand.
TCCGTCTATTGTTTTAATTGCAGTGGAAATGCGCATTTTCATGTCGTTGAGATCTCGTGATAAGGGTGGTACAAGCACCTTATCTTTAATGTATCCCAATAAGAAATAATCACAGGGAGTAAGATCTGGAGAACAGGGAGGCCATATCACAGCTGTTGATTGTTTCCATCTGCACGGCCGATCCATCATTGTGGCAACCGTTCGTTCAGATGGTTGCATATGGCTGAGTGGAAATGGAGTGGTGACCCATCTTGCTGCAGAATGAAGTTATCCGTGTCGTTTTCCAACTGTGGTAACAACCATTCCGTTAACATGTCAAGGTAGTTGGCACCTGTCACAGTGTTCTCTGCGAAGAAGAGTACACTGTGTTCATCGATATGGCACAGAAAAAATTCACTTTCGGGGAATCCCGCACGTGCTCCATGTAAGCATGGGGGGTTTCCGTTCCCCAAATTCGGACATTGTGCCAATTCACTCTTCCGCTGACATGAAAGATGGCCTCATCAATAAAAATGATGGTGGTCGCAAAGTTCTCAACTTCTCATCGCTGTAACATCGCCTGACAGAATGCCTCGTGAAGACAGTGGTCATTCAGTGTCAAATGCTGCAGCCTCTGCAGGCGATATAGACACGTGTAGGTGTTTCTGCAGCACGTGCCACACAGTCGGCTGTGGGATGCCCAGTTCTGCACTTCCTCTGTGCATTGATTTGTTAGGGCTACGATAGTACGTGTCCCGAATGCGGCGTACATTCTCCTCAGGGACTGTCGGTCGGCCACTCAACTTGCCCTTTCAAATGCACCCGCTTCACTTAAATTGCTGGGTCATTCTGAAATTTGGTGCAAAAACCATGCTGGACCACCGTCACCAACCTGGTTGCATGATATATGAGAACACAGTATGCCTTTTCCGCACCTGTGAACACCATTTTGTCAACAACAACACCTGGCCAGTGGCAGAGGCAATCGTTTGTTATAACGCATAACAGCCAATGACCAATTGCTGTCGCATTAGCCCGGACTGCGTAATTTGGTTTCCAGATGCCATGCCTAACGTAGGTCATATTTTACAGTTCTGAGATACACAAAACAAACTTGAACGTGCTCTTTCGAACTGTACCATTCGTTGCATTATACCTGCAATAGCAATTTTATAGGAAATGTTTAACTCTTTGTAAATGATTTTGTATCAGTCGCTTCTATAAAATAAAAAATGGGTGAAATTAGAATATACGTTAATTACCATTACACCTAAGATGGGGAAGACAATAACTGCATCCAAATGACTTCTAATGATTTTCTGAGGAAAGTCAATACATAATATTCATAGAGTTTGTTCACTGATCAATGCTATGCTCTGCACAACAGACAGAGAAAGAAATCAATTGAAAGAATGTTCAAATAAAAAAATGTCTTGGAAAATAATAAAAAGAAAATTTGTACTTTAGTATCATATACTTTTATTTAAAATTATATCATTAATTGTTTTAATTTTCATCACTTCCAAGGTTTCAGTGATGGTTTGTAGTAATAAATATGAAAAAAACATATTAGTTCTTTTTATAACCTTAAAAATAAAGAAGTTCATTACTAAAATTTACTGCAGTCATTTAGGTTTTCTTAAAGCATTTTCTTCTGACAACATTACAAAAAATCTTCAACAAAGATCAGAAATTTTAGCTTTTTATTTTTTTTTTTTAATATAGTTAAAATAATTTAACCCTCTTTTCAGCTACCACTTCAATATATTCTTCCTAGGTCCAATTAGCTCTGCCCGTAATCGACATCATACCAATTATTTTGAATACTTATTTAAATTTATTTTTTATTTGTTCCTTTTCTTTTTCTTAACTTTGCCTTTGATGAATCTAATTCCAAAGGAGTTAAACTGATGATCAGTAGAGTGGTTTTAAAACTAGAAGGGACAATAAAAATGCCACAACCAACAAATATTGTTTGGATTTACTTATAGGTCAATAAAGACGTTTAATTGTATGGTAACTAAATTCAATTGAATTGATTGACTGATATAAAGATGGCTCAGATAGGAAAGGGAAATTATACATAGATGCAATTTACTTTGTTGAGCAAACACACTATTCCCAAGATTTGACATCAAGTGCTGAAATCAAGAGGATTTAATACAAAGTTTTAGCATAAGAAAATGAAATTCAAGTTTTTCAAAACTGAAATTTTGCCTCAAGTATCCTAATATAAAATTATTGATTGAATCAAGCCAGTACCAACATACATAAAGTACAACATAAGAATACATGAGTTCCTGTCCCATATTTTTTGTTTTAAAATTTGTTATACAAGAATTCAATAATTTTAAAAAAAAATCAATAATTTTTAATTAATTACAAATGCAAAAACTTCATAAGAATTTGGTCTCAGTAATTCATATTTATTATTAATTCAAATGCGCAGTTTGAATTTTATGCTTTAAAAAAATTCATTGAGGCCTGCGCACTGCTGGCACTTGCATTTTCTCACTAATTTCTCATTAGTGAGTTTTTCATTGTGTATTTTTTTCCTTTGAGGCACCACTGCATTTCCGATATAGCAAAAACTTTATATTTACAATAAATTACCTGTTTTTGTGCAGCCACACTTTTCTGTAACTGGTATATAGTTTCTTCTAGTTGTTTGATCTTACGAACTGCATCTTCGTCAGCCAGTTTTTTTCTTTCTTTGCGTTCATTTTCTTGCAATTTTTTTAATTGTAATTTCATATCATCGGCTTCAGTTCGGGCTTTCTTTTCTGCAGCCATCAACTGTAACGGTGAAAAATTTGAAAAAAAACTACAAAGTTAGTAAATAATTATTTTAGATAAAATTCTAATTAAATTTGTTTTCTCTCTTTGATTCTAATTTGATTTTTTTTCAGGAAATGCCATAAATATTTATTTTCAGATACTAATGATAAAAAAATATTAATTTTAATTGATTTTCCCAGAGATTCCCCATTAGCAGCATGATGTTTTTCTGAACTGTTCCAAACTTTATAATCCATGCTTTAAAAAGTTTTCTCTAAAGGGACCAATGCCATTCAATGATGCTACGCCTTTACTAAACATTTCGAATTTAGATGTGGGATTCTTGTTTAAAAAAAAAAGAAGAAAATATTCAAGATATGGTTGGACCAACAAATGATCTACATAAATGATTTACAGTGAAGATGAAATTTTATTACAACTTTTATCAATTACATTAAAAACTAAATTAAATTAGCAAGGTTCTTTCCCATGTAGGTGGACCTACTGGAGAGTATCTAACAGAATAGCAAAACACAATAGAGTGGCAACATAATGCAGACATGGTCAACTGGGCGACGGCGAGTGGGCGACGGACAACAAAATAACAGATCAAAAATGCAATGCAAATAACAAAGTTGCATCGTTTTGTTTTAACAAAAATCACCATTCATTTCTATTGATCTACTATCATGTAAATTTACATATTTTTTTTTATTATTATTAAAATAATAAATAATAATAATTAAAAGAACGGTCTAAATGTAAAATTTTAAGTTATTTTGAAATTTCCCATGCAAAAGTGTAATTATTATTTTATTTATATTGTCACCGGTGGTTTGAGCCGACTTCCCTCCTAAGGAGTAGACTTGCCTGACCCTGCTTCCCTATAGAGAGTTAGTTGACTCGTCCTCAAGCCAGTGCAAGGCTCGAAATAGCCTTAAATAGGAGTCAGACTAAGCAGTTGTCTTCGGAGGCTGATAGCCATGCAGAGTTCTACAGCCGGAGATCAGGGAAAGAGAAGAGAGTTCGTCTTGTGGCAGTGAGCCACGCAGTTCTCCAGCCGGAAAAAGGGAAGAGTTCATCACGAAGCAGCCTTCTAGCCAAGACAAGAGAGAGGAGTTCGTTTCAAGGCAGGAGCCCTTATGAGAAGCCACCCGGCTCAGCAGTTAGAAGAAGCCATTGCCCGAACAAGCTGTGCAGACAATCAGACGTACGAGAAGCCACCCGGCTCAGCAAGGAAGAGAAACCGTGATCCACACAAGGTATGCAGAAGATCAGAAAACGGAAGGACTCAAAGAGGAGCTAGGACTAGCGAAAGGAGCCCTTATCTATGCATCCCAGGCCGAAAGAAAGTCCAGAAAGAACTTTGGAAAAGCTCAGTATAATAAAGTTATGCATGTTCAGCTATCAGACTGAACATTTATTAGTTGCCTTTCTTATTTCGTAATAAAGAACCCCAAACTACCAAACTCTATTGAGTAATAAATCTATTGACGCAAAATACGGTACAATATTTAATTTTCATAATTATCTAATCACTTATATTTTTGTTATTGTTATTTATGTTAATTATAAATAAATATATCTACTGTATTCATTGTAACTGTATTATGCCCACAGCACCTACAAACAAATTTTATTTAAAGCTCTCATAGGACTGAAAATGTAAAAATGAAAAATTTAATTAAAGAAAAAAAAATGTGTCAGCTAATTAATAAATATTTTCGTTTAGATCATATATCAAGATTTGTAGACTCATTTAAGAAAGAGATGCTAAAAAAAGAGGTCCAGAAATGAAAAGAAATTTAAAAATTAAATATTAAAATAAAAAAATGCAGTTATTTAATTCATTTATTAATATTATTTTGTAATTAACAAACATATTTGTACATGTTACATATATACATTAAAACAAAAAAGTATATGAAATTCCAAACCAATTTTTTATTTTAAATTTATTAATTCATATTATAGTTATATGCAATACCATGTAAATATTCTACAACATTTTCCCTATCATAGTTTATAACTTTTCTGAAAATTCTTTGGTCAGCTTCATCATAACATATGTGCTGATGTTGAAATCCTGCTACTGCTCTTTCATAATCAACATCGTATGTTTTTTGAATTTTTCTTAGTGCATTTATAAAAATCCATAAATTTAGATGGCTTGTGCTGTTATTGTTATTATCAAATGCCAGTCTGTTGATAACTAAGTCATCAGACATCGTGCTCTCCAGCATTTTTCTACAAGTCCATTAAGATGAGAAAGAGCAGAGCATTCATCAATATGAGCAGCAGTCATACCTTGTCCAGAAGAACTTAAAATACATACAGGAGAGTTAACAATATTAAGACGATATAAATGGGCACATAAACAATCGTGCCCAGTCAAAAGTCTAAAAGTAGCCACTGCAGCTGCACAGGGGCATCAGGAACATGGTGAGAGTTGGTAATAAGGACACTCCAGTGTGCTATTACCAAAGCTCAATTGCAATTTTCGATGACAGACTTCCACAAAATTATTTGTCCTATCGCTTCCATTATTGTTCTTTGATACACAGACCAAACGTTGGAGGGAAAAATCGGTGGAGCCCTGGTTCTATTATTCCTTAGATGACCTACGTATGTGTTCATAAAGCATTCTAAAAATTAGTTCAAATTCATTGGATAAATGATTTTCAACTTCAGAAATAGCTTAAATAACATCTTGTTCTGGAACGAAAGCAAGTGAAGTGATCATTTTTGCATTTAAAGTGAATTGTGCATCAGAATTGTATCTGATTAAAAGATTGCATGAATGCTTACAAAGATTTTGTACGAGATGAAAAAAACAACCATTTATATTAGCTTGTGGAAATACTATACGTAAAGCTGTATGAATGGCAATTTCATAATCAACATTTTATATTTTCGGGATCAAGTAATGGCCACATTTCATGTATCATATAAAATAATTTTCTGTATGTTTCAATAGTCTTATTTGGTAGTAAATAATATAAAACAGGGAAAAACAGGACGTCCATCCTTTCTAGCCAAAATAATAAAATTTTGAGCAAACAGAGGGGGGGGGAGTAAAAATGTGCCATTCACAAATAATTCATTCATGCTTTGGCTCCTCAATATATCACTTTCACAACCAAAAATTAATATTCTCATTGGGTCGACTTGTTCTGATCCAGAATCAGCCAATTAAAAAACGTTCAAATTGTGTTGGACTGAATTCATAATTTAAGTATTCTACAGGAATAATTATTATTGCTTCACTAGAATCAGGATTAATTAAGGCCTGTAAATTTTTAATTCTTCTTCTTTGAATATTTCTGAGCAGACTGTTATGATTTGGAAGCATTCCTTCTACCTTCTACCTAGTTGTGTCATATTTATTTTTAATTTTTATATATTATTTTTTTTTTTTTTAATGTTTACCAGTCCCTTTTAGGGGTAATTACAGAATTACTCCTGTTTTATAGGTGCTGGAAAGTTTAATGTGTGTCTTTTCAAAACCAAAAATTAATTAATGTTAAAGTATAGATTAGCAGTAAAATAAAACAAAGAACGCACATAACTAAACAAAACACAAATTCACTGAGGGGGGATTTGTGTTTTGTTTAATTATGTGCGTTCTTTGGTTTATTTTACTGTAAAAATTTACTAACGCACGTTAAATCTCTTGTCTAATTACTAATCTTGTTATAAATTAATCCCTTGATGCTAAGCTAAACGCTAGAGGGGATTAATTATTCACCCCTTTTTATTCTTGATTTTATTTTGATGTTTTTGTAATTCAGGGGTCATTGCTTTGTATGTTTGTCCGTTTTTGTATATCGTCCCATTTCACTGAGCTAGGTATGCTGGACGGGTCGGGCTGAAGAGAGGCCAATAAGCCTTGAAACAGTGCTGTCCCCGATTTCCAGCACAAATATCAAAAAATAGCTCAGTGAATTTGTGTTTTGTTTAGTTATGTGCGTTCTTTGTTTTATTTTACTGTAAAAATGTACTAACGCGCGTTAAATCACTTGTCTAAGTATAGATTAGATTATTCCAATTTGTATTTAGACAAATTTTTGAGTAAGTATATTCATTTACTCTAAATCCAAACTTATTGTTTATAGTAGGAATGTTAAAAAACTTCACTCAACTAAGTCTTGTTTTACAAAATTAGGTAACTGAAAAAATATGTACTATGCAGACTTACTTCAATATTTCAATTTTTTCATCAAAAGTTTTCATCAGGAAGATATTACATAAATGAGAAGAGAATATTCCTCATGAAAACTTTTGATGAAAAAGTTGAAATATTGAAGTAAGTCTGCGTAGTACATATTTTTTCAGTTACTTAATTTTGTAATATTGGATTTCCTTTGAAGATGTATAATTATAAGTCTTGTTTTGTTTTCAGAAGAATATTTTTCTCTGATGTTTTTATATTCATATATATTTTTCAAGACTATATTATAAATAAATTTTTCTTCTATATTCAAAATATTATATTTTACTCTTATTCTTGTTTTATTTTCATGAGAATTCTTTTCTTTTTTTAAGTTCCTCAGATGACAGCAGATTCATTACAGTGTGTTAACTAACTCCAAGATATTACAAAACCAGGAACCAAACTTTGATTTTTATAAGGTTTTTTCTTTTTTTTTTTTTTTTTTTTTAGATTTTACAACAGAAACTAACCTGAACTTTGTCTCTCTGTTCTTTGGCTACCCCTTTGTACATGTCCAACAACAACTTCATCTCACGTTGGGCTTCTTGTGACTTTCTACCAAAAAGAAAGAGTGGTTTTAAACAAAACGCATTTTTCTATTAAATATAAATACAGTATAAATAAACAAAAGTACTATCTATTCATTACCAAAGCAGTTTGAATGGTTTTACAAAAACAATGTCTACCAAAAACCTACACTGTTTTAATTTAAAAGTACAATTTAAAATGGAAATCCAATTTAATAAAGTTATTGAAATAAGAATCAAGTAACAAATCCTTTGTATGTGCTAATTAACTAAACCAAGCTTCATATACGATAATAAATTCTATTTGTAAACAAATTGTCAATATCAAGACAGTAGCTAACAGTACTATTAAAATCAAAACAAAATTGAAAGAAAAACAAAATGTATCCACAGTTGTAGAGAAATACAGAAGACTTCAGTGTCACGACTTGTAATGCAGCTACTTTGCTTTATGATGAGTAAAGAATGAAATATCTCATCAACCGCATGAAAAATGCATTGGTTCACAAGCCAGAAGGTTGTCAAGATTGACTTTCAAAACTACTGACAAAATCTTCAGTACATGAAATATGTTTACTCTCAATGTGGTCTATTTTATTTAATTTACAGTTTCTGCTATTGCTGTTTTGTTTTTGTTTTTTTTGTTTTTCTTCTTGTGTTTCTTAATCCTTCTTTTGTCCATTAATTATTGATTTTGTTTTGATAATCAGCTTCATTTCTTTCTGTATTTCCCTTCCTTGACGCTTCATTCAATTCAATTCAAAAGAAAGATATATTTTTATTATCTGATTTACTTGAGCTGAGCTTTCAGGTCTCTGATAATATCGGCATCTGATTTCCCTTTCTCCCTTTCCTTTTCAATCTCCTGGTCCTCTTCTCTTTCTCTCTTCACTACCTCCTCTTCTTTCAAAGAGGTAGTAGGTATGGGAATGGGTAGCGGTTCCTCCTTTACTGGCTCTTCTCCTGCTGGTGGTCGGCTCACATTATGTTCGCACTTCAGCTACAAATCAAACAAAACTGTCAATGCTTGTATCATTTATTTTAATGGCATTTTTAATGTCATTATTAAATGTGGAAAGTTTTTTAGTTTTTTTTTGTTTATTTTTCCCTAAATAGATAAATAAAATTGTACGATCCATGAATCTGGTTCAAAATTTAACTTAAAGATCCAAAAATCAAGATTATCAAGAAAAACAATAACCATACACAGGAGGAAAGGTTCTGGAAGTTCATAGAATCGGTCGGGCTAAGAAAAAAAGGTTTCTATGAACATGTGCAAACTAAAGCTATAACAAACATTGTTTTCAATATTTATTGTTCAAATGATAAATTTGTTACAGTTTATAATAAGTTTTTAAAAATTTCATCATCAACATCAACGCAAATTACTGAAATGAAAACTACAGGCAGTGACACATTATAAGCAGGAGGGAATATCGCCTGCCAAGTTAAAAAATACAGCACACACTCAAAGAGCTCTATTTCAGAAACTGTCTGGAATCAGATATGTTCCTGTCAACTTTTTTTTTTTAGAATGATCGATGCTACAACCTCCCAGGATATTTACCTTTCCTCCAGGGACACCCTGTATTGATTGGCATTTTTAAAATTTCCATAAGAGATTTCTAAATGAATTTCATCATGTTACAAAACAAAATAATAATTAACATAAGTTGTTTCATAGGATTTCTAGAGTAAATTACTCACAATTTTATGAAAGATGGTGTTATTAAAATAATTGCCTTTTAATACATAAATAGATATATTTAGCCTGCAATTTACCTTATATAATCTTCTGCTTACCCAACACAAATTTCATCACTGTCCTCTCCCTACAGTTTTAATAGATTTTTCTAAGCTTTTTTAACCATTTCTTTCTACATACTAACTGGTATAGATTTATGAATTGGTTTTTAGTTTTGTGTAAAAATGTTATTTATTAAATATTTAAAACAAATGAGAGCATCAGTTTCTTTGTTAGACAGCCAAGTTACGATAACACAATATTAGTTAATATATTTAGGGCAATTGGATGTGTCTGATTTAAAAGAAAAATAACTTGGAACAAGTACTTTACAAAATATCAATTTATATCTGGTGTGAATTTTTAGTAATTCACTTTGGATGAATGCTGATTAACTTATGAGGAATTCATAGATAGGATCAAAGGATGAAAACAAAACCATATACTTTCTCTTTTAAACAAAGGCCTCACAATTCTCAAGACATTGTTTTTATTCTCTTTGCAAAATATAAAAAGCTATAAACAAGGGGACAACATTAATACAAACAGACTAATAAGATGTTTGCAAAGAAGTTCTGATGGAGCAATAAATAAAACTGCTATATTCCACTTTCAAAATACATAATTATATGTCACATTAAAATATAATATCTACAATTATTATTCTCATATCAAAAACCACAACTTATTTCCCATTTGAAAAGAAAAAAACTCGCCCACCCTATTTCTCTTCAATTAAAGGAATCTTTGGATTTTTAGAGAAACAGTTAAAATCTGGATACTGCTTGATAGACACAACTGTTTTGATATTGTAACAGTTTATATGTACATAATTTTAGAAATCATTTATTTGTATTTATCTGTATTTCATTCATTTTAATTTTTACCATTAGTTATTTGAAATCATTCGTTTTCTATTTCCTAATTATTGCTGTTTTGTTTATTTTTAAATTCTTTTCCGTTACAGCCGTTTAATTAGTCAATTAATTTAAATTCATTATGTTCTTGTCCAATCACTATGTATATTTTTAATTAATCTTCCAATGAAACCTAACTTTGTAAAATCTATAAAAACCCATGTTTTATGTTTAATAAATTAATTCAGTTCAGTTCCAAACTTGACTTATTGTTTCATCGCTCACACAAGACTCTCCAACTAACACCATTACAATATCTTACATACTGTAGATCTATGAAGGTGAACTGCTTCAGAATGTTTTGATGATTCACACGATGCCAACAAAAACAACAAGTTCATAAATATTCTGCATTATTAATAATTACTTTTTAATTAAAGACCAAGATTGGAAATATATTTTTGATCTTTGTATGAATGGCAGTGCCTGTACTCTGCAAAAATCTTAAAATTGACATAATGACTTTCAAATCATAATAGCAAACTTGGAAATTATCAGCAACAATAATGGATTTTCATTTCACGTGTACACCTCATCTTTTAAGTTTTTCTTTGCAATTCTAGAAGAAGAAAAAACCTATGGCCAGAGAGGAACAGATGAGGAAACAAGTTCTGTGAAATCCAGAATGTTTCAAATGCTAATTTAACAAAATTGGTATTTTTTTTTATATATATAAACATTTTCTTCAGAAGAGCAAAACTGAATTTCAGAATTGCCTTTCATGCACATTTAAAATAATTGTAAAAGTTGTCGACGTCTCAAGCTTAGGCAATGAACAGAAAAATACTAAGAATTTTTTTTATAAATCATTGGAGAATGAACAACAAAATAACAACTAGACTATTTTTTCTGTGTTGTCATTTTAAATCATTAAAATAAAATCTCACACTATTTGCATTGATGGCAAACAGCTGAATCAGTGTCCAAAGCGGATGGTATAATCTCATCAGGAATTAATGGAGCAAGATTTAAATTTTAAACTCTGCAAATACATATGTAATAGAAAAAATGTAATATGAGAAATAAAAGAAAAACGCACCAGACCAAAACTACGAATTCATTGATCTTGTTTAACATGCTAAGCGATCACTAGCAGGGAGTAATTGATTGGCCTTTTTATTCTTTAGGTTTTGATGATTTTTAATTGGAGGGTCATTGTGGTGTTTGCTTTTGTTTTCTTCATATGTTTCCCAAGTTCACTGAGATGCAAGCTACTGGGCGGATCCAACCGATGAAGGTCAGGAAACCAGAAATGGTCCATCTTGGATTCCCCGTATCACAATTTCGAAAAACAGATCAGTAGACTCGTAGTCATAGTCTGTTGCGTTTTTCTTTCGTTTCTCATGTATTTGTATGCTCATTAAACTTTTGCAAAAAATGTAATGTCATGTGTATTTACTAATAAATCAGTTTGTTTCAATAACATTTTGGGAATGGCAACTAGCACTAACATTCATAACTACCAGTAATAGTTAAATAACAAGAGAAATTGTTGACTAATTTAAAAAGAAAAACTGAAAATTCTTTAACCATGGAGCGCACCCTGTTGACCTCAATGTTTGCTTCTTTGAGCCTTCGCTTGTAACGAGCAACTTCACCCTTTAACTGCTGATTATGATTCTGCAAACTAGTGATCAGATGACGCATTTCTCGATTGATTGGACCTTCAAACAAAAAATAAATAAAAACCTATGAGAAGCATTTAACAGAATTCACAAATAAATACGTAAAGATTTGTTTATTTAAATAAAACTATGACAAATTCAAAGATCCAGTTTAGATCAACTTAATTTCATATAATTGTTAAACTTTTCTAGAAATGATCTTTCATTTCCAATTTTATACACTTTACCTTTGAAATATGGCAACATGCTGTCATGCTAGATACCATTTTCTAACAAAGATTTTTTTATTACAATTCACTGACCAGGGAATAATACATGACATTATCTTTAACTTTCTAATGTTAAAATCAGAGCTGGTAAACAAACAAAAAATGATTCATTACGTTTTCCATTTCTGGCAAAAAACTGATTTTGTTTTTCATTATGTTTTTTGTTAAGCTAAAATCTAAATTTCGTTTTGCGCTACGTTTAATATTATAACTAAATAATTGAGTATGAAATAAGACAGGATGTTATTTATAATAAATAATTTACTTAATATACAAATATATATTAGATATATTTATATCACAATATACGGGGTGTTATGGAAATGGTAGACAAAGCGAAGAGATACGGGTTCCAAAGGTGATTTTGAGTTAAAAATGTTCTATGACATTTTGTTGTACAAGCCATAGTTTTATCGTTAGGAAATGAATGCTTAAAGGAATGGTCCCTAATCAAAGAAAACTCAGTTCGCATTAGGAAGTGTAAGTAATTAAGGTAAAGACTTAATTATTACAAATGTAATAAATAAGTTTTTATAACTATGAACTATACTTAATATTTTTAAATAAGGTAACGGTTTAATTATCATACCTGTTTTCAGTCGTGACATTTGTTATACTGATTGCTTTTTGGAATAAACCTTTACATTATTTACTTACACTTCCTAATGTGAACTGAGCTTTCTTTGATTAGAGACCATTCCCAAAGCAATCATTTCCTAACTCTAAAACTACGGCCCATACAACAAAATGTTAATAGCCTTGCTTTCTAATTTTTATTTGAAAGTATATGAAAATGCAGCTCTCAAATAAAAATCAAATTTCTATCTGAATTAAAATTTTTAGAATAATTAGTTCCAATTACTCTTTTTCACAGAAAAATTATGTAATCTAAAGAGAGCACATTCACTCAATCATCTGTTGATATTATCTACAAAATCTGAATAAAAAAAATTTCCTGATTTCTCCCTGATTTCACGAACAATTTCTTTTAAAATTCCCTGATCATAAGCGAAAAATTCCATGATTTTAACTACTTGGTAAATATTTACTATTTTCTGTAAGTATACTAAAAGAATAAGCAAATAATTCTGTTCTACTGAGAAAGTAATACAGGCATTCTGAAATAAATTCAAATTGTACATATTGACATTTCATGAATGATGTAAAAGTATATTTTAATGAGCTTTTACAAAATATGCTGCATATACTATATTATACACACACTGAAATTGAATTCAATATTTATTGCAACATACGTTTGATTGGTTATTAAATAGTACTTATGAATTACTTAATAATAATAAAGTAAAATACTTTTTTTATTTTAATTTATTTTATTTTCTTTCCGGAGGGAAAGAGGAAATCGACGTTACGCATGACCTTGAATGCTCCCATAAGGATAGGCGCTCGCAGTTGGCTAAAGATCATAAATTTCCCTGATTTTAAGTAATAATTGAAAAATTCCCTGATAATTCCGATTTTTTCCAGAATAACAAAATTCCCTGATTTCCCGGTTGTGTAGACGCCCTGTAAACCTAAGGAACATAAATGAACTCTTCCTCAGTGGGAATCCAAACTTACCAGTCTGTTCATTGGCAGCAAGATTTTGTTCAAATTCAATTCTTAACATTTCATATTCTTTACGAACTTGTGCCAAAGTATCTTCTAATTGAATAACTTCATTTCTAAGCTTTTTCTGCGTCATTAATTCGGCACTCTACAAATAAAAAGTAAAAATGTTCAAATCTAGTTAGAACGAAAGTGTTGGTAAATTCATTACTTTAAACTCTTTTAAAACAGAACTAATTAAATTTTTTACTTAATTACAAAAGAGATTCCTTCAATGTTTCAGATTATCAATATAAAAATTTCCCTTTTTCTTTTATTTCCCACTTTTGAATATTTCTTTTTAAGGACCTGAACCTTGCCAAAGATGTTTTACCCTGTCAACAGGGAGATATCTTTCTCTGTGCACCATAAAAAACATGCCTTTTCCTTTCATTTTGCTTCCTCTTTATCCTTATTCCTTTTATTTGTACAGTATACTCTCGATATCTCGAACTTTGATATCTCGAAAACCTTGATATGTTGAAAAATTATTTTTCCCTTGATATTACATATTCATCTAATGTTAATTTTAATTCTTATGTCGAAGAGTTTTCACTCAAAACCTTGTTATGTCGCATATTTTTCGAAGTAAAAAACGAATTTTTCCGGAAAAATCGCCATTCAATTGTGTCGAAGCAAATAGAGATGTTTTTCCAAGAATCGCTCGTTTATTTAAGAAATTCCAGCAATGTATATCTGGATTGCATATGACTGCGTGTGATGGGATAATTTGCAGAATTCAAGGAATAGGATTTATCTGTAATTTGAAGCTGTTCCAAATATTAATCTGGACGATCAATTACATTCTCACATTGGCAAATGTCTTCTCATAGGTATTATTGTAAAGAAAAAAAAGATGATGTGACTACTATCAATTATGTTAAAATGGTTTACCATATCATGTGTTACCAAATTTAAAACCCATAGAACATTTCTAGGATTGTGTTGATCAATAGATCTGGTACTTGAATCGAGAAAACTCATTGCTCTAAAGAAGCAAATCTCAATGATAGTACATCATTCTTCCTAAAGATTCAAAGATCTTATAAACTTCCAGCCAAGGCTATTACAGACTCTTTTCATGCTATTTTTAAAGCAACAATGCCTAGAGAAAACATTTGACTGCTTTTAATTCCTGATACATTTTTGCAGGGAATTAATTACAAGCAGCATAGCAAAGTTTAACTTGAACCCTACCTCCATTTGTTCAATCTGTCGAAGATGAGCATTCTTTGATGACTGGAGCAAATTGCGTGTCTCTTCGAGCTGTGTCTTCAGCTGCATGCTCTCATTGTACAACACTGAGAACTGCGACTGAAGACACTTGTACTCTGTTGTTTCAACAATCACACTCTCTGGCAGTTGCTGGATCTATAATGGAAAAAAAAAATTAACAATAAATGTTAAGGTTCATCAGATAAAAAAAAAAGCTTAATAATCACATAATTATCACCATATTCAACATTTATGTTATAAACTAAACTATCTAAATACTTTAAAAAATAAATAATTTACTAATTTATTTCATCTTTTACGTTGCTGTTTCACTTTCTCTCCCATTCTCTCTCTATGCAGTAATCATTTAGACGACAAGTGATGGTGTATTAATAAACTGGCAGTGTAGTAGATCTCAGACATCAGTGAACCACTGTTAGATGGTAACTATTGACACACTTATTACATTATTATAACTATTAATTTTAGTTAGTGCTATTCATTGTTAAAGCAACTTAACAGAAAGAAACATACATCAATGTCTAGAAATGGGACAGATTACAAATGTTCAATTCTTGCATATGTGTTACTAAAGTGGAGAGACTTCAAAGCCTTCTACGGTGGAACTCAAACAGTTCTTACGCGTTTTATTTAGGGATTTTCAAAACACTTCTCATTTTTTTTTTCTCGTAAGCCTCAAGTTAATAGAACTTTTGTTATTTTCTAATAATCTCCCATAATTGTGAGTACACTGTAATTATTTTCTATTAATACTAAAATATCAATACATTTAGTACATAACTATTACGACAGAATATCTAGAGCCATTTCTTATCCTTGCTGTTGCTAAACGATCACTTACTTTTCTTAGACTAAGGATAATGATATATATTTTAATCCTACTTGTATTGCATATTTTATTTATTATATTCAACAAAAGCATTACAGATTTACCAAATGCATAAGGTGTAATATACACTCTGAAAGCAGATGTTAAAGGTTTCCAGATGGCATGGAAACACCTTTTATGAAATTCAATGGATAATATATAATATCAATAACAACTAGAGACATTGAGTAAGAGCGGATTAGAACCTGCTGCCCTCCAATACCCTTTCCTAATCTCTCTCCCACCTCTTTCTCCCTCCCACCACTAGTCGTTCAAATTGTCTTTATATATAAAACAGTGAAATGACAGTATAACAAACTTCAACAGTTTAAAAAAAAATTTCAAATATATATATATATACACACACAAACACATGTTATCTACAAATACTGTGGTTGCATAAATAGATATAAATACATTTTTTTAAACAGGGTGTCTACTGAATCTCAAACAAAAAATTTAAGGACAATTCCCATACATTTAAGGACATTTTCACAAAAATTTCTGTAAAAAAAAAAAGAATTTTTGCGAGGCCTAACATCATGCTGAAAATTTAAGGACATAGTCTGATTTTTAAGGACATTTCCCGTACATTTCATGTCAACCCAAATTTCCCGTACAAATCCCGGATTTCCCGGTTGGTAGACACCCTGTTAAATATCATTAAAACTAGTAAGAAAACCAATGCCATTTGAACACAAATACATAATTCATCTTTGATTAATATAATCACACAGGTGTCAGTGCAATGCCTGCTAATCATTAATATACAGCTTCTATGCTTATTTAGAAATATGTCTATTAGAAAATGTGAGATTCTCTTTATGATGGTGAGACTAGGATATAAGGAGGTGATAAGTGGGACTCAAAGAGGCAAAAGGATGAGAACCACTGTCCTACAGGATCTATATCCTCAAATGATAATAAGCTAGAGAAACTCCTACAAATCACCAGCCTAACTGGGCCAAAAAGAGATTGAAGTTCAATGCTCACACTCCTTAACCTTGAATAAAAAAGCCTGTTACTATTTGACAGAGGGTTAAGTAAATCCTAGACTCAAGTTATTTATTTATTCAAAATTAAATCAGATCCCAGAAACACACAGCACCTAACTGTGTGAATTCCCTATATATTCATTTTAAAAATCTTTATATTTAAAGAAATTTCTGAATTGATGGAAAATAATATTTATTAGTGAGATATACTAATAAAATATTTTTTTTTTATACCTCATTTATAGTATTTTTGTTATTGTTGAAGAACTTGAGGATCCATG
>JAFIDM010000006.1:49936327-49950125 GCA_023159025.1 Thereuonema tuberculata
AATGTTTTACAAAAACAATAAACAAACAAACGCCAAGGTCTTCAGAAAAATCGAGATCAGAATATTAGGGTTATAATTAGAAGGATATTAAATACATAATTTTCATGGTAAGGATGTACATTTCGTTTATGTTACTATAACTGTCACCAAAAATAATTCATGAAACTATTAGAACGATTTATTGATCACTCATCTCTAAATGCTATCCAACTCCATTAGAGCTTTGATAAACGCTTTTTGATAATTTCATAACAAATATAGAAGGTTCTAGAAAAGAGATTCTTTTTCTAGCATTAAGTGTTGAATGAAAATTGCAAAGCCCTTTTTTTTTTTCTATATAAATCAAACGGACAATGGCCCCGAAAAACAAAAAAATTTTGAGCAAATATTCACGTTTATAAAAAAAAGAAACAAATCGATTACAACATTTGGTCATCGTGACAAGTTGACGCCCAAATTGTGTCCACTTCTAAACACTTTGTAAACGGCTGCTATGGAAAAACTTACAGCTGTATATAGACCTCAGAAAAAAGTGGAAGGTTTGGTTGAGTCTACGAAGACGTTCTGCAATTGCTATTGAACGAAAACTTTTAAATAGCTTCTTCTTTTGAAAAAAAGCTGTATAGGCCTAGAATGCGTTAATTCTATGTGCTTCAGCCATTAAAAAAAAATCTAATAATAATTAGAAAGATGAAAGCAAACAACGAAATGCTGTTAAAAGTTTAATTATGATATCTCTTTAAGGAAAAAAAGGTTGGATTAAAATAATAATCAGTTTTAAGAGTATGTTTCGATTATCGATTTTGGGAAGTCGAAATTATGCGAGCAAAGGACTAATTTGAATTGTGGCTGTGAAAGATATGTACCCCCTTTTACTAAACTGTAATTCTATATCTACTAAAACTGTGAATTAAAAGATGATTGAAGAATAAGGGATTTCGTGTTTGCACTTCACAAACTATGACTCCATCTGTCAAGGCCTGTATTAATACATTAACATTAATTTGAGTTGCCATGTCAGTAGTGTGTGCCTACTTTATTACATTTTATTTTTAACGATATGTACCCGGCATGCGTTGCAATGCCACTCAAAGAAAGAAAGTGTTTGTGTTTTAATTCTGTTTATTGAAGTGGTTTTGGATACACAGTATTTTGTTTTTCCGTCTGGTCCATACACGAATAAATCGGAAGGTTTTCCAATGCTTGAGCAGGCCACATACAGCTGTCCATGTGTGAAGCATGGATTTTCCAAATTTAGTCCACACACTTGTAGCGATTGTCTCTGTGCTTTGTTGATGATCATTGCAAATGCGAGTCGCACCGGAAACTGCAGACGTTGAAACCGGAAATACACTCATTTGTTGAAACGCCTCGCGCACCAGATATTGTAAAATGTTTCTACTAATTCATAAACCTTCGCGGTCGTGCGCACAAGTCACCAAAGTTTCATCGCAATCTGATGAATGGTATAGGAACGCATACGGGACAAACAAACAAAGAAACATTCATTTTTATATATTAAGAAGATGAGGCCTGATTAAGAAAAGAGACCCAATTAGTTTGCTAAAACATTAGGAATCGGTTACTCTAAATGATTATTTTTTAATTTATCGTATGCAACTCATCTGTATTTCATATTACTTAATTAATAAACAATTCTTAATAACTTAATAATATTATTAATTACTTGATTATTAATAACTTTTCAATAATTGTTGATCTTTCACTTTTGGAAATATTCTGACATCCCCCTGTGATTTAAATAACATTAGGTCTACATTCAGCCATGCATCGTCACTGGTGGTCACTGAGCAGCCAGTGCTGGGGAATCCATTTTGTGGCCTTGGATGGTGCTTATGTTTTGAGTTGGACCATAAATGACCATCGTACCGAATTTTGAAGAGAGGGATTTTCGGGGTGGAATTGAAATAAATTAGCCAATGTTTCATACATAAATACGTATGAAAGTTTATGGAAATTCGCTCAGCCGTTTTAGCGTGATGCACATATAAATAGAGAAAATGGAATCGGTCAATTGTCGTGATTATAGGAATGGAGCTTTTGATGCAACTGTCGATTCTTATCAGAACGATTATGATTTTTTATTCAAACGAATATTTGATGTACAACTCTAATTTAACTACGATCTTAGTGAAGTCGGAGCTTTATTTGCGAATCTATTCAACTACGATTAAATAATTTACTTTAATTTTTTTTGTACGTTTTATTATTTTAGTTCTTTTGAAACTGCTTTAACTTAGCGAGTATTTCAATGAAAATAACGATTCAGTTCAGACAGAATATGATTTAATATTATGTTTTTATAATTTTATTAATAATTCTTTTTTATCATTATTACTAGCTATTAGCTTGTCACGCAATGGCAGGAAAAAAATAGCATAAATTGAAAGGGGAAAAAAAAAGAAGACCATGAGCAGAAGGACAATATTATTCACGAAGGAAAACAAAAGCGGTAAATTAATGTTTCTTTCGCTCGCAAGGTGTCGCTACCTTTCATAAAGTAACTTCAAACCTTCTAATAATTTGGGTTAAACCTCCTGAAAGGCATATTATTGAAAAAAAAAAAAAATCCTGTCATAAGTTTCCGCTTCCAAACGATGTCGTAATTGCAAAATCTGAAGCCTTTTAAAATGTCCATTCTTATATATAAGATAATATATTCTTATATGTAAGGTTGATATATACATTGTTCCTTCATTATCTCTGAGTGTTTTTAGCTACAACACGTTCTAATACGGCTAATGACGCGTTGCTTTATTTTGTTTTTGTTTTAAAATTATCTATTGACTCCTGCATACTTCCCTTCTCTGGTCTATTATTATTAACTACAATTAGAATGACAATGAACCTGTTGCGCTTGAAGTAGGCCTACAGTAAGAATCAACTATGAATCATGTTTGTCTGCCCAAAATAGCCTCTTATCAAATAGAAACATTCATATTTCAAAAATCGCCATTTATCGATGAAATTTTCAGCTTTCTCGGCAATACTGTTTTTAAGTTATGGTAATCGACAACATAGGACATTGTATTCTATTTAAAAATGTATTGAAAGCGTATTTCTTCTAAGTTAGTTTAGTACTTACGCAGAGACTTGTGAAATTCAATTGGATTAGGGAAGGCTATATTAAAGCTGAACGGGCATTGAACACCGCAGCGCGTAAGCGTCAAGCGTATGCGAATCGGGTACGGACAGCTGAACATCACTGCTGGTCGTTTGTATCGCGCATTGGGCTTCACGTCATTGCACTGTTCCTACTTGTTGACTAAAGCTGTAGCCATGCTTTATCTCTCTCTACTTTATTTTTGTAACTGTTGTATCCAGTTTTTTAAAGCTCTGGATAATTTTGCACTAATTTTTAACAAAATAAGCGTCTCCTAGACATTGGTGGTCATCTTGGAATGAAGCCAGTTGCGAATTTTCCTTCACATCCTGCTGCTGCGTTGTGATTGGCTGACGTTGTTCCAAACGCAGCATTCTGATTGGTGACGCAAAGCAACAACGGATATGCGATACGCAAATCTTCAAGCCTGGTCATGGTTGGCGATTCGCGAAAAAAATACGTTAGTACGACGTCACAAATCGACGAAAAGACATCGCGTATCGACGCAATGACGTCATTTCTACGATTTCGCGTGACGCTTACGCGATACGCTGTTCAATGCATATAAGAATGTATAAAAACGCTTCCTGAAATGATCAGAAAAAGTCCGTCACAAATCTAAGTTTAATTCTATGAAGTTCAAAAGTTCTCGAAGCTTCTCAATGAAGAATGTTTTAGTCCAAGTGAACTATTCTAATTGATTTAATGGTGTGTGACTACATTCTCTCCTTAACAGTCGTTTTCATGATTGCAGTTCATAATCCTACGTACTGGTTCGTGGTCCAATGAACAGCATTTTTTCTTTACTTGCTGATCAGCTAATTCGTTATCTAAAATAACTTCATCCATAGTTGTACGCAGTTATGTTCAACCAGATCATTAAGAGTATGTTTACAATTGCATACCAGTTTTGATCTGCTTGGTTTTACAAAATCCATAATTTAGTTTAAGTTTGATGCAATACAGTTAGTCTCAGCTCGCGCGAGTTCTTATAAAACAGCAGATAAAGCGTTTTCAGCATTGATATTCTTTGTAGTTGAACGGCGATGGCTGGAAAACGTGGCATTAACTTCTAAAAGCCAAACTTGTGGGCAGATATTAATGGAGTCACTCTTATTGAGACAACATTTAGAAGGAATATTAATATAATTTTGAAATCTTTTGTCACTCATTAAGTAACGTATTTTCTCTAATCGGAAAAATCAAATGTGGGATCAAAATGTTTAAAGAAATCCATAAATAAAGAAATTAAGTTAATAAATAATATTTACAAAAATTAATATTTTAATTTCATGCATAACTTACTTTTCCTCTTTTGATAAAAACATGCTAGAAATGTAATTATAATAATATCATTTTACAATTAAAATAACTGGGAACGATGCCACTATGTCCATTTCGTGCCACCACGCCCTTGCGGTTAATAGAATCGCCCGCAAACGACGTATATACAAAGTCGCATAGCCACTGAGCGCGGCTGCCTCCCGCGGCAGCCTCACCTTTTTTTTTTTTTTTTTTTTTTTAATTAGTGTTTTTTTTTTTCTTGTGTAGCGAAGCAGGTTGAGGCATCAGTTACTGCGAGGCGAACAAAATAACGGCAAGCGATGGCACCTCCACCACTCGCAATTGCAAACTTTTCCTTCATCGCAATCTATACGATTTTACAGAGGAGGAAGAAGAAACGGCGACAAAGACCGCGTTTTAGGTTTAGGGAATTGCTCCACAAACGTATGCAATACGGGAATAGGTGAACGATATCTGTGGAAGATACAGTACAGTTTGTTAACGTTGTGGTAATCTTTCGTCTTTGAAACCCACAAATAATTGATATTTCTATAAATTAATATAGATTAACTTATCCTGATCCATCTTCTCAGATACACGAATACATCAGAAAACGAAAAATGCAGGAAATTTGGAACGCTAGGCTGGAACGAAAAATTTTGTTCACAAGGAGCGAGCTAAATACTGCGAGGCACCTTTGATCGCATACAAAAACCGACTGGCTTTAGCTCACGACTGGCTGAGGCAGTCCCGCTCAATGGATACGCGGCTTCACGGCTGATATCTCTGCAATCTCAAGTAGAAGCATTAGCATTCACTGCTCCGATGGCAGCTTATCAGGACTTAAGCGAAAGAGGTAAGATGGTAGCGGCCCGGAAAATGGGTCACTCCATTTCGGAAATTGCGACGAAGTTCGGATTCATATGTTGAACAATTTCAAGGGTATACCTGAACTACACAATATCAGGGAAAACGTCTACAGTGTAAGACTGGTGTGGCCGAAAAAAAGCCCTTTACAGCGGTGTCTGGGACGCATCGTGACATCCGGTCCACGTGCACCATTGACGCAAAACAACAGCGCAACTCAATGCTGGGGTCAACTAGATCAGCGTTCCCTGTGGGGTTCCGGAGCCGACAGCCCACCCGGGGGCATTGCTGATCATAATGGCTGCTTTGCACGCTCTCGAAAACTTGCCTCAAATCGAAAAATCAGCCACTTGCTCTAAATTTAGACTAATATTAAAAGAAAGTCGACACCAGCGCCCTTGGCGGCGAGAAAATGTATTTTAAAACTACGACAGTGTTAACTTCGCGCTGAAATCTGGATATTCATTGCTCGTGGTTTCAATCCATGGATTCATTCACCACATTCTCTTCCTCCGGGATCTTTTTTTCTTTACCTCTCCTTTGAATTAAGTTGAGAATTATTTCCAAAACTAAGCTGCAAAATCATCTTGTTTGTCGCTTCGGCGACTGGCAGTTTTAATCAACGAGAGCAAAACGCGATTTGCCGCTCGCACACGTAAAGCGACTGCATTACCGCAACTGGCAAATGGCAAGTTTTCGACGGTGTAAGCTTATAAGCAGTCATTAAGCTCTGCGCCTCGCCTGGGCTCGAGAACACCCCTCGGGCATAAAGGTGACTCCGGATATGGCAAAAACCGTACACGCCACTAGATCCCATATTCCTACAAGGGACAATACAGGGCGGCTCTGTTAAGGTATGAGGTGTCTTCAACTGCACATATTAGAACTCCTCATATGTCTGCAGACCTGGTGACTGGTAGCAGCTATGTCACCATCCTTGCGGATCGTTTGCACCCATTCATATCCTGCATTTACCCCCGACGGATGCGACCTCTTTCAACAGGAAAATGCACTACCGTAAAAACCACAATCATCAGATTATGACTGGAGAACCATTCCTCTAAGTTTGCCATCATCTCTTGTGGCCCCACAAGATGCCGGATTTACACGCCATCGAACACACGTGGAATGCACTTTAACGTGCCATCAGGAATCTATCACCAGTGAACATTACGGAATGAGGGACTCTCTGCAGGATGCATGGTGTGCACTGTCTCCACAGTACTACAGAGCGCTCGTGAAGTACAGGGCTAGATCTAAGGGGGAGGGGGGAGGCGTGTCACGCGTCCCGGGCGGCAAATCAGCCTCACAAAAAAATAGCTTTGTTCAAACTACGATTTATAAAATTGATAGGATTTAATATTTAAATTCGATTTTGTTTGGGTTTGTATTGGCTAATCAACACATACAGTACTCTCAGCCGGTAGTCGGGTAGCCGGTATTCAGTAAATCCGAGAAATGATTAGAGGGGCTCCGGGCGGTCGGCCAACAGAAACAAGAGAGAAGAGTCATGTTTTTGGCGGCAAAAATTGAGTTTGCTCCCCCCTCCCCCCCAAAAAAAAAATTACCTTGATCCAGCCCCTGGTGGAATTCATGCCACGTCGTGTTACTGCCGTCATCCAAGCGCGAGAGGACCTATGCGGTTTTAGACTGGTTTTAGACTTTTTTTTTAGGCATTTCAGTGTATATGAGTTTTAAAATTTATTTATTTGAAAAACGGAAAAATATAGATCGTTATAGAGCCAACATCGACGGCAATCTGGGACAGCTGTCCTTATTAGGACTCATCAGCCAGATTTAGCCTTGATGATCAAGCTCAGAACGCGTGAAAGCCTTATGAATACCTCTCCCGCTCTCGGAAGTGGGACGCTACAAAAGCAAACGACAATAGAAAAATCGCTATAACTAGTACAGCACAATTACCTTAGCCTGCTAAGTGCTGGGCACAAAAGGCATTTAGTAAAAGGATAAGCCAAAAGGCGAAAAATTAATGTGTAAGAAGGTTTAACGTGCATCAAATGTAACTTTTTTTTATTTCTAACTTTTTTTTTATTAAGTTTTAAAAGAAGTAGCAAAAATTTGTAAACATTTATTTTGTAACTAGACGGGTACCGGAACCCTTGCATGTATAGGATTAAAAAACAACAACTTTATTTATTAAGCAAATTAATATGGAGATCGGAGAATACACGACTTCCCAGCTCGTTGTGGGCTTCTCCGCTTAACTCAGGCGTATTGAGCGTGGAACTCAAACGGGTGGTTGCCGCAAAAACACTTCATTTTTGCATGTATCTTCCAAACGCAGAAACGTTTGTTAATGACTGATATACCGTTCGATAGAACTTTCAAATATCAACATTTTCTCAATATAATGTTCTCTTCCAGCTTTAATTTAAACAAAAAGTATAGAGAAAAAGTCAAAATTTGGTCCTTTAAAAGGCGCCATCTTGAAACCAAAAACGTTTTTCGAAAGATTTTTGTAGCATTTTGTTTGTCTTAAAAAGCTCTACATTTTATCTATGTACATGACCAATCTATCTCTTATAGTTTGGTCACAAAATTGGAAAAACGTAAAGTCTTATGACAATGACAGACAGAATAACTTTTATATAATATTAAATTTCGAACATGTAATGTGACTTCCGTCACATCTCGGCTATTTATTTATAATGATTGTCACTAGAAAGAGTTTATTTACTCGTTTATTTCCTGGTACAATTGCCTTTTAAATTTCAAAAAATAATAATAATTAAAATAGGCTTTTTGAATCAGTTTTATTTTATTGTAGATGTTATTTTTTTGTTGCATTTACTTTCAATAAAAACATTTTAGTTTTAATGTTTTTATTGAAAGTAAAAAGCGAATAAAACAAATGTATCTAGTAACCACATTTGAGTGACGTCACGCATCGCTACACACAAAACCTGTCGTTAGCATGTCTCGACAACTGCACGAAAATCAATCTGATCCAGCTGCTATGGTGAGGGCTTAGTTACAGGAGTGTCGATGACATTAATACAAATGTTTCTAAATCAAAAGTAGTTTTTTTTTTTAAATGAGTCCCATTAATACAAAACAAGAATTCGACATCGGATACAAACATCGATTATGGCGGGAAAAGGTAATAATTCTGTTTGATTTTCTTTTTTTTAATAAAACAAAGATGTTATTATTACTTAGTAGAATATTTGCTTTAGTGAAACACAAGGAAAAGAGGCGAAATAGATCCGGTTGAGGAAATGAGACTAATTAAATGGCTCTTAATTGAAGAATTTGATAAAAACAAGGAGAGGGAAAAAGAAAACTTAGCCGCCCTACTTGTTTTCTTATTAGATGCTTTCTATTATATTTTAATTATTTTTTTAATGAAAACGATTTTATAATTGTAAGAGATCGTTCTATAAATTCTTACTGTATTAAACTACAGTATTTCTAAAGACCTCTGTGAAATATTTAGTAATTTAAATGGACTTAAGTCTATTTTCAATTCTTCCAAAGTTCTTTCAGCAGTCACATGATCTTCAGATGTCTTTAAATGATTATTTCTTTACATTAGTAATTATTGACTGATAGTTAAGAACATCTATAAATAGCAGAAGGAAATAAAAGGGTTTAAAACAAGCTCTTGTAAACTATTTGTTATCATTGCATTTTTCAACATAACCGTTTTTTATATTAAACTTCAAAATGAGAACGAAATGATGGCAATGGAGTAAGATTGAGAAACGTGCGCCGAGGGGATTCAATATTGGAAAGGAAAATAAAGCACGTATTGATAAAGTGAAGTTTTAATATATCTTTAGCTTTTTAACGGAATAAAAACGAATATATCTTTGCTTTTGATACAAATATGTCAGACACTTAAGGACCAAAAGGAGTCATCATGTCATTTGAAACTTACCTTTCCAAAACTATATCTGAAAACAACTTATCTTACAAGGGAAGTGCGTGACCTCGAACGCTGAGAACTGCACGAAAATGTGCTCAGAATATAAATAGCTCATGCCAAAAACAGTGGTATGAGTCATTCTCATTCAAAACTGCACGTCTTACCACGAGAGACATTTGAATGATCACCTGTTGAAGGTCCAAGAGAGGAACTTTGGTAACGCGAAGAAACAAAATATCGATATAATAGGACCAAAAACACACACATTTCGATTTCGTGATTATATTGCTATATTTCCCTCTAATGGTCCTATTATATCGATATTTTGTCGTGTTACCAAAGTTCCTTTCTTGGACCTTCAATAGGTGATCATTCAAATGTCTCTTAAGGTAAGATGTGCAGTTTTGCATGAGAAGGTTTAATACCACTGTTTTGGGCATGATTTATATTCTAAGCACATTTTCGTGTGGTTCTCAGCGTTCGAGGTCACGCACTTCCCTTGTCAGAAGAGTGAATTTTAATGGACAATGAATGCGATCTTCTTGTGGCGATTGATTTTTGAAAGGAATCGTGATATTTATGCCTTCTATTTATTGATTTATTTATGTTATTTCTACATAAATGTGAGCAGAAAAAATGTGAGCAGTCTATCTGAAATAGTGTCAATGTAAAAATCTATAATTTGCTCATTTTACGCTAAAAATAACAGAATATATAATTGTCCAAGGACACTCGATAAAAGATGGTATAAAAGTATCGTAATATCTAAAATATTTAAAAATTAGAAATTACAGAGCGATTGCGTATATTTTCACCGATTTTAGAATAGATTGAAGAATCTTTTATGATGTAATTTATTCGTAAAATCTATTAAATATTGTCGTATTTGACTTCGATCTCTAATTACCCAGTGATATTACCATGAGAAGTTTGAGCCCCTTCTCAAAAACGCATTTTATAGCAAAAGATAACGAAACTGAACATCAAAGAAATTAAATAATAATAATAATTTAAAAGATATTTCACAAAATATTTGCTATGTCATTCAGAGCACAAAAAGAACTTCAAGGGAAGGGTGGATTTTTTTTTTTTTTTGGTGTTTTAGGGGAGGGGGCGAAAGATTTTTCTACAATAGCCAAATCACCGGGACTAAAATATACATATATATTTCAAAATTCCAGGTATCCCAAAAATGATTGAAAATATTTCCTCGTTAAGTTGGTTTTAAATCTTTATCACAGAATTCAGGGTAAAATGGAGGAAATTCAATTGGACATCTGAGACCAGGCGCGAATTTGAAGGGGGGGGGGAGAGAGTGAGGCCCCCCCCCTCCCCTTTACTTAGACCATATGTAAAAATAAAACTCTAATTATAAACTGCCCGCTTTATTGTAATCATGAAAACACGATCACCCTTTCAGAAATTGATTTCAGAGTTACACTTAATTAGTTATTTTCTAATTATATCTGAATAATACTTAAGCTTCTCCAAAACACGAACAACTATGTCGATAGACCCAATAGGCCGTTGTTTAACATCGGGTTTTCAGTTAGATATTTTTTTTTTACATCAAAATATAGCCTAAAAATATAGTCTTTGCAAAGCCTTAAAACTGTCTCTGTCTTGAGACATTGACATAGTCTTAGGAAATGCTTCATTTAAGTAAGAAATAAATCTCATAAATAAATTCAATCAATTTTAATTAACACTCAAGGAAATTCGAGAAATTATTAAAAACAACTAATTTTGAATAGAATATTTTATAGAAATAAGTAAACAAACGAAGGCACAACGTTATAAGATAGGATTCGCTAGCTCTAAGTTCAATTTTACATTTTGGTTTTCAACTTTTCAACTTTTCTTTCGAAAACACTGCTACTGTTTGAGTCGTATGTTGGTTATTTTTTTAATTTTCCCTATTCCTTTTTATTCTAAAAACAAGTAAATTATAATTTTAGAAAACAGATAATTTTCTTTTTCCCCATTCTTTTCAAAGTTAAAATTTCTAGAAATTAACAAAAAAAAATCAGATTATTATTATTATTATCAGTTTGTAATACTGTATTGAAATATGAAATTGTAAGTAAGGAAATGTTGAGGCATTAATATTGAAAGAAACATGAATAAGTGATAAGTAAAATATGAAAGTAGTTATAAGAGAGATGTATCCACAAGCAACGAAGCTGCTGAGCACCAAACACTCATAAAAGGGCGTTTCTGATTGGCTGAGCCTCTTGGCAGAATTCGATTGACCGAAGCAGACGTCGTTATTAAAGAAAACTTATCATTAATAGAAGCAGTGCTCTTTCGTACAGACGGACATTAATTGAGATTGTACATTTAACTGAAATACGGATCTATTTATTAGCTGTTACACTTTAAAATTGCATTATAATGTCTCCAGAATTTAGAAAAAAAAAATTGAAATACAGTCGGAATCTGTCAATGACATGTTTTTGCTTTCTCTGTTCGTAATGCCTGCCTTAGCACAACATTAATCTTCACCTACAAAGTTTGTAGGTCATCTTTTGTGCATTAACAGATCAGAAAAAAAAATCCATTGTGAAAGATCGATTATTGTGTTGTGTTGGTTTGTTACTAGAAAAATATGAGGATTTTTTTTTTGTTAAAAATGAAAGTAAATAAGAATAAGAAACAAGTTTCCAGGAATTGTCTTTCTTGAAAACGGATTTTTTTACCTTATTTAAGCGAATTTTTTTATTTTTTATTTTTTTGCAATATTACTTCTAAGAGAAATGGGAGGAAAAGACTATATATATACTGAAGCTCGGTTATAACGCGGTCGTTTATATCGCGAATTCGGAATTTATATCGCGGATATTTTTAACCAAAATGAATATCAAGGCCCATTTTTCTGCCAATGACAACCAGTAAAGAGGCCCATGTAATCTAATAGGCGTATGAATACTTACATTTGATCCACGTGACTCGTCGTTTGTACAAGATGCCAAGATGGCGGCGCCAAATCGATTTTGGCTATTAAGTGTTGAAAAGCGTAAAGTGTTGAAAACGTAACGATTTATGTATTTATAAATATAAAATTCTCTCACATAGCTCTGAATGATGTAGCTAATCGCGAAATGACCATTTTAAATCGATTTGGAATCGTGTGGGTGATAATAGGGTGCGATATACGACATTTGACGTCGCGAAGTAATGAAAGTTCGGTTATATCGCGATCTTCGAAATCTTGGATCCGAAAGACCGCGTTACAACCGAGCTTCAGTGTGTGTGTGTGTGTGTGTGTATATATATATATATATAAGTTCGTGCTAATAATAAAGTATTTCATGTGTTTCTTGGTTTTGTTTTTATTTTTCAGTTTCTTCATAGTTGCTTGAACTTCTGAAGAAATCAGACTATTAATAGGCAAAAAACGGATGTATGTTTATCATCAAAGTGAAGAGTGCGGGGAGAGTCGGAGCAAGACTATTTTTAATTTTGTTAGTGTATTTTTAATTTTAAAAATACCCTAACAAATGTCTTTTTGAAAAGAAAAATTAGTAGATTTAATTAATGTTAGCGAAATACTTCCTATGCCCCTGTAAGACATTGTGGGGCACTCTCTCATAGGCTCAATTTGGAGGAGCCTATTACTTTAGGACAGGAGATTAACTTTTTTCGCCGAAGTGCCAAGAAAGCATGTTGATATTAAAAAATCAAAAATCGTTTAACGAAGGTCTTTCACGGTTTTCAAAAAATGTGGTATTTGTTTTACTTCCGTGAATATTTCACGAGTTGCAACTAGTTGTCTTGAAAAGGTCCCGAAGAAATATTTCTTATCTCAGTTTTAATTTCTTAATATTTTCAAATATCAGCCAAATTTAAATAGGTTTATTGATTTTCTTGAAAAAGTCTGTTCCTAATTCTAAAAAAAGAGCAACTTCTGTAACAGACCTTATTAGTCTTAACATCAATTCAGATTTCATGTTTCAATATAAATAAAAAAAGTCTATATTGCATTCAATTCATTGTTGGACAATTGACTTAAAAACCTTTAAAAATGACACAAGAGAATCTGCATTTTGTTGTTGTTTTTTTTTTACATAAGAAAATAATTATATATTAGCCTATTTGAAGAGGCTGGATCCCTTTTCAATTGTAAATAATAATTAAAGGAAATTCCTTGAACCCAAAAAAAGAAATTATTTTAAATGATATGAAGCAGAAGTTTCGTCCTCATATCTATATCATACTGGAAAAAATCTAAGGAAAGCATTAGATAATCATTCGAAATCCAAATTAAAAATTTTACAAGGATAAAATGATTATTTAACACGGAAGACTTTTTGAAACAGTAATAACTAAAAATATCAACGAACTCCATATAAATCTAGATAATGACGTATCAAACGTCACCACAGAATTGGCAATGTTATATATTAATATTTAGAAAAACGTCACAGCTGGTGTGACATACAGGGTGTTTCAAAAATACACGGCATAATTTCAGGTATGTATTTCCCACATGTAGACAATCAAAATAGTTCATTACAACATATGTCCGGAAATGCTTCATTTCCGAGTTATGGCCTTCACAACATTGAAAATCACCGGAACGTTTTTCGTTCCGCCGGTCGTTGCCATTACAGAAGATGTTCAAAATGACCACC
>JAFIDM010000006.1:49973334-50008615 GCA_023159025.1 Thereuonema tuberculata
TTGTTTTTATGACTGAATTCTTGAGAATGTAAGAAGAAAAGCTCAGATTCATTACTATAACCTGAGAATTTCAAAACAATATACTCTGATAAAGAGTGTCCTACACTGAATGAGGTCAATGCTATTTGGAATTTTTCTTTTGATTTTTTAGCATACCAGGAGATCTGATGTTGTGTAGTCTTTCTATTCTGCTTTTAAAAGTGATTTGTTTCCATTTTTATAACTTTTATTCTCATCCAAGGAAGATTGTATTTCAGTTAAAGATATTTACTTATATTTATCAAAATTTACAAGTAAAATTCTGAATAATTTCAAATTTTAGTATTCAAGTAGGAGACTTCATATTTATTTTGCCTTATTCTAAAGCTGTTGTCCATTGAGAGCATACTAGTTTAAAACTACTAGATAACAATGAAGGTTTTGAAATAATAAAATTAGCATTTGTGTTAATATTTGTTTTAATAATTGTGATTTGTTTCTTTAGGTGTGTTGAGAAATGTGTACATGGTGTTTGCTCTGAATATCCTTTATATCAATGTGTTTGTGATCTGGGATGGACGGGCAGCGACTGCAGCGTCAATTGCAAGTGTAACAATCACAGCACCTGTAGTGAAAGAGTTGGGAAATGTGACAAATGCCAGAATTGGACAGAGGGACAGTACTGTGAGAAATGCAGGTGAGTTCGAGGGTCAGTTAAAATAAAATAACCCTCCTTTAATTTATTCTGTTATGCTGAACCCAAAAGTTCATTCATGTGATATTTTATTGTTTTAATTAAAAAAAAAAAATAAAAAAAATTTAAAGGACTGTTGAAAAGAAAAGTCAGAATTATTTATGAAACAAAAAAAAAAAAAGCATTGAAATTGGTATAATTAAAGAACCACAATACACAGAAGATATGAATTCTTATGTGTATGTTTTCATGTTTAGGAGCATTCTTCCAATATAACTGTTCCTAGTAAAGAAAAATTAAAGAGCCTTCTTCTTTTTTTTTTTTTGTTAATTATTGACTATTTGAGTTTAAAGGAAAACAATAATATATATAAATTATTGTTTATTTAATTTTCTCTATAGTTCAAATGTATTTAATTTTGATCAACAAAAATGAAAATGTCAGTTTTCCAAAAGATATGTGAGGAATTTGAAATAAAAGGAACATCTTCATGCATAATACCTTGGTTCTTTTCTTCTATATTGAGTACTATCACTGTTTAATAAATTTATTATTTTTCTGTACTTTAAAATTTGGTATACAATAACTACTTGGTAAATAAAGCATTTAACGTGCTGTGCAAATTAATTAAAAAAGGGGGTACAAGAACAAAACCAGCACATGAATAAATTAAAATTGCCTTTCTGTTTCAATTATAGGGAGAATTTGGGCCTTTCGTCCTTCTTTGGACTCATCAGCCCAACTCCCTCCCCGATAAAAGAACCAGAAAGGCAAGATCACCATAATATGAAGGTCACAGCCACACCTGGCAGTGACTCCTGAAAACAAGAAAGGCAGCAAAATAAACGACCGTTCCCAACTCCTCCCCGTAATTGAAACAGAAAGGCAATTTTAATTTATTCACGTGCTGGTTTTGTTCTTGTTCCCCCTTTTTTTAATAGCTACTTGATGTTCTGAGTAAATGATAAAAATTTCAAGGGAGGTTTTGACCTAACCATTCTCTTGTTAGATTTCACAACTTTTTATACATGTGGATCCAAGGGAGAGTATTACTTGGAAGGAAAAACAGTTTTAGGTTTAAAAAAAAAAAATCATTTTGATAATTGTATATCTTCAGAAATAATGATCTGATTTTCTGTAGAAATTTTTTATCATAAAAATTTCAATGTAAATGCTATATGAAATTTTGTTACTGTATACACAAATTCATTTTTTTTTTTAATGTCGTGAAAATTAAAAAGTTTTGCCTTGTGTGTTCCTTCATACTTCCTTGGTGGCTGAGATTATGGACGGTGTTAGATGATTTATCATTATTTCCAATTGCATTCCAGACAGCTAGAATAGATTTCTTTGTTACAATTTAAAGGTATTTAAGAGAGCTTCTTTTCAGTTTTCCTTGGACTTCAGAGAGATAGGGAAAGCAAAGAAAACATTGTTAAACTTGACTTGGTAGACCGTACATGTATTTATAACTTCATAATATTTTGTAATATTCTTCTAAATTCACAAAAGATATTACAAAATTATCTGCAATTGTTCCGATTAGTATCTGATGACAAGTGCCTTAATTTTAGTTTTTCCTGAATTGTGACTAAACAAGGAGCATTAGAGAAAAAGAGTTTTAGTAAAAGTTGTTTCTTTCAAAAGACCTATCCAACGATGTTCTAATTTGAAATTTCAAAGCTGACCCCAATTACTCCCACTTCCTGTTTCTACCCGACCTCAACATTGCCACCATTCAATTCTTTGGGTACTATTTAGTAATGAAAATTTTCACGCAAACCACCTGTACCCTGTGGTTTTCAAAAGAACCGGGGATACTGGGTGCTCTTGAACACCCTGTATAGACTGCAACCTTTACATTATATTAGTTTGACATTGATATCTGTAAATTTTTTGAACTTCCTGATTGGTTTAGATTAAATGGAGTAAAGAAGCACACATAGCTAAAATGAAAGATGTCTACAATTAAAATAACATGTTACTAGTTTCTGCTTTGTTTGAGCTTTCATGAGACAAAAGTTTAATGCTGATGCGTTCAGTTAGAAGCCCACTGGAAATGCAGAGAACCAATGGAAGAAGGGAGAATCCATGAAGGCGTGGTAGTGATGAGTGGATAATGTTCCCCTATATGTCAATCCGCCTATGATACATACACATGGGAACTTACATGTGTACGTCTTATTGGCTTGAAGGGTTAAGGAAACACAATTCATATTCAGCAAGGTTCGCACGCATCCTTACAAGTCCTTAAAAGTCCTTACTTTTACATTTAGTCCTTAAAAGTCCTTACAAGTCCTTATAAATCCTTATTTTTATGCCCTATTTTTAAAAAGTCCTTACTTTTTACTCTGCAATTGTTAAAAATTTTTAAAATTTCACCGATTATCGTTTTTCTAATTCCTCCTCGGCGCATGTAATCTCGATCGACGTGGCTCTCGCGGAATTGGGGGGGGGGGGGGGAGACATGTCTCACGTTCTACGAATCGGGTTGACTGCATTTGATGGTACTATCAATAGGAAGCTTTGTTGCATTCACTGTGGATGCGCGTTTTTTTATTACAGATGGCTTTTATTGGTCCATGGTTCCATAGGAATGTGACAGATATTGAAAAAGGTGCAGCCAAAGATTTTATTCTTTTTTTAGTTAACTTTTAGCGCAATTTTTCTTTCAGTGCATTTTGTGAATGTTATAAAAAAAAAAAGGCGGGAATTTCGGCAATTGGTCACGTGTTCATGGCATGAAAAACAATTACTGAAAAAGAAATTAAAATAAATACCTTTGATGTAAAATTAAATGAAAAAAGTTTGAAATTAAAAGATGTTTAATTATGATTACCAGTTTCATGGTGTTTTTTTTTTTTTTTTTCCCATCAATTTATTGACTCATATATTTTTAGGAGTTTTTGTTGTATTAAATTTGTAATGTATCTTCTATGTTTTATTTTACACTTTATCATCTAATAGGTTGAATTTGCAAAAATGAGATATTTTATTTAAAAAAGCGTGCGACAATTTATGTTTATTCAATTTAGAGGTCCTTATTTTTTGGTTTTTTTTTTAGTCCTTGATAGTCCTTGATTTTCTTCTAAGGAAATGTGTATGAGCCCTGTTCAGATGAAGTCATTCTGAAAACGCTTATTGTTTTAAATGTTATGCATTTTAACTTATCACTTGTTCCTTGAAAATTCCATTAACAAAAAATGCAATTATTATATTAATTTATGACAAAAGCTGCAGTTTTTGTAAGACTGCTAGTGCAGTGGATTATTCATTTGGTATCTCAGAGTTAATCTTATGCATCTTCCTATTAACAGAATTTCTGTACAGTTTATGCCCTCGCCTATCAGATCATTTCAATGATATATTAGATTTTATTGCAGCGGAGGCCAGTATGTCAGTGCCCGGATTCAAATCCGGTTGTGAGCTTGGATGTTTCAAAAATTTCCTTTCCTTTGTGTCAGCCTCTTCTTTGCTTTCTCTTCAGTCTGACGTCATTCTGTAATGGCGTCCTGAGGGTTAGCTCTGGGAAAGCCCCTCAGTATCTTCTCCTCTTGAAATTATCAGAACAGAACTTCTGTTCCGCTCAGATCCGGCCTGGCGGCTGGCATCTGGTTCCCTTGACCCACAATTGGTGGACCAGGGAAAATCGGCTATGTATGTATGTATTAGATTTTATTAGATGATTCTGTAACAGTCACTAGTTCTGCAGACAATATCCATTTTCTTAAAGTTAGCTTCGACCAAATTAAAAGAAGTATTGTAACTAATTAATAATTAACCATTTACCATTTAAGTTTATAGTTCTTTTGAATTTTCAAGTTTGTTAAATTCTTAATTTAATATTTATATTTTCTGTAATGTTGCAGAATTGCATTACAATTTCAATCAGAATAATATTTTTTTCCCTTTTAATTCTTTTTATTTTAGGCCTGGCAGTTACGGAAACGCTACCACATCCCAAGGTTGTAAAAAGTGTAACTGCAATGATCATGGAAATATGTCAGATGGTTACTGTGATATTCAGACGGGGATTTGTTCTTGCCAAGATAACACAGAAGGTGAAAATTGTGAACGGTGTCAAGCAGGTTATTACGGTGATCCCAGGTTTGTATGTTTGCTTGAAACAAATGTTGTTTAACTTTAAAACGGATTCTTCTGCTATATCTGAAAGCTGTTTAAATTGAATTTTTAAAAAGTCTAAAAGACTTATTTTTAATAGTAATTTTCAGTGTTTAATTTCTGAAACTGCAATTGCGTTATTTTTCTTCTTTAGAAATGGAGGACAATGTTTTCGTAAATGTGGTTCTCGACAGTTGCTACTGAATGCAGAAAGTGGAGGAATAGGGAGTTACATGGGAGAATATAACAGAGAGTCCTGCTTGTGGATTATAACAGTTCATTCTGAATTGGAAGATACAGTTCTCTTGAGAGATAGGTAAAAACATGGAATTTATTCCTTTGTAATTTTATTTTTCTATGTGAAGATTAAAATTATTTAGATTTGTGCAAAAAAAAAATTATTCTGTATGTAATTCTGTAATACAACAGACCCTTTATCATTCTGCGTAAAAACATTACATGCTGAATTACCTGGTTATAAAATGCTATTAGCCAAACCTTATGAACACAGTATTTTCTTTTCCCTTTTTTATTTTATGATTATTCTGGCTTTTTGAATAGAATACTTATGACCTTTTAACTAGGATTGTGTGTGAAAACGTTAATTTTACATGTTGCTTTTCTTTGAATAATAGTTCAACACCTGCAATTGAGTTGACGGTTTATAAAGATATGAATGTTGTTTGCTCTGAAAATTACATCTACATCTACGATGGATTGCCAAATTTTGTATCCAAAGATCCTCATTTAGATTGGGAAAATAGCCTACAGTATTCGTTATGTGGACAAGATTTGAACAAGAACTTCAGCCTAGAGGTTTATTCAGGTATTTATATTCTTTTCTTTATTTTCAATTTCTTTTCTATCTTGTTCTTGAAACTATCATAAGGTTAATCTTACACTAAATAATATTTATCTATGCTAAATAATAATAATACATTAAAAATTGGTTTATACGTATTTCAAGGGGAAAAACTGAGAATTACTTACAACTCAGGTTTAACTTTATTTTTAATTAAGCTTAAATAAGAACACTCGTAAAAACATTTGTGTATTAGGTACATATTTTCAACTTATGATATACATAACTGTAAAACTGCCAATTTCAAAATAGTGTATTCATTTTCATAGAAGTATTCTGATTTCATGTTTTAAAAAACTATTGAATAAAATACTGTATACCCATTACACAATTACAGTTCTAAGATAAATGAAAAGCAAAGACTCACCAAATTTTCACTAATTTCCCATCACATTGTTACTCACTTTTCCATATCTGCAAATTTTCCCTTTTGTTCTGATAGCTGCACTTTACAGATTTTGAATCTTTCAACATTCTTCTAAAATTGACTCCTTCTTACTAATGACTGCACATAATGTAGTGTAACTTATATGTAAGCTACTCGCTATTTCTGCTTTTGATTTTTGCAGGTTGTCTTTCACTTCCCGAATAAATCTCACTTTTTCCTCTAAAGAGTAACTTTTATTCCTTCTATTACCCACAGCTGCAAGAGAGAGATCGAAGTAAATGAAGGGAACACATGTGGCATCAATGCGAAAGTTCATTCAGTTTTTGTCTCTTTCATTAAAACCGCTCAGAAACCTCATGAACGCGACAATTATATATTGATACGGAACACCGAACTGTATATCGGTGCCCCTGGGGAATATCTATAGTTGAAAATAGATACAATTCAATCTCGTTTTCAAAAATATACTATGTATAAAGGCAAATTAGTGTAACTCAATTATGTATATCTCAGAAATAATTTATATATAATTAAATAAACTTTTCGCCAGGACCTACAAACAGTTACACACAAACCAGAACTACATACAACTGGGTTACATATAAACCAGTTTTTATTGTAATAATATTATACTACATTTTTATGTAAATATTTAATTTTTATGAAATATAGTAATTGATAATTTTTATCCATTTTTTATTAAACTGCTAATTATTTGTGTTCCATTTTAAACCTTACTTTCTTTGAAACTACATAATTTAATTTTTCATAAACAGGTCTCCAACATTCACTGGAAACAATGTACCACAATGTGTATGTGGATTTTCTTCGAAAAAGAAATGTGGTCAAAATAGTATCAATGTTGTTTAATAACAATAAATCCTAATAAGTTTTTTGTTTCTTGTTTTAGGCTATTTGACTGTGTTTTATCAGCGTGATAATCCTCTCCAAGGATTCAATGCCACATTCCTCGTTCACACCTGTATACGGAATTGCACAAGAAACAGGACTTGTGTACAGGGATGGTGTCAATGCAAGCAAGGATTTGCTGGCCTTGATTGCAATATTAGAATTTGTCCAAATAATTGTTCATCATCAAAGAAGAGTGGAAAATGTCTTGAGGTAATAAGTTTTACAGATTTAACATTCATTCTTTAATAAATATATGAAAAATTTAAAATAACATTCACTACAAAATGCAATGGAATTAACCAGTGGAAAAAAGATGCGTTTCTGATTTAAGGTGATTTGCAAAGAATGATTACAATATAGCTTTTTAAAAGTAATAAACTATTTCAGCCATTATTTAATGTTATTTAATTTGAATTGCTGTATTTTATTTTCCCTGAATATTGATGGAAGATTTTCCACAGCTAATGTTACCTTACATTTGTCTGTCTTTAGTTCTTTTGTTTACAGTGGTCACAGTGAAAGAAGAACCTTTTAAGTTAATGGATTACTATGATCCACGCTGGACAGGTTTTCCCAGGGTTCTCCCGTTTCCCCTGCATTTCTCACACCATCCTTTCTCAGTCTTTCTCTCCGTCTGTCCTTCTTTCAGCGGGATAGTATAAAAGATCATTCAGGTCGATGTGCTCGGCAGTCATGCCACCCACTTTCACTTAATCTAATCTAATGGATTACTACATCCATGTATTCTCAGCGACATCTATTGCAAAGCATCTTAACTATTTTCTACATTCTCCAAATTAAAGTAGAAAATAACAAGATTAAAAGTGTTTACAAGTGACATCCTAAAACAGCTGTTTCATGGTGAATTCCCGATAACTATGTATGAGAAGTGAAAAGATATCACCTGAAAATGTATTGTTTTGTCAAACAAACTTGAAGAAGGAAGTAAGTAAAATTCTTCCGAAAAATTCGTTATAGTATTAAATATATTTTTCAATATATTATGAGGTGTAGAAGAAGTGTTTATTTAGAATTCCCGATCATCAATTGAGAGTGGCCACTGTAAACAACCAGATCTTAATATGAAGGTTGTGTACTTCTTGTTTTTACTTTAGACTTAGAGGTTCCATGTATAACTTATATTAACCTCTATATTAGGACCTGGTTGTTTACATTAACTACTCTCAACTGATGATCGAATACATGAAACAGCTGTTTTGGGATGTCACTTGTAAACAATGGGTCTGAACTTTTAATGTGTTTATGCATTTTTAAGTGCTTTCTTGATTAATTAATGTGTATAGAAAATTCATTGAAGAAAGTGGAGACTTGCATCTTTCATCTTCTTATGCACTGGTATTATTCTTTTTATATTACTCACATTTTTTATATCATCAAAGTGGCTTCAGACATGGAAAATGAAATGCCCTGGCAAGGAAAGTGAACTGCGTCGCCTGTCGTTTTCACTTGTTGGCAATTCTCTTCACCGTCAAATGACAGACATGGACAGATTTGTAGCAACAGCCGTTACTCCTAGTAATTCAGAAATATATATTCGATCTCCCTGACTCTTAAAATAGTGGGAAACATTCTAAATTATACCTCTATCATGGCTATGCAGGCTCTGTGCTTATTCATGTTCTTGTGATGACACCATATTGTTTTCTGCAGCAATGAGTTCCAGGATCAAATAAGTGATCAGCGTTTTTCCTTATTTGGAAGTTCCTCTTTTACTGAGGCCACAATAATGTGCATAGAAGGTCTTTCTGTTTTCAGATCAACTTTCACGTTTAGAAGAACTGTAAGAACTACTTCCTTTTGTAACACTTGATAATTAGGAGAATGTTAAAGTTCAAACGAATATTTTAAATAGTGAGAAGGCTTAACATGCGTTTATGAATTAAAGAAAAAAAATTGATAATTTTGAAATAAACAGGATAAAAAGATGGGATTAACCCGACAGTTTTAGAATACTATTCATATTTCATCTTCAGGGACGGCATAAACATATAGGACAATACAAGACGGTAATACATAGTGACTCATTGATAATTTATTACTGGATAAAACTTAGGAACATCGTTCTATGATTTTATAGATTGTACCAGGAACACATTGTAATATTTATTAAATCTTTCTATAAAAGGTAAAATAGAGAAGCTGTTATAGCATTGAAGGTTAGATATCAGCTGATCAGACTTTTCACAATACAGGAAAGAGGTGCGGATTATCCGCGAGTGCCGCGAAAATTTTTTTTAATTACGAACCTTAAAAAAAACCAATTTTAATCCAAGCCAACAACAGGGAAAGTACAGTAGGCCCTACAGTGTGAAGGTCGAAAATTACTGCCAGGTTTATTGTGCATCGTGATCCTACAGGCTTTCTCGGAATTTGTGGATGCAAACATAGAGCAAAGGTTTCTGCTTTACTGTATACATTTTAAAAATTCACATATTATGTTTTTTGTACAATAAAACGTAGTTTTTAATGGTGAAATATTTTTTTTCATGTTTACACCTCATTTTTAGTCTTTTTTCGGGTTATCCGCGAAGCCCTTGCCACCCAATCCCGCGAATAATCAGGGCTCTACTGTAGTTATTATGTAAGATATATCAACCTTTTACATAAGAAAAAACACATTGTTCTGGTAGGAATTGATACAGTATTTAAATTAAGCCATACTTAATGATTTCCATTGGATTTTAGTGGAATGTTTGGCTCTTCAGGTCTTGAAGCTAACGAAACTTTATTAACTGTGGGATCAAAGATTGTAATTGTTTGTAATAGTTTAAATAAAATTTTGTGTTATTGTTGTTATTGGTGACGGCAATCAGCTAACGTTAGCAGGGTGTCTACAGAATCAGGGAAATCAGGGAATTTTGTTATTCTGGAAAAAAATCAGGGAATTATCAGGGAATTTTGCAATTATTACTTAAAATCAGGGAATTTTTTGGTTGAACAGATCGGTTTTTTTTTTTGGTTAAACAGATCTTTTTTTTTTTTTTTTTGTTTTTTTTTTGTTGAACAGATTGGTTTTTTTTTGGTTGAACAGATCAGGGAATTATCAGGGAATTTTAAAAGAAATTGTTCATGAAATCAGGGAAAAAATCAGGGAATTTTTTTATTCAGATTTTGTAGACACCCTGGTTAGTGATTAAAATTCAAAAGTATCCTTATTGATGAAAATATTTTGTGAGGATTTTAATTTATATTACAAATGAAAGTCTCAGTTTAAGTTTGTTTTCTTAAAATTATAAATTCTTTAAATAAAAAAAAAATAAATTGAATAAATAAATGAACTTTAAACTGAATGACACATTTATTTTATAAGATTGTTTATGCTGACTTTTGTTCTGTTCTTTTAGGATTATGGGATTTGCATTTGTGAAAAAGGATTTGGTGGGCCTTCCTGTTCTGAAGTGATTAATCCTTCCCAACTATCCTTAGCTATGTTGTTTCGAACTGAAACCTTATCTCCTGTATTAGAACATCTTGGAACAGTCCTGCC
The DNA here is from genome assembly GCA_023159025.1 of Thereuonema tuberculata. Lineage (NCBI taxonomy): Eukaryota > Metazoa > Arthropoda > Chilopoda > Scutigeromorpha > Scutigeridae > Thereuonema > Thereuonema tuberculata. The sequence continues at coordinate 49,983,800 of JAFIDM010000006.1, forward strand.
ACGCTTTGGCCATACGATGGTTGCAGATCATCTGGGCAATTTGTGGCTTTTCGGTGGATATTCATTGCCTCGAGGTCCTTTAAACGATATTTATGAATACGTTATTAAATCTCATGTGTGGAGAAAGGTAAGATGAAGCATTTGATAAGTGGTCTCATTTTCATTTCAAATTGTATATTTTCTAATTGCAAATGCTTGTGACAGATAAATAAAATAAAAAAATGTTGTGATTGTATTACAATTTTCAATTACTGAACAAAATAGCTTATTGGAAATGTTACGATAAAAAAAAAAAAAAAAATGTTAAAAAAATATTTTATATGCCGTGACTTCATATTACTCTTTAATTTGATAAGAAATTGAGAAAATTATAGTATTCTCGATTAAAAAAATAATAAGATAACAAAAAGAAGCGTAGTATATAGTGAACAATTTCATGTATTGGAAACATTGAAATTTTACTGTTTCCTTATCACAACATCACTTCAACAGTTTCCTTACTACGAAAGAATTGTAGCATTGCCATAGCATCAAATTTTTAATGAATTTATAATTTTTAATATTTAAAAAGGAATTTTGTTTCGTAGTGTCCATTTGTACTTGTATATTCAAACACTTTTTTTTTAATTCAAAGTAATTTTCTTTTTTTTTTTTTTTTTTGAATAATTGTTTTTATTCGAGCTTACTTTGAATTTTCTATTAATTAATCTTAATTTCTATATAATGTATTTTGTAGGTTAATTTTCAAAAGAAGGGAACGAATAATCTTATGCCTAAAGGTCGATACTTTCATGATGCTGCATTTGTCAAAAGCTTGAGAGAAATCTTCGTCTATGGTGGCTTGGCAAAGAATGAAGTTTTAAATGATTTTTGGAAATTTAACATCAATGTTCAACAATGGCAGCAGCTTCCTGTAAGTAAACATTGTATTTATTTATTTATTTATTTATTTATTCTGCATTCATTTTGAGAAAAAGTTATTTATTTATTTGTTTATTCATTCATTCATTTTGAGAAAAGGTTATTTATATTGTATTTATTTATTTATTTATTTATTTATTCATTCATTTTGAGAAAAGGTTATTTATATGTATAGTTCCCATATTTTCTTAGTAGATCCTTTCTCCTACAGCCTCTACCGTTAAATATTTCCAACATAACATCACTCCAAAATTAAAATGTAAACTACATTTAATATCAAAAAAGCAAATTTTCGAGAAGAAAACGTCTTCTGTTTTTCAAGCCTTAAATAACAATAAGTTGAAGAACAAATACATCAAATTACATATTCTTTCAATTTTTTGTTAATCACCCATTATTAGATTGATAATTCCTCGAGAAAAAATATAATAACAATGCTTTTTTGATATTTAAATGTAGTTTACATTTTAATTTTGGAGTGATGTTGAAAGAAAGGTTAAGAAGTATCAGATTGTGTTTTCTATTTATAAAGTTTAAAAAGACAGCATGCGTGAAGAAGATAAGAGGTTTAGGAATTTAGAATGACCACTGACAAGGAAAAAGTCAGAGATCAAAAACTTATTTTCTTTGAAATTTTAAATTTTGAGTTCTTGTCATGGGATTTTTGAAACAAAAGTCATTATGGCTTTAATGAAAAGCATAATGAATTTTATTTCAAAAATTAAGGATCCGGAATAATAAAACATGCTTCAACAACAAAACTGCACAGAGTTCCAAAAAGAGTAGTGGTGCATTTCCTTCTCAAATTGTTGTAAAATGAGGTAGTGCAACAATAGGAGACAGGTTGATATACACAATATGTGATTTTTTTTGTTTTTTGAAAATTTGGAATGGCATGTCATTGGATTGTCATTTTGATTGATGAGTTTATAAACCTCCTCTTTTAATGATGAAGTAAAATAGAACAATATACAAGTGTTTCATATGTCATCTTACAAAAGTTAATGGCATAACTTTGAAACACGAATATCAGACCAGTAGGTGCTTTTTTTCATTAAACATCTATTTGCATACTGATATAACGTTGAATGATCATTGCAAATAAGTGAATATACTGAATTTCTTTTTAATTTTTATCTCCTAATTGCTGGATTGCTCATTGTAATACGTAAGACTAAGTTGTTAGTGAAAGTAGCTACAGATCTACAATCTCAGACTCGAAATTCTTGGGTCCAGATGTGTTTTGGTTTTCAGAAATTTTTAGAATTCAAAATGGTACTAAATAATTACAGTATTGTGATAACATCTGAGCAGGATCTGTGGCAGCACCCTGTAAACAATAAAACTGAAATGAAACAGTGGCATAAATATTCTAGCAAGGTATAGTTTTTTAATATGGAAAACATTCAAAAAGGTCAATAAAATTTTGGAAATATTCCGAAGAAGAAAAATTACCTGAGAGCAACATGCACTTCTGCATAATAACAACTCTCACATACAAGTGAGTCAACTGATGCGCACACTCATTGACATCTCAGCCTCTGAGTCATTGTTTGGTCAATGCTTGACGCCACTCAGGTCTCAAATAAACTTTAGGTTTTCGGAGCTTTTTGTTTTCACAGTTATTAATTGTGATTGTCCAGTCATGGCTAATTAGTTAGGAATAAATATTGTCTTACAAAAGTTAGAATAGCACTTAAAAATTATTGCATAGGCTTTTATGCTGAATTTGAAACCTACATTTTTGAATCCCCTTCTTTTGCCTAATTTTTTGTATTATTGGTTATATTATTGGTTGGTTGATTAATATTTCTTAGAATTCCAAATTAACATTTGTTTTTGTTTTTTCAATAATTCATTCAGTTTCTATTCACAAATGTTGTTGCTTTATAGATCTTGTTTTCGTATAATATAAAGCATATTGTTTTTTTTCTTCCAGAATCCTGTTGAAGTCCCACCTCTGGCAGGTTTTACAATGACTTTAAAAGATGAAGATACGTTGGTTTTAATTGGTGGTTTTGAATCTCAGTATGGATTTTTAGAAAAGGTTTTTGAATATAAAATAACATCTGGCGAGTGGATCAGTTTGAGTTTATCAGGCGCAATACCAAGTGGTAATGTTTAATTTATTTTCATCTTATATTTTACTAAGAAACCATATTTGTATTATCTCATTAAAGGTAATTGATTCAAAAGATTAAAGATTTCAGCATTTTGTTTTATTTTTAATAATATTTAACTGCTCAACTTCAGTCTTCCGTGGAAAATTGAATTACATTACTAGTTTTGTTAAATCATTTCATTTGGTTGCAATCCTAATACAAAAAGTAGTGCTTCTCTTGTTTAATTAAAGGAGGACTCATTAAAACAATTTTATAGTAAAGATTGCAAAGACACTATACATTCCTTTAATAATTGCTTTCAATTGTTCAAGAGTTGTATAAATAGGCCTTTTTGTCTACAACCCATTAATTTAATGAAGAAATCTTCTTGGGTTACCAGCCCCGTAAGAATTTGGGAATAATCCAAGCTTTCGAATGCAGTCACAGCGTCTATCTTTAGGGAATGAGGAGCAAGATCACAGAGGGCTATTTGAAATGCAGAGCTGCACTATGATTGCCATTCAAAAGCTTGGACTATTCCAAAATTCTTAGCTGATTGGTAGGCCAAGATTTTCTTCTTCATATTCTGTCACCAAGAAAGCATCAGGTCTTATTCCATTAATTCAATGTTTAGTTTTGGTTTTTGAAAAAGTTAGTCTTTTACTCTGTAATATCAAATTTTATTAACGTTTAGGAATCCTTGAACAAGTTGAAAAAGATTTACAATAGAGTTCACAAGCTGCTAATGCACTACTATTGAGTGGGATAACAGTCCAACTAATATCTGCACTTCTCATAGATGCATGGATATCAGTGCACAGATTTCATTGAACCATCATATATCTTTCATCTTTGTTTAAGATATACAATCTGTTCTGTTGCTAACTTTTTGCTGGTTCATGTACAAGCCCAGTGCTTTCACTTATCTACAGTGTTTTCTGGCCATCCCTTGTACAATTCTGATTTTCTATCTTTCTTCAAATTTTCTTTCTTCAAACAGTTTCTCAGTCTTCATATCAGTTGATACTCACTACCTTCAAATAGACATAACCAGAATTCTATTTCACAGATCAACAGACAGATTGTATTTGGAAATTTGTGAAATAGAATTCTGGTTAATGTGTGTGTTGATTTTTGCCCTTTCTTGTGGGAGCCTTTTCGCTGCCAGGTTAGCTCTTCTTCAGAAAATCTACCAATTTAGTAAAAAATGCATACTACATTCATATTTGACACTTAGGAGCTAAGAATTATTAAAAAAAAAACAACTAGTTGTTATCTGTTGCTTACAGAGCTTCCAAATCATAGCACGAACTGTTAATTTATAGTCAGAGATTTAGAATTTCAGAAGAAGATTACTGTATGATAGTACTATGATAGTACTACAGAACTAGAATGATTCACGTACTTAGGGTTCTATCGGACACAGAAAAACATGCATTGAAACTTAAACTATAAGGAAAACTATTTAATCTTAGCAAGAGTGAGGTTTACTTTCAAAAATATTATTGCTGCATAAGAAATGCATAACTACTACTTAATCTTTTTGGATGATTTAAGCACATAAGTTAGTCGTATGTTGCTGTACTGTTGTTTCAATTTATTGTTTAATAAGATTATAAAAGTGTTTTGGTACTTTAGAGGTATTTTCAGAATGAAAGGATGTTGTTGTTTTTATTATCATTTATTTTTAAAGAAAAATATCAAATCTTGTGGAAAGTTATAGGGAATGGTGGAGTACCAATAAAATTAAATGAGATTTTACTTATATTGTTGTTTGATTTTGTTTTCTTTAGGATTATGTGGACATTCAACAATTTATCACCCATCGACTCAAACATTTTATGTGTTTGGAGGACTTACTTACAAAATGGGCAAAACCGTTGTAACCAATGACTTGTATGGCTTTCATTATCCAACCAAACGATGGACGTTGATCCCCTCAGGAAAAGCACCTTTCTCTGTAAGTAACAATACTTTTTCTTTTCCGAAGAATGTTAATCTTAATAGAAAAGAGAGATGAATACTTTATTACTTATACAACTTGGAATTGGATGAAATGGAAATACAGTCAAGCCCCTCTATAGTGAACTTCAAGGGACCGAAATTTCGGTTCACTATTACCGGGAGTTCACTATATCCGTTCCGTTATATGTGCATTGTACGGCAAGGGACCAAACATTTCGTTCATTCTATCCGGGAGTTCATTATAAGCAGTGTTAACTATAGCGGGGTTTGACTGTATAGAATTAATTATTTTTAAAAGCAATATTTGTGTTTAGATCCTTAAAATATTTATTTCTGTCTAATGAAATTCAGTTTATTTTTTGTTGTCATTTGATCAGGAGATTAAAGAAAAAAAATGGCTTTATTTGTCAACTATTATGATCACTTTAATACTAATCAAGTAATTATGTTTGTAATTATGCATTTCTTTTTTTCTTTTTTTATTTAGTTGTCACCCATACGGTATCGTTATTTACATAGTGCAATTACTACTGAGGATTTTATGATCGTGTTTGGGGGAAGATCGTTAAAAGGGGAGATTGCTTCATCTGTTTTGGCATACAGTTATTCTTGCAACATATGGATCGACATCAGTTCTTTCAGTAAGCATTTCTGTTTTATTTATTTTGAGAAAAGTATAAGGAAAAATAAAATAAAATGCATATAGAAATAATGGTGTTGGTATTAATTATATCTGTCATTCTCTTATTAATGAATGTATGGATTTTTGTTTTATTCAGGTGATAGCTTAAAACATCTCAAAGGTGCCGTCGGTCAAGCTTCAACTATAGTCGACAGTGTTGTCTACATCTTTGGAGGATTTACTGGGAAGTTGATTGGCAATTTGTATCAGATTAGGATTCCTCCTGATCTCTGTAGCCTGTTTTCGAAAAAAGATAACTGTCAGCAGACGCCAGGATGTCATTTCTGCTCAGTCATTCAGAACAATACTAATCAAAGTTTTTGTTATTCAACCAAAGCAGGATTACCATCAAGGTAAGTTAGACATTTGGAAGACATTTGTTAAATGTATGTAAATAGTGTCATGGAAAATGATGAAATTGTAATTACAGTAATAACACTGGGGAGCAAAAAAATTTTTTTTTTTTGTCTCAAGAACTAAAGTAGGTGAATCTGAAAGTACTTTTAATCCTCAATTCAAATATGAATTTAGATTTTTTTTTTCATCAGGCAAGGTTTCAAAGAGACAGGTTTTTATAATTTTAGGAAATATAATACTTACATAATACTAAAGAACCTAATATACAAACATTTTGCCTTACCTAGAAAACATGAGATGTTGATTTTCAGCAATATTTCGCCTAAGAGCATTTCTCTTGATGGTCTAACAATAATCAGCCAGTATAATGGGATTCTATTTGCCTTGATACCTGTTTTCCATTGTAGAAATCTCCTGGTGAAAGCGCTCTCCGTGCTCATCACTGACTGCCCCAAAGATTTGCTGGGAAGAAGTCTATGTGCAAGTCCAAGAAATGTATTTTCAAATACATGTTAAATTCCATAACTTTATATGATTTCAGAAGATCACTCACTATATTGCAACAGTTCTGACTTTCGATTTCCAAAAAAATTCTGAGTAACATTTTTGAATGATTTCCAGGCTGCTTTTTCCACTTGATTTAAATGTTTCTCAAACTTGTCATCGTGCATCAGTGCTCTTATTTGTGGACCCTCAAATATTTCTTCTTTAATTATTGTATCACTAATTTTGGGAAATTTATGTTTCAAAAATGTGTTTCATGAAATATTTTTGTCCAATGCTTAGACAAAAATTTTCATGAAGCCTAATTTGATGTCTAATGGATATAAAAACACTTTTTCAGGATTGACTAATGGTATATTTAACACAGTATTTTGTCCAGAAACAAGTAATTCATGTTTGGATCATTTTTTTCTAATGTAGTGATTCTTTTTGTACCTACTTTCCCATTTATGTAAAAAAATAATAGTGCTTCGTGTAATCAAGTTGCAAGCTAAGTAAGAGTGCAATAACTTTCAAATCACCACAGATATTGCATTCATGTTTTTCATACTGGAGCTTTTTTCCAATAATAATTTCGTATTTTCATATGTCTCTTTCATGTCAGCAGCATGGCCAGAGGTGCTGATGTAATTTATTACCATTATGCAGAAGCACAGCTTTCAGACTAACTTTAGAGTAATAATGAATAAACATCTTTACAAAACACTGAACCATTTTCTTCAGAGAAATCCTGTTTAAATTCAGTATCGTTGTGTAGAAGATTCCATCCTTTTAACTGGCAACTTAGAAGTTCCGACTGTTTTTTAGATAAGTTCAAATCTTGCACAAGATTGTTAAGATCTTGAGTTAATAAATGTGGTTCAGATGAAGAGCTCGCTTCAAAATGTTGGAGCAACACACAAGGAGTCTGTTTCCTGTTCTACATAACTTCCATCAGAATCTGAGTTATCCTCGCTGAATGTCACATGTTCTGGAAGTTTAGGTATAGGTAGCTCTTCACTGTGAACTGGTTTCATTGCAAATAGTAAATTAGAATAAATCACTGTTTACTTTGCTTTAGATGAAATCTCTTTATGTTTATTAAGCAGAAATAGCAGAGAAGTGGTCTTTTGGTTCCTCCAAACCATAGGGATAGCAAATGACATATGGAGCAAACCATTTCTCCACGCAGTGAGAAGCCTAGCATGCGATACACAGCAAATGTGCGGAACCCATGCCCTTTCTTGATCCCCACTTTGCACCCAACATAAAGTTAATAACCTTTATTAGTGGAGTAAAGTAATGCCTCTGAGACTAATTCACTGCACCATAACAGAAACTGTTAGGTTGTTTAAACACTTTCTTGGTATGTTGGAAATCTAATTACAACACTATAAAACTTGTAAATTAGTCATCCAGAGTAAAAAATAAAAACAAAGCACTTACAAAGTTGTTATCACTTTCACATCCAACTCACTATTGGCTTTTACTGATGGGATAGTTCCACACTAAACATGTCCCTACATGTCGGAACATGAATGAACCTGTACAGTCATGTCTCTCCATTACTTGGTATGAATACAAATCTTTCTTCTGAGTATTTAACATCCAAATAATACTACAATAAATAGAGATACTTCCACGCAATAAAATAGGAAAGATGACAAAAAGCACAAAAAAATCTCATACTAAAAAGCCATTGTCACAGAAAAATTATGGGTGATGGAGAAATTCGAATTATACATTTGAATTTAGCATAGAAAGTTACATTAAGGATGCCTACTAATTTTCTTGAGACAAAAATCATGTTGACCTGTGTAATTAATGAAAGATCTGTTAAGTGAGATTTTAGATTTTGATCCTTGGACAGTTTTTACAGTATCTAAGAAGGGACCATTCTTAAAGATATCTTATAGTTTACGTTATTCATTTTACATTCTTAGTCTTACCTCTGCTTTTAATTTATTTTCAACTCCCTCCCTCTTGCCAGAGGGGGGCGGGATCAACAATGGAGGCTTATTTGAATTAAGGATAGAGCTGCTATTTGTTTGGTAAAGATGTACGATTTATGTGGATTATCTGTTCTTGATTATTTCTTCTCCAAATACAACAGTTTCCATCATTAAAATATGTTTCTGAACATTTGCATTCTTTGCTGAAGGGACAAAATTTCCCTAGAACTTAAGTTTTCCTTGTTTCTTAAAACTTAATTAGGAAGAAAAGTTCACTTCAAACTCAGATAAAATCTTCATTGGCCAACTGCAAATTTATTTCTTTAAAATATTACAAAAATGTAAATCCTGTGACTGTATGAAGTATTGATGATTAGAAAATTTTAATTTTAAACATCTTTCATCATGATGAGCTTCAAAATAATCTTAGTTCATTCATGATGTTCAAAATTATATACGATTGCAATGATATATGATTGCAATGTATTTCATTTTTTTTTTTTTTTTGTTAAAATTATATTTTTGTGATTGTAAATTTATTTGAGTTTGGTTCATGTTGTTGAATGGCTCTGAGACTAAAACTCGAGTTAAATAAAAAAATGTACCACTGAGAGATTGCAATTAAAATATTTTCTTTTAGAAACATCATTAATATTTGATATTTATTATTTTCAATTGTAGTTGCAGTGAACCAGAAACAGGAGCAAAGCACTGCAGTAAAGAGTTGGTAGAGAAACGGGATTGTTCTCAGTATATGTCTTGTTCAGAATGTTTAGCTGTTTGGCCAAGTTATCCCAATGCAAAAAATGTAAGTTGTTTTTTTTTTTAATAATTTTCAGATTACACTGTACATCAATGAAAATGTTTCTGACTTGAAAATACTAAATTCTACTTGATTTTAGCATGCGAAAAACGAATATGACATTGAAAACTCTCACTTAGCTCTTGGTTCTGAGATATAGCCCATTTATGATGATGTAGGGTCTTGTTATAGAGTAAAGCATAAGGCGCTCCTAGCAGCCTCGTAAGGAACTATGTGAAGTGATGTGGGGTTATTTTTATATTAAGGGTTGTGTCGTCAAGAAAATACACAGGTTGGCCAACCTTTGTACAGGATTGATGAATCACTGTAGGCATTGATTATTGTCGGTGTATAAATTGCATGAAGTGAAGGTTAGAATGTTGTTCCTTTCATTGTTTTCAGTTTAATGGTTAAACTTTACATTAAATGCCAGGATGCCACGTAAATGTGTTAACATTAATGACAATCTTTGTTATGTGTATGGTGATGTGACGATTTCCACCCAGAAACTCCCAATTACTTCGCTTGTGAAGACAGCCTACCGCTATTATTTTGGAGTCTAGGTAGGGGATCAGGACAATCCTTGTATTGATCAGGGACAAAAATATGAGGAGAAACATCATATTTGCTGTAATACATGTTCTGTTAATCTACGGAGATGATTGAAAAAATGAGAACGTTTAATGCCTTTTGCCATTCGGATGATTTGGACAGTCGACAAATCATGTAAATGTCTGTTATTTCTGCATGGTACCTCCTATTAAGCATGGCATGTCAAAATAAAAGAAGTGGATTGTGGAGTACCCCAACATTCTGTCAGCTATCCGACCAGTGCCGCATGGGGAAGACATGTCTGCACCTCACCATCCAGAAGAGTGCAGTCTGCTGGCAAATTGAGATAGGGACAGTGTAAATGAGAAGACAGTGTGAGCGACTTTTTTTTTTTATATATATTTATATATATTGTATTGAAGCATCCATTAGATCTGATTGTGAGGGATTCAAAGAGTGATGTTACAATAATGACATCTCTATTAATAGTGCTCTCCAATACAATATATATATAACGTCATTTATTCTCATTAATTATTCGGACTGTATCCCCGCCATGTCTTATTATTCATTGCTGCTTAATTATCCATCTTGATGTCACTCAATAGGTTCGCATGCTATAAATAATCCCAACACGAACCCAACGCCACAAGGCAGCCATTAAGTTAACCATAAAAAAGCATCACCCCCCCCCCCCCCCATCGATAAACAATAATGACACAGTCTGCCAGTTGATTGGCCAGGAAGAACACAACAGACTAACCAAACTTGTTTCTTAATAATTTGAATAATTATACCTTTTCTGGGTCTGTCAAACTGCTCCTTTCTTCCTGTTTTGAATAAGATTGGTTGGAACAGTTTGTTGTTATGTCAAAGATTGATTTATCCTTTTGAAGTGTAAATAGTTGTCAGGGCTTTTTACATGTTTTAATTTCAAAGAAAATAGAGCAGTTGTTTCCTACAATTTTTATAATGAAAAACTACTGTATTTAGAAACACTGAATTTATGAAAGTAAGTTTGATTTTTATTCCAATTTAAGTGCATTCTTAATAGTTTCTTCAATCATTGCTTGCCAGTGCACATTAAGGCCTTATATGGAATAATTAAAACAGATCTTTACTAATTTTCATTTTAAGTGATTACTCCACAAACTGTACTTTCACATTTTCACAGTGGCTTTTTATGAATTTTTTTTGTGGATAGAGGAGCTTGAAGTAGCTGAAAAGTTGCAGGAAAACAATTGAAGAAGCTTTTAACATCAGAAGAATAAAACATTTTAGTAACCAATTTAATATTTTTTAAAAATATCTTTAATTAACTATAGTTCTTATAAAAAAATCTTATTAATTTATCCTCTACCCTTCCTTTAAGCTGAACTCATTTCAAGAACTATATATTATGTTTGTTATCTAGGTTTGCCAGTGGTGTATTACCTGTAAAGGGAGTCGCTGCATTACATCGAGCAGTAGTTGTGAAGAAGAGAGTAATTGTAATTTTCTGAAACAAGTGATCCGAGATGCTCATAACTGCCCAGAACAGGTCTGTGCGGCATCAGACTGTGAAAAATGCCGAGATATTAAACAGTGTATTTGGACTCGACAAATGCTTCATTCACGTGAGTTGAATCATTCCAATTAAAATAATAGTTATACTTGCAGGTTTAACGTATATATATATATATATATATATAACAATAAAGATGAAATTAAGGCCACCACACATTGAAGATTAAATGTGCAAATTAAAAATTACACTAGTACTTTCGGGGGTAGACCACACCCCCTTTTCAAGTGAGCTATTATAACAGTTATACAAAGTAATATCTCACTTGATAAAGGGGTGTGGTACACCCGAAAGCACTTGTGTAATTTTTAATTTGTACATTTTTTAATTTTTAATTTGTGGTAGCCTTAATTTCATCCTTATTATTAAAATAAATAGTTGTTTTGCTTTATCCTTAATGAAATTCTACCTGTGTAAATTTAAGGTTCATGGCAGAATATACTTGAAATTGATACAATATATTTTGATGGATACAGAAGCTGTTAATCATTTACTTTAAGGGGTTTTTACCGTTTCTTCCATGCTTTATCTTTTGTATAATAAATAAATAATTATTGTTTTTTGATGTGTGGAACCTCATTTTAAAATTTAAAACTTTGCCACATTTGTGATGCTGGTGACTAGGCTCGAGATTAAAGAGATTAACTTTATTTTCCGGGCTTTCATCTTTGAAAATTCTTTTTTTATTGTCATACATACAAATTTTCTGATATATGGCATTCCATTAATCCAGTAGCTAAGTTTAAAAGATCTTTTTGAGTCTTAGAAGATTTTAAATAATTTTCAATGCAGAAAAAGTCCTTTTTGCTGTTAGTACAGAAACTGGCATGATCAGTAGTGCTCGTAAAAATATGCTAAAGGATTTGCCACCACTTCAGTGCTGATATTAATCATATTGAGGGAATCGCAGATACTACAACAGACATTTTATAATTGGAGCAGCTCGGCTGGCTGGAATTCCTATATAAAAATATGTGCTAATGCATATATCAAGCATACTGTGTTTTACGTTACGATCAGTAAAAGTTGTAATAAGAGTAAGCTTTATTTTTTAAAGAGGCCTTTTTATTAAAAGTTAACTTTTATTTAACAGAAAGTAAGAAACATTGTATTTATATTATTGCATGTTAGCAATTAAGTAGCTATTCTCTTTGGGAAGTCCCTTTTTGGGTTCTGAGAGAAGATTTCCCACCTGGGGTCCATGCCATTATGCAACGAGAAGGGAGTACAGATATGCTGTACTATGTTAATAAAGTTATTGACGATGACATGTGAACCATGCAATCGAAAAGGACTGTTTACAAAATAACTGCCATTTTTCAGAAACATATTATTATTATTGTGCATATAAATATGGCAGAATTAAAAGAGATTGACTTTGCTATTCTCAAATTCTTGACGTTGCATATTGTGTCCTATGCTGGTTATTTTCTATGGAAAAACACAAAACTCATGGTGTTCTGGTGTTAAGAAATTGGCAAGGTTTATCTAAAAAGATTAAAGTTCATACTAATAGTCTTAAACATACAGAGCCATGCATATGACAGATGAAAGACAAATAAGGCAATTGAGAACAAAACTGAAAGTATTGTGAGACACGAAGCATCTTTCTGGAGAATGATTCTAACATGATTATGACTTGATATAACTCTCCTATTAGCTAAAAATACGTTAGCTTTTTGAGGACATAAAGGACAATTAGATGATGATATTTATAACGAAAACTTTTTAGCGCAATTGACATTATTAGCAAAATATTCTGATATTTTAAAACAAATTTTAGAAAAAACTATAAAATATCTCAGTCCTACAATACAAAATGAACTAGTAGAATGTTTAGGACAAAATTTAGAAAAATTAATATCCGATATAAAAATAAGGAAAAATTTCTTCATTAATAATCAATACAACTCAAGATATAACGAAAAAAAGATCAAATGAATTTCATTGTTAAGATATGCATGTTTTTCATAATGAAAATTTAGAAGCAACTGATATTTTGGTTAGAGAAACATCTTTAGGTTTTTATGGCAAATTTAATAATATCTTTATTAATAGATAATTAATTAGTCATTAAAAAGTGCAGGTGTCAAGAGTATGACGGAGCAAGTGTTATGAGTGGCATTTATAAAGGACTTCAAACAAAAATAAAAAACATTTAACCTCTTGCATATTATGTCCATTGTGCCAGTCATAATTTAAATCTCATTATAAACAATGCTATATCAGGATCTAAAGAAATTAATAATTTCTTTATTGTTCTGTAAGAAATGTATAACTTTTTTTGGGAACAGTATCAGTTGCTGGGGCTTTTTATCAAAATTTGTTGGAGACACAAATAACTTCAACACAATTAAATCTGAAAAAGATGGTCATCAAGAATAAATTCTTTAAAAGCTCTAAAAAAACAGGAACAACAAAAGCTCTAAAAAAAATTGCTTCCAAATGGAAGCAATTCAAATTATTAAAAAATGTTTCGAAGTATGTTTCGCAAATTTTACAAAAGAAGAATGTAGGATAATGTTCAGGATGCAACACAGGCCTCCAAACCCTAGTTATGCTGCTTATCATGATATTGTGTGATCTGCAAATTTTGTTGAGGAGAGGGTGTCAAAGAGATTGTAAGTGTGATTCTGGTAATAATCCAGTGGTTCATATTGCCATTCATTTAATAGATCCCTATTAAAATTATGTAAAGATAAGCGATTCAGAATTACTTCAAATAAAAAGATTTTTTTTTATTATTATTACAGTGTTCAACAACAATTATTACCTGTTGTATAAATAGCTTTTAACCATGAAAGAACTCTTTTTGGATGTTAATCTCAAGATTAAAGGATAAACCACTGCAAGGGATTCTTTTTGTAAAATGTTATCATCTTATTTTTGTTTCTTTGTTTATGAGAATCAAACACTTCCTTAATCTTTTCTTTTTAATAAGGTATGAAAATTGGCAAATAAATTGACTATCTCTTGTTTTTTTTCTTTGTATTTTTAATAAATAATTACTTTTGTATGATTATTTATTTAAACTGAGGTAAATTTTATTTTTTAATGAACAGTTATTATTAAAAGAGATCGTCAGTGGTTTAAGAGGAATTTGTAAAAAATAATAAACAAAATACAAAAAAACAAAGAAAATCAAGATGTGTTGGCCAAGAATAGATAATGTACAATCTGAAAAAGCTCAGTGCCTCAGAGTTATGAAACATTGTTCTTAATAAAGTCACTTTTAAGACAATAGTAAATTTTATATCATTGGAATTTTTTTTTTTTTTTTAGATGAAATGGGCCGAACTGTTAATACTGTGAGTATCAAGCCTATATATGATTGGAATTGTTTCAAAAAGAAGTTTCAGTCTGCTTCTAGTTTTTCCGTTGTTTCTATGCCTCCATTGGCTTGCCCACCTCGTTGTCATCAACATACAGATTGTCCCAGTTGCTTGGAGTCGCCTGGTGCCGAAGGAGGATGGCACGAATGTAGGTGGAGTGAGAGTTTAAAAGAGGTAAGATGTCCATTGATTTAATTTTGCTAAAAAAAAAAATTACCATTAGCTAGAAAGTTTTATTTTAATTACCTCACTATCTGTTAAATCATGTTTACTTGACAAATCAGTGAGTGTATTAGTTTTTATAGTGAGTTAAAAAAGCTGTAAAATTGAATTTTTATTTGAAGTGCAGATGTTTGTTTTGATATTTTTTCAGTGCAATTTCCTTTACTTTATTTAAAAAAGTTTAACGTGTCGGAATAATATATTGATAAAATCTACTTAATCAACACAATTCAATTCTAAAAGTAAAATAAAATAATATAAAAAATGTTACATGACATTTCAAAATCTCTTCTATTTGGTCTTTGACGATCAACTAATAAGGTTGTATCTTATATTTTAGGGGTTATAGGGGTCTTGTTTTTAATTTTATTTTTAATCTTTTAATTGTTTGAGCATTTGAGAAAAAAAACCAAATAGAAGAGGTTTTGAAATGTCATGTAGCAATTTTTATATTATTTTATTTTACTTTTAGAATTGAATTGTGTAGATTAAGTAGATTTTATCAATTCCTTCACTTTATTTCTCGTTATATTTACTAAAGAAAATTGTATTTCTGATGTAAGTTACTTGAGGAATTTTTTTTAATATTGATAAATTTTCTTTTGCTATTAATAAATATTATTTTCAATATTTCTTAATAGCAGAGGAAAGGTTTAAACAGTCATAAATGAAAACGTTAGAAAGATATTGCTGGAAGCAAATGCATAATTATTATCATCAGCTTTTATTTTCCTTGAAAATTTAAAGACAATTCATTCTCTTGAAGAATTGCACCATTTTGTTTGGCACTGTTTTAATAAAACAAAGCATCTCCAAACCAAAATCCAAACAGCCAACTAAAACAAATTATAACAAATAATTTTACAAATTAAGGAATAAATATGAAACAGATAAGTTAAAACAAACTTAGCTAGAAAAAGAAGCATGAATGCTGTAGAGTTTACCACTGAAAACATAGTTTCATAATGGTTAGTTACTTCTGTTTATTATTTGCAAACGTTTCTAATGAAAACATTTTTTTTCCCCTTTCTAGTGTATTTCTCCTAGTTATCAACCGATTCGTTGCGAAGGTGGGGTGTGTGGATTGGTGTTGCGGGGTTCATCAGAGCAGTGTCCACGCAAATGTTCTGATTTTGTTCAATGCTCCCACTGCCTATCTCAGCCTCACTGCGGTTGGTGCGCTTTCATTGGCAAAGACGTGGAAGGACGAGGTGTTTGTATATCAGGAGGATTGGACTCACCCACTGGAGGAGTCTGCAATGCAAACAATGTATCTGTGTTTGGAGAACAACTTCAAAGTAAGATTTTTATATCTACTTCACTGCCAGTTATGCATTTTTATTTAATACGAAAAACTTGTTAAATTACCTCATTATTATTCTTAAAATGGTTTCGCTAAGGACTTACTAATTGATTTCAGAATTGAGTAATAAATACAGAGTGTTTTTCATTACTGGAATGTCAAAGAAATAAGTTGGTTTTAAAACAAAATGAATTATATCACATTATGTAAAATTGTACTTTTTTATAATATTTTTTTAAAGTGATTGTATTTAAATTAGAGTGTTTAATTTTATTTTAAATTCATAACCAATATACAGTCCCCTAGCCTAGATAGTCTTTTTTAAACCGAGGATTTAATTTTGATACTGGGGCCAATACAGCAGATGGAGCTGAACTTGGGCCACAGGATTGAGAAAGATCCTGGTTAGCCACAGTGTTGATACCAACTTAAGAACAAGAAATGGAACAATAAACAAAAATATCTAGAAAAATTCGCATCTATAAAGAGTGTTTTTCATCTACTGAAATGTCAAAAAATAAGTTGGTTTTGAAACAATATTAATTATATCACATTATGTAAAATTGTATCTAATAAATTCACAAGCTGTTGAATATTTAAAAGTATATTCAGGATTAAAAGTTTACACCAAAAATTAATTAAAATTTTCAGTGAAATTTAATTAATATTAGCAAAAATACCCTTTCTTCGTGTGGGTTACAAAAAAGAGTTGTCCTGATTACAAAGAAATTGTAATTGTGTGATTAGTTTGCAACTTTTCCAGTTGGTAAAAAATGCATGTGATAGTTATAAATTATGTTATAGTCCTGCTGCCATTGCTTCGCTCCGGAAGCCTTGCATGCATAATGTAAAAAAACGCTTTATTTCTTCAAAAAAAAGCAAATTACTTCAAGTAAACTAAAAACTGAAACTCAGAATTAAGAACACTCATGTCAAATTTCATGTTTGCAACTCAAGCGGTTTCAGAGATTCGCATGCCCTGCAGGAAAGTCCCCATTAGGATTCGAATATCGAAAATTTGTTGAATACATATATTTTAGATTTTGATAAAGAACACTCATGTGAAATTTCATGTTTGCAATTCAAGCGGTTTTGAAGATTTGCATACCCTGCAAAAAAATTTCACTGTCCCCCTCCCACCCGATTAAATCCCTTAGGATCTGAATATCGAAAATTCATCGAATACATATATTTTAGATTTTGACAAAGAACACTCATGTGAAATTTCATGTTTGCAATTCAAGTGGTTTTGGAGATTTGCATACCCTTTAAGAATGTTTGCCCTCCCTTTTACATCCCTTAGTCCAGATCTGGGTTTTCATTGTTCATGCATTATTCTGAGATGCATGTGAACCTCCGTGCCAAATTTTGCTAAAGATCTGTTGAGAAATGGCAACATTGTTTTAAGACAAGCAAGCAAACAAATACTCGTGCTTATTTATTGATTGATTAAAATGGATAAACTCAATCCATGCAATATCCTTTGTCAGTAATTTATGGGAAACATGTTGATAATAGTCATGTTAATCCTGTAACAATGGGGCCTTTTTCACGCAGATTTAACACAAACCTTAACAAAGCTCCCTCATTTGTAATTTTCTAGCAACACAGTATTGTAAAAAGGCAATATGTGGTTTGTTTGAAAGCTACTGTTATTGATAATATACCGTATAGCTCCAATAGAGGCCCCCGGCGTTTATTTGCAAAACTAGCCTCGGCTCCCGGCGCTTAATAGAGACTGGCTGCAATTAGAGGCCAGCCATTATTAACCTTCAGAAACCTTCAGAACGAAATCTTTTTACACATAGATACCGACTAATATTACAAACAGCTACTTTATTTGAATTTCACATGCTACATAAGACTGTTAAAGATAAATGGCAATGTCTTTCTGTACCTTTTGCTGCTATTCGTCATCCGAATCCGCAATGACGGACAGCCGCCTCACCGGAAGTTTCTTTCGCTTATTCCCCCGCGCGAATTTTAAAGGCAATGTCACATGACTGTTTCAGCGGCCTTTTGTAAGGCAATGTACCATAAGGTATTACACACGACTACAAAGATATGGACGCTTACACTAGTACCGGTAGGCAAATATCAAACACCCGGCTACTATTTGGCCGTGTCCCTTCTGCAGCCCGGAGCTTATTAGAGACCGGCGACAATAAGAGCCTCGGCGTTTATTGGAGCATATACGGTAAATGACAAAAACACAAGAAATGTTTTTATGTTGTTTTAATGTTAACAAGAAACCTTTGCTTTTAATTTATTTTCCAGATGTTTTGATTAATTTACTAGTTGTTGTTTTAGGTAATATTACCAATTTGCTGCTATGGGGGAGTCAGCCTCCTCGTTGGTTCTACATGAAATGCCCACCTGAAAATGAATGTATTAATAATCACCACACCTGTGATCAGGACAGTGAGGAATGTGTGGATGAAGTGGATGGGTATTCCTGCCATTGCAAGAAAAATTATGTTAGGGAAGGGTAAGTGATATTGCCATAGTTTATTCTAAAAAGTTTTTAACATTATTAAGCTTAACAACATGTCTACAGAGAGATTTATTTTACTGTTTTATTTTACTGCTTGTATGTGAAATTTTTTATGAAGCATTTTTTCAAAAAAGTATTAAATTTATAATCTTGTATCCAAAGACCTACTGCAATGGAAATTCAGAGTATTAATAAGTTTTTAATCTTCTGATAAGGATCAGGAGACTAATATTCCCGTTTTGTCTGGGGACAAGTATCATTAAAATTTCATTAGCAGCAATGACAACAATCGCAACAATTGCGTCTTTTGCTTAAGCACAACAATTGCAAGAATCACATTTATAATGCATCTCTACAACAATCACAATAAATGCAACAGTTGCACCTTTTGCATTTGCAACAATCGCATTTATAATAATAAGGAAATTAAAGCAATATCAATGATATTTTCTTATCAGAAGACATTGCGAAGCATTGTGATTGGTTTACTAATCACTTTCCCTACCTTGTTTCTTTTTGATTTCATGAAGGTAAAAACACACACACGTAATAATCCACTAGTCTGTGTCTTTGCTAAAATATGCACTCAATTCTGTTTTTTCACAGTGGAAACGTTGTAATGAATACAGTGTGGAAAAAAATTGTTTAAAAAAAAAAGGTACAGTGCATATAGAAAAATGTGTGATTGGTTTCATAATTTCAAACTCATACACAATTTCATCTTTAAAATTATGTACATATGTATTGTATCTCATAAATGCTCATATAAATAAATAAATATAGTAAAACAATTCAGACTTAAAAAGAAAAATATACTGCAAATTTAGGAACAAAAAAAAAATGATTAAAAATAGTATCTCATTTCATTCAGTATCATTGGCTGACAGCAAATTCATCCATTTGCATAGGCCTAGTGCAAATTGACTTTCATTGCTTGAAATATTTTGAGTATGCTTTGGTGAGATCATCTTGTTTACATTTATAGCAGATTCCTGTCTTTGAACCAACTTAAAGCAAAAAAAAAATATGTAAAAAAATAATTGATTCTTTTTTGGGGTCTAGTTTATCAAAATAATGTAAAAACAGAATTTAGTGCATTTTCTTCTTAGAAAAGTTATCTACAGTAAAGTATTTCCACGAAAGTCAATGATCAACAGCTCAAGCTTGATAATGCTGGCAGATTTTGTGCAGTTCTTCAGTGTCCTACCACTTCTGTTTACTTTCATAAGGAAGGTTTTTGCAATTTTAAGAACTTTCATCTACAGATATCATAAAGAGAAGAACTGAAAGGATTGACCGTAATATTAAAATGCACCATTCATCACTAAATACTTACACATTGGGTTATGAGTTTAGGAATATGCAACTTCTGAGTTTCCTATTAAAATATTTCATCAAGAAAGGATCCTGGTCTTTAGACTGGTCTATTGTTAATTGTGAATTTGTCAGTATCTTTTTTTTTCCTACCGTCCTTTCCAACGGAAGCAGAATACTCTTTATTGATCTTTTTTTTTGTATTATATAAAGATTATCTACTATAGATGAAGAGGCTACTAGTGACTGAACTGTTACTTTTGCTTTTTCAGGCAGTTTCTTTCTTGTCACCAGAAAAGAGAGTATATGATTTATTTTGACTTTTTTAAACTAATTCATCTGAATTATTAAATAGCTGTAATGTCGTCTACTGTTCAACCACTTTCTCCATTTCTTCCTTCTATTTTGACTCTTCATGAGTAACAGTTGATAGTTTTGCAATGTTCCTATTGAAAGAAGAGAGTCAGAATTAATGTCCATCTCGGTTATTTCATTCTACATCAGTTTGAGGACATTCTCTTATGTACATTTCAAAAATGCTATCAATCTTCTTGATTTTGTCTGCTGCTGATTCTTAAATGAAAGAACTTGTATCAAACATTCTGATTCCTGAGCTTAGCATTTTATACATCCCAAAGATAACTCTTTTTTGCTGTTATTGAAAAGAGTTTTCCTTTTGCCAATGATTTCAGGCTAATTCATTACAGCACTTCTTCTTTTTTCTTTTTTTGATGTGTCATTAAATTATGAGTCTGGATCTCAGAGTGTGAACTTTATATTGATACAGTTGGAGAAGATTTCATCACAGTGGATTTCAGTGTCTGTTTATCAAACAAGATTCTCCAACCATGATCTTGAAGAAGGTAGTCAATGGAGCGTGTAGTTATATTCTCTGCAGATAGCAATTCTGATATATATCTGATATATGATATGTTATAGTTATATTTATATAGAATGCATAATGTTTTTGTAAATTAAATATTACCTGATATTTGTCTGCTTCTACATATGTTGCATATCTTTGTGAAATTTGAGTACATGCTTTCCTTATATGATTTTTGAGATTTGACCACTTTTTGCATTTTGTCCTTATCTTCTGACAGATGTTTTGAATTGGTTAATATGAGAGGTGATCAGAAAGTAAGGTTACAAGACCGAGATTCCTGGAGTTTCGTCCGTTATACAGAAATTTGTAGTATGCGGTAATTCTAATACATGCGGTTGGCAACCGTGCAGAGTTTCAGCTACCTGCCACCTACAGCGATAGTGATAGGTAAACACAAATGGCGACTCGCTTGGAAAAGTGGTGTCATGAAGAAATCTGTGCCACTATTCAATTTCTGTGGGCAAAACATGTAACTGTTATTCGATTCAATCAGGGGGAAACAACCAGGACTTCTCATCGAGGGCGTCATCTTCTTCACGACAACATGCAACCTTATGCAGCCCAGAAGACCACCACGCTGTTGAAGCAGTTTCACTGGCACATCATCGACCACCCTGCCTACAGCCCAGACCTCGCTCCCAGCGACTTTCACCTGTTTCCTCACTTGGAGGAGCACCTAGGAGGCCAACGATTTGCTTCAGACGAGGAGGTGAAACACTTCTTGTCAACGCGGCTGAACATGCAAGGACAGGATTTTTACCAGGAGTGAATATTCAAACTCATCCTGTGAAGCGACATGAGCCTAAACTGATATGGAGACTATGTCAAAAAATAACCTAATATATGTACTATCAGTCGGCTGTATTGGTTGTATGAAATAAAATGTACACGTTTCACTGCAGGCTTTGTAACCTTAATTTCTGATCACTCCTCATATCTAAAAGTGTATTTCAGTGAATTTTTTAGAATTAATAATTGCTCCATTAAGACATTTAAAAAAATTACAGATCACTTAAGACAACTATAATTTTAATGAATGCAGAACTTTTGGATTCAAATCTTTGTTATTGATATTATTTGTAGCCAAAGCTTTGTCAGTAACATCAATCCCTTCAATCAATAACATTGTAATTTTATATTAGGATTATTCACAACTTGATATTTTGTGTTCATCATTAGAATCATGAATATTTGTTTTTACATTACTTAATATATATTTTTACCTTTTCTTTTAGTAAACATTGTAAGCCTGTTTGTCGCCAGGGCTGTGTTCATGGCAATTGTACGGCCCCTAATGTGTGTCAGTGTCATTTCGGTTATGTGGGTGATAACTGTTCCACACAGTGTCAGTGCAATGGACACAGTGATTGTGAATCAGTTGAGAAGTTAAATGAATGCAAGAAATGTCATAATGATACAATGGTAGGTGGTTATTGTGTCTTTGTATTTTTTATTTAACTTTTTTAAGATAAAGATAGAATATTTTCCATTCAAATACATGGATGATTTGTAACTTATTTGGGGGGAAAAATTGAAAACAAAAAACAACTATAAATCAATTTCTGAAATATTGAAATTATAATAAAAATGTTTATTTTAATGTGTGTTTATTTTCATATTAAATTTTGACTTATTTAATTTTTTGGGAGGTTATTGACCATATTTTTAATATTACTTTTCATTTTTTATTCTTTGTTATTGTTATCTTACCAAAAACTCCTTACAATTATAAACATTTGCTTAAAATTTGACCATATAATTTCAAGTTAATCACACACACACACACCAACTGACATTTGTTTACTCTGGAAGTCACATGCCAAACTAACAGTAATATGAGGGTCATACTGAAAGTCATGAGCAACAATTTTTAAAAATCACAATATATTAATTATGAAAAAGCAAGAACTTTGCCATAATCTATAGTCTATAGATAGCGTCATTAGCTTCTATCACAAGACCACAGACAGCTGACATGAAATGGCTGCAAGTGCTGTTTTGTTTTCCCAGCGTTCTGTGATTGAATATCTCATTAAAGACGGAATCTCCGTTGTCGAAATTCATGAGAGACTTGAGCGTGCATATGGAGATGTGTGCAAGGGAGTCAGCAGTGTCAGACGATGGCACACAAGCATCGAATATAAGCCTCATAGTAGCCGTCCATGTACTGCCTCTAACGAATGTACAAGGAACGAGTCGATGACATCATTCACGAAGACTGATGTTTAACTGTGGATGACTTTGCAGCACAATTTGGAATTGGGCACAGTGCAATCCAGGAAATGATCAAGAGTTTAGGCTATTTGAAAGTGTGCGCCTGCTGGGCTCCCCTTTTATTGACTTGCGATAAAAAATTCAGAGAAAAACCATTGCTCAAGAACTTGGAGATATGAAAATGAAGGTGATGTTTTTTTGACGAGTATTGTGATGGGTGATGAAAGCTGGTTCTACCATTATGCACCCGAAACAAAACAGCAGAGTTTGGAAAGGCACCATCTCAATTCCCCAACAAAAATGAAGGCAAAGACAGTGCCATCAGTTGGAAAAGTTACGGGCTCCGTTTTCTGGGATGCAGATGACGTGAGTCTGGTGAATTTCTTGAACCTGGGCATACCATTAATACTGCTCGGTACGTCATTACTCTTCATAAGCTCTGTTGTGCACTGTGTGATTAACGGCTTGGGAAGAAGTCATCCTGCAGCACGACAATGCGAGGCCTCACACTGCTCATTCCGCCATGGAGGAATTTCGGAAAATGGGGTGGGAAGTTCTTCCACATCTTCCCTACAGCCCCGACTTAGCATCATCTGATTATCATCTTTTTAGTGCTGCAAAGGACGGCATGCGAGGCCAACACTAGGAAATGATGGAGGACATCACGAAAGCAGTGCATCAGTTTTTTCGCAGTGCTGGAACGGAGTTCTACAGTTAGGGAATTTTCAAGCTCCCACAACAGTGGGAAAAATGTATTCAAAAAAATGAAGAGTAAGGGGAAAAATAACGAAAAGTCTAAAAAATAATGTGATGTATTTGTTTTTCCAAAAAATAAATTAATCTGATTTTTAAAAAATTGTTGTTCATGACTTTCAGTATGACCCTCGTATCTTCAGACATTCTTTTCCACTTACAGTTCATTTCCAGTTCTTGCAGATTGTTTACAATGTCTCAAAAAAGCTGCAAAGTTAAATTTTGTTTCCTAGTTTTTATGAATTTTATTTCAAATAACTTTTTAAAAAAAAAAAAAATACCACCATCTCTTAAGTTGCTATGATCCAAACACTTTTTTTTCCCTAGTTCCAGAAAGTTTAGGTGTACGTCAACCAGTTTTAATTATCTCTATCCTAGTATTATCATTAGAAGTCTATGTCTGTATGATTACTCTTCCTAATTCTGATTATTTACCTCATCATCACCTAGCTAGAAATTGAAGTAAACAGCATTAATGCCCAATAACTGGCATTCTCAATTATTCTGGACACTGTATAATTCCATACATTTTTACTGAGATTGGTCATGTAGGTATTGGTATAGCAGATTGTCATGTAGTATTCTCCTCAGTGATTGTTCAGCATTTATTGTAGAAACAATTCGGCCGTCCTAAGGTAAAAGGAAGTAACTACTAATTTTCTAATTTTGCGTTTTCTGCATTTTCTACGTAAGGAAGAATCTACACATCTTCCTAAGCAATTTGGTAGAGATAGAGCTGTTAAGTTTCGCCCTATTTTGATGATCAAAGGTAGCAACTGACTCACAATATGCTTATATCTACTGTCAAAGGCAGCAAATAATCAGTTTCCAAATTGCTAGTTGCTTCCTTTTACCTTAGGATGGCCAAATTGACTTTGTCATTGACTTCTAACTTTTCAACCATTCTCTAAATTACAA
>JAFIDM010000006.1:50008625-50020299 GCA_023159025.1 Thereuonema tuberculata
TAAATGCAATTGTATAGATTTTTGCTCATCTCTTAGGTATCTTTCCAACCTTGACAGCCTTCATTTTTGTTGATTACTAACCGTTCCAGTGAGATTTTGTGTGTCTATTTGGTTACTCGTGCATAACAGTTGGAAACCTTTCCTCAAATCTCTCCACTTTTTCAACTGTCTTGTCACTTCTTCAGACTCTTGATTTACAAGCACATTTCTCTAAGAGTTTCCTCAGTATCTTTTAGAGGCTTCAAGGAATATGTGGGAAACTCACACTGTACTAATGATAAACATGTACCGAGTAGGACTTATTAATTTGATTTATGGCTTCAACACGACTTGACTTTTTACTCCAATTTAGAGTGTAGAGGCTTCTATGAAGCAGTTTCATCTGACCCTATTTCCTTTTAATGCTTTGACTTCTTTCCAAGTTTTTCCCAGTTTTCTAATCTCTTCTGCTACTGTTCTTTTCTGACTTGTTCTTTTTTTTCCTTCTTTCTGTTACTTCAATGAAATTAGGTTTGAAGGGTAGTGAGCCCTTAGCCCTTTCCCCAAGTACCATCTAAGCCTTCCATATGCTTTTGTTTCAGCAAATTTACATCAGTAAGTGTTTTTAGACCTGTAGAATGGTCAGGTTCTTTGCTCACATTGATATTATACAAACCCATTTATCTGTGTCCTCAAGAGACCTAAAACATTCTCAAATATAAATACTATTTCATTTATGTAAAAATATATTTAAGCTATAAAATCAAATTATTAATATGCTGACTCTTCGTTGTCGTGGATGAATTTTATACATTTGTTGATTTGAATTGGTAAGATTTTTCTCTACAGTTTTAGTACATTTCATTCATGTTGTTTGCTGTTGTGTTTTAACCATAGTATGACATTATATCTGAGTTTCACAATATTCAGACAGCAACATAGGATGACTGTAGCTCTACGGCAACATCTATCAGAGCTCTGGGAGGGAAACTATTGATAGGATTTTTTTTTTTTTTTTTTTAATTGTCAGTGCTTGTTAATAGCCCAGAGGCAGAATGTTTTTTATCTTTCTGCAACGATTGATGCTAAGACGAAAAACTTTCTGTGAGTGCGGGCGTTTTTTTCGTTTATGACCCGCAAAAAACGTTCATTCTATACCAGGGGTGGGCAGACTTTTGTAAGGTAAGGGCTACCTCAAGTCTACTCCGAGTAGCACGGTCCTTTAAGACTAAAAAAAACGGAATCTCCAAGACCGCGATCAACATCTTGCCCACCCCTGACGATATCTTTCTGCAGCCCTCATTTTCGTTCTGCGAGAATGTCGCGCCGTCGCTTGATATTCTGCTTCTGGGGTCATTAGCATCACATTATTATGGATGAAATCATTTAAAAATATTGATTTTTACAAATACTAATTCAGATACTGATATGGATGTTATTTTTCCTTATTGTTCGTGAGTCAGTCAAATATGTTTCAGTGTTTAAGTGGTATGTTCATTTCCCTTTCTGTTTTGCTTTTAAGGGAGGGGATATTATTGGAGAATCTACCCTTTTATTCAGCTTACGTGAACTTCAGAAATTTTGGAATTAATTATTACTGTAAATGTTTAATAATAATAATTGCATCTTTCGTAAGTAAGTACTGATCAGAAAAGCCTCGTTTTGAAAGTAGTAGGGGTTATTTTACCCATCAAATTAATTAATGTTTTAATCAAATTGCTTAAATTTCTTAAATGAACTGAGTAATGTCTAAAATATCTTGAATAAATGTTAAACTTGACTATGGTCATATCTGTTTAATTTCAATTAAATTTAAATGAATGTTTTTGTTTTTTCTTTTAGGGTAGTCAATGTGAAAAGTGTAAACCGTTGTTTGTAGGAAATCCACGTGATAACGGCAAATGCATTTCATGCCAAGTCTATTGCAATAGTCACACAAAAATCTGTGTCAGTGCAGAATTGTATAATCTCACTTCACAGCTTTATTCGAATGGATTTGAATTTTCAAATGTAAGTATTCTGTGGCTAAAGATGTAGTAAAAAAATTTTTCAACTTGCAAATAATTTAAGGTCAAAGAAAATGTTAAGTTAAGAAAATGTTTAGATTAATTCCCAAATTAATAAGAAAGTGTAATTTAAATCCAGAGGAAAATCATATTTATAAGCATTCGAAAACAAATGGGAGAATTAGAAGTTTCCCTACTCCAAATTATTGATATTTCAGTTATGATAATCCTTGAGCTTTCTTCAAGAATAGTTTAATTAGCACCACATCATTAACGTTACTGCAAAGGTCTTCTTACTTCCATTTCAATATATTAAAAAGGATTGATAATAGAACTGTTTTTCTCAAACTATTTCTATTGTAGTAATAATAGAGTTGAAATATCAGTAATACTAGGTTTAAGTTCAACTGTTATTGTGGAGTGTAGATTGATGGGAAGGAATGGACGCCAAAATAATCCTTTTGTAAGTTGGATCAGAAATAAGCTTTGTACCAAATGTTAAAGAATCAATCGAGCTGAGGGACTCTGTAGGGTCATTTTGGAGGAATGGGAAGATAGAAGCCAAAATAGACAGGTCTGTATTTTAAGTTGGATTCCAAGAAACTGTGTATCAAAGTTTATGAAAATCTGTCAAGCCTTTTTAGTGTGATGCAGACTGACAAACAAAAAATTGTCAAGTGGAAAAGTAAGACTGCAGGTTGAGTCACCAAATCTTAAGACCCTTCCTTTCTACTTTAATTTAGAAGAGTTTAAATGCTGAAATAGGTTCACTTTATAGTTGTAGGTTTATTTAGCATTTACTTTTTAAAGACCATTGATTCTCAACATGAACTTGACTAAGAGAATAACAAAAGTTCTAGGCTGAATATACTTAAAAGTAAAAACTAAATGCCAGAAAGCATCATAACTCATGGAAAATATTATGAGAAGTAACTTTCTTTACAGAAATGTGTGCCTTTGTGTTGAGAATAAGAATATACCTTAGTTTAGCTGAAGTATCCAAAGCTACTACACCCAAGTTCTTTAGTAGCAGTGATTTAATTACAAAATGAAGGGTTTTTATTAAAGCTTACTATTATAAGGAGGCCTTAACAGAAGTGGTTGCGTAGTTTGAATGTTTTTGTGATCAAAGATATAGAGATTGGGTGCAATTCCAAATTTCTTAAGAGATGTTTCTTTTACCATGCTTAACAATAATATGAAGAAAAAAAATAAAAAGAAAGAAATAGGCAGATAAAAATATATGAAATGCTTGTACACTATATGGCCAAAAGTAGCCAAACACCAACTGTTGTACAATCAGAAAGTCATGTGGCACATATTAATAGCATGTCGGCCACCTTTAGCATCAATCACAGCCTGCACTTGTCTGAGAAAACTTTCCATCAGATTTTGAAATATGTGAGCAGGAATTTTCTTTCATTTGTCCATGACAGCTGCAGTGAGTCCGGCCACTGAAGAAGGACGGTTGGACATGATGCTTAATCTGTGTTCCAATTCCTCCTAGAGGTGTTCTATGGGATTCAGATTGGGGCTTTGTGAAGGCCAGTTCAATAGTTCAATACGTATCTGTTCAAACCATGACAGCATATCCTTCGCTCTGTGTACAGAACAGTTATCATGCTGATACTGATTATGGTCCTTCCCCGAACTGTTGCCAGAGGGTGGGAAGTGCAGAGTTGTCAAGAATGTCGACATACATCTCAGTGTTCATGTTTCTGGTCAAAGGAATAAGGGACCCAGACCAAACCACGAGAAACAGCCTCAAACCATGATACCGCTGCCACCCAACTTTACAGTTGACACAGTTCCTACTCGGTTAGGAAGCCTTCTCCTGGCATCAGCCAAAGCTAGACATGTCTATGGGACTGCTAGATTGTGTAGCGGGATTCGTCACTCAAAGTACATGTTTCCACTGCTTCACAGTCCAATGGTGATGCGTTTTGCACCACTGCAACCGCTTTTTAGCACTCACCTTGCTTATGCTGGGCTTGGGAGCAGTCACATGACTGCGGAAACACACAGTTTCAGCTCCTGACGA
The DNA here is from genome assembly GCA_023159025.1 of Thereuonema tuberculata. Classification (NCBI taxonomy): domain Eukaryota; kingdom Metazoa; phylum Arthropoda; class Chilopoda; order Scutigeromorpha; family Scutigeridae; genus Thereuonema; species Thereuonema tuberculata. The sequence goes on from JAFIDM010000006.1 coordinate 50,012,652, forward strand.
ACAGTACTGGTGCTAGTGATTGTTGCCAACGGGACTTGCGATTCTTCTGCTCTTCCCTCTTCAGGGTTCGACGGCTGCAATTTGTGAGTTTCTTTGGCCTCTTCTGCGATTTCCTGCCGTTGTCATTCCCAGGCGTTTCCATTTTTATATGACATAATTGCAGTTGAACGCAGCACCTGTAGCCAATATTGCACAAACCGATTTGTTGCACCGATGGCATCCAGTGATCATGCCACTTTGGAAATCACTCAGCTCTGCTGACTTATTCATTGTCTGTCTAACTCCTGTTTATGACCGCCCAATGCTGGGTGACCACTTTTATCTTGTTCTATGACATCAGAACATGCGATAACAGACATATCCACTTTCCCAGAGGGATGTCCGGATACTTTTGGCCATGTAGTGTATTTAAAATTTAGTTAAATTTGTAAAATGGTTAAATAACTTGACTGCTTTTTAACATTTTTTTTCCCAAGCAACAAAAAGAGTGAATGTTTCAAGTTTATTCAGCAGTTATCATCCAAATCTCAACTAATGATTGATTATTATTTACAGTTAACTGATCAATTGGATATAGTGGAAGGAGCAACAACTGAAGCAATTTGTGTTGGATGCCAAAACAACACTTTAGGTGATCGATGCAGTCTTTGTTTACCAGGATATTTCCGAACAACTGACAATTCTCAAGAAAGCTGTAGGCCGTAAGTTTTATTTTAATTATTATTATTATCATGAAATTGGTTCTTTTAAATATATTTGTAAATTTAAAGAATAATTCTTGTTCTAAATCCAGGAGCTGGTCCTAGCATTTGATGAAAGGACAACTTTTATGTATCTTCCAGGCTTTGCGTGCTTTAGCTACACTCATCATTTCACAGGGTATTTTATTACTAGACTAATCTGTCCTTCTTATTTCTTGGCATTAGGAAGGGAAAAAAAAGCAATGTAGCGAGCCAGGTTTTGCCAGTTCCTTAATGAAAACGGCAGAAATATTTTTAATTTTTAAAAAATTACACACTTGATAGTTTAGTTGACCCTCCCAGTAACATGTATTTTGTCTAATACAGCAGTGTTTCACAATCTTTTTTTGCTTCACGACACATTGAGGTTCTTGGAAGAAATCCAGCTTCACTCTAAATGTTCTTCCTAATATTCTACAGCACTCCAAACTTTTTTGTTGCATTACTACATATTTGATCCCATATTAAACAATTGTGCAAATGTTTTCTCATTTAAGCCCAAAATGATGTAATTATTGCCTCATAAATTTTAATTTTCCACTTTTTATTACTTACAATTTACTTGTTCCTCTTGTGTTACTAAATAACTTTGTTGAAAATTTAATACCTATTTTACATTTTCTCTTTAATTTCCCATTTTAATAAAAATATTTTTTATTGTTTTCTTTCTCGTGGCACATCCTTTGAGAATTGCTGATCTATAATATATAAACATCATCACAGAATAAGATTAAGATTTTCTATTTTCATTGGTTTAGTGAATGATGAAAGTTTTCTTATTATTTTAATACTCTTGTAATGAAGATATGCAAAAACGCTTTGCTTGAGCCATGAGTATCCTGTTGAAAAGGGCACTCGGACAGAAAAAAAATTCATGTTGCTTGTGTTTGTAATCTTGCAAATTAAATCATTTCCATCGTTATCTGTTGCTAATTAGGTTTCTAAGGACATTCATATTTCGTAATTGAATGCCTCTAATCTTGTTGCAGTGTGATCAGCCACATTTATAGTATGTCATAGGAAAAGCAACAGTTGTGCCAGTTTTAATATGGATAATTTTTCACTCTTGTAGACTAGAAAGTTTACTAATTTATCGTGCACTATGAAAAAAACAAAAAAACATGATCATTTCCATTTAAATCAACGCCAGTCTAATGGTTGTTTCAAATCTGGATAAGTCAAATCTGTACCTCTAGATTATTAGGATAGGTGGGGGAGAGCATCTCATTTCTATTCTTGTGATCACTGATCATTAAGTACTACTCCATTTATAGTTGGATGATGGTTGAGTTTGATAGTCAGAACATGCAGTCACTCAACTAATGAGAAGTGTTACAATAAAGTGATTCTAACTCAGTACTGTTGTTACAAGCCCAGGGTACATTCTGAGGCAGAGGAGAGGGACTTTTCCTTGTTTTATTTTTCTCTCCATAGATGTATCCTGCCGTGCCGGCGTGGTCGCGCAGTCTCGAATGTCGGTCTGCCATGAGGCCAGTGTGCCGATACCCGGGTTCAAATTCCGGTCGAGAGCATGGATGTTTCAATTTCCTTTCCTGTGTTGTTAGCCTCTTTTTCACTTTCTCTTCGGTCTGATGTCATTCCGTAATGGCGTCTGGAGAAGTGAATGGGAATTCACTCCAGTATCTGTTCCCTTGTATCGCTACAGCTTCTCCTAGGGGTCGCCCTTCAGGGGTCACTAGGGTTCCGTAGACTTGAACCAATCTACGGATTGACTTGCCATGGTATGGTATGGTAGGTGTATCCTAAGGTTAACAAATCCTTTGTGAAATGGATATCTTATTTCTTTCCTGGAGATTAATAACAGATTTCAGGCTTTTGTCTTACGTCTTTGTTTCCCTTAGGCCTGTAAGGTCTGTTGTGGAATCTTTTACCTTTACCTCATATCTTCAGCTTTAAATTAAGCCTCTTAAAATATTGGTCCTTTATTTGCAAAATTTCCCAATGTTCTGTTTTTGATTTTTGATCCAGTGTTATCATCTTTCATTTAGTCAGAATTAATTCATTGAAAAAGTAAAAATCAGAAATAAAATACAGACTAATTAGAAGTAGACAAATCTAAGTGGAATGAAAACTTGGATTAAGTATTTTTTATATAAATTTCATTTTGACTATTTAGAAAGTCAAAAATTAATAAAATTTGTTATTGATTCTGTTTTCCTTTGTTTTAGGTGTGAATGCCATGGCCACGGAAATACATGTGATTCCTTAACAGGGGAGAAATGTAATTGTCAAAATAACACAGAAACAGATCAACAGTGCAATCACAAGAAACCCAACAGCCAACCATGTTGGAAACTACAGGTACCAAACAGTTCATCTTGTCTAAACATATAAATAATAATAATTCAGAGTTATTATCATTTCAAATCTAAATCAGAGTTTTATTGCAACTCTTAAAAATCTTTAATAGCTACAGTTTAATTGTATATTTCTTTAAAACTTTCTTAAACCCATCTGAAACTCTTTTGGTAGCTGCTAACTTTGTATCATGCTGTAACATTGCCTCAAGGCTCCTGCATATCTCACTTGAATATTATCACAAATCATGCCAGTTGTCATTTTTCTAAAAAACTGTGTTAAGATGTTTGATGTAGGAAACAAAATGTAAAGATGCATTTTTTTAATTTATAATATTGAAAAATAAGATTATGTAATGTTGGATAAAACTCTGAATGAACTATATTAATATAAGCTGAGGATATATAATAAAGTAAAGGGCGTGTCATCCGTTTAACAAGTTTATTGTTGTAACTTTGTGATAATGACTACAAAGTTATTATGTAGAGCTCCAGATTCATAAACTAATGGGGTGGCTTGTGGATATGATTATGAACAGATTCTGCTAGAAGTAGATTTTTGTGGGGTTCTTTCATTTATTCTCTATCACTTATCAGTCTATTTTTAGCTCTTTGTAGTTTCCCATCATCTCTTGCTTTCTGAACAACAGCAAATAGATTAATTAATGTCATGATTTATTAGCTTCACTAAAATGGGAAGTAGCAGAGAAGAGAGAGAGGCTCTTTCCCATCAATAATAGAGAAGAGGGCTTGAATCATAGAAAAAAAGGGCATATAATTTTTAAGAGTTTTCTCATTTCACAGTACTGGTGTGGTTTTTATTACGATTAGTATTGATGGAGATGAATAAAAGAAAGGAATGTAAGGGAAGATATTTCCAGCAAATCAGTCAATATAAAGGAGGGGTGAGCCTGGTAGCCGAGTGGGTAAGGGTGCTTTGCAGCTGGTTGGAGGTGGCAGGTTCGATTCCCAGCCTCGGAGGCGGGTGGCGATTTTTCCATGCTCCATTCTCCTCCAACAAGTCCTAGGGTCTACCCAGTCCTCTGTTGAACGGGTACCGGGTTTCTTTCCCGAGGGTTAAAGGCGGGCAGACGTCAGGCTAACCACCCGACCTCAACTTAGTCCCATTGGTCACAGAACTCTGGTAGTCTTACCCAATGGCCACCTAAGCCTCTAGTGGGACACTTTAACTTAATAAAGGAGGAGGGGAGGAAAGAATGAAAATTATTTATGACTGTCTGAAGGTTTGTACCAACATCTTGGATCACAGAAAACGTTTTCGGTCAATGTCAGAAATGAATAAAAATTTCGTATAATTAACTTTAGAAGGTTGTATTATTGATGCTTATCTATCCTGTGTAAGCAGCTAATTTATCCTTTGGATCTTTTGTTTTTAACACTAGCAAACCTATTAACACCGGTTTATCATTGGAATGAGATACTATATTAAAATATCAGTTCTGTTTTGTCACTATCATGTTCAATAGATGCTTATATTTGTTTATTTGCATGATAGATGCTGTTTTATCTGCATTTAAAATATTAATCATTAAACATTTTAAAATATCAATTTTATCACTATTACATTATATCACTATTCTATTTTAAATTATTTTTATTTTTATTTGTAGTGTTCCAAGTGTCGAGATTCCTTTCTAGGTAATCCTACGAATGGACATCAGTGTTATCGTCAGATGAGTGCTGATCGTGATTATTGTTTTGATCCACAAGGCATGTATTTAATGATCTTTTTGTATTATTACATTTTTATTACTGATTTGTTGATTGCAGGATGTCAGAGAAAACACTAGCTTTCTCAACTTAAGCTGCCGTTTTCATCAATAATCATTACTGTCTTTAAAACTTAAATTTATCCTTAGTTAATCAGATAGAGGCATCGTAAACCTTCATTTAAAAAGGAAACTGAATGCTATACTTCTGTCGTCTTGTATAGAAATTAAATCTTCACTTGTGTGAGCTGAAATGGATTTCCCTTGGATGTAGACAAGGAAGAGTTCTCTGACTGAACAGGTGTTTCACGAGTCTCATAGTGAAAAATCTATAGTGAAATCGATGTATGTTCTATTGCATGCTCAGATTGAATGATAAAACACATTACATTGCAAATGTTATAAAGTATTAAGGTGTGACATCTCTTTTAAGATGCAGATTTTTTTTTTCCTTTAAGGTCAGTAATGATATATATATCAAATCTGTATGCTACTCATTTCAAGAGAAATAAATCTTAAGATCATGATGGCCTTTTGATTCTCTGTACGTTCAGGAAGATTGCCAGAAATCAGTTTTTCTTCTCTTAGAGTTTGCTAGATGATGCTCTATTCTTCTGAAATTGGATTTAAAATAATGCAAATGGTGTTTAATTCCAGTACATAAGTCAATAACTGGAGATATTGCTTGTTCATTTTCTCTTCCAGCAGTAGTGATCCCAGAAGAGCATTCTTTCTCATTTATTATTCACCACAAGTTATTTTGGTGATGAGGATTTTTCTGAACCCATTGTACTATGCTAAGAAAATTATGTCAGGCGTCGGGCTGAGCACCTGACCTCAACTTAGTCCTGTTGGTCATGAAGTGCGAGGAGCCTTACCTCCTGTGACCCCAAGGGCCTGCTCGGCCCTGTAGTGGGACACTTTAACTTTGTCAATTATGTATTTATTTAACTGTAAACAACATATCTCATCAATAATGATGGTGATAAAATCTTCGGTTATCCATCCCAGCAAAAAAAAACAAACATAATATACCTTCTCAAGAACAGCTCAAGATCATTTCAAATCCGTGTTCTCGCCTATTATAAAAATTATAAATATATATAAATTGAAGTTATAATTTCCATAAGTAGTTGCATTTATGGTGTAGCCTGAATGTTTATGGTAGTTACTCCATCTGAATCTCTAAATATTCATCAAACTAAAAGAAAATAGAGAGGTTTATCTTAATTAAGACCACATTGAAGATTTTAAAATGTTGCCCATGAAAGTAACATTCGATATATAAGGAAAGGCTTCAATTTCTAAATAGAAACTTAACTCGGGATAAACAGGGTGTATCAGTTGGACCTGGTCAATCCTGTAACTTCTTTCTGGGAGCCATTTTCATCTGTATGCAACAGTGGACATGCTCTTGACATCAGAGCAAGCACTTCATGATGTTGAATGCTGTTAGTGACCTTTCCAATAATTTACAATGACAGACAGGGAAAGTGGTGCATCCTAGTTGAAGTTAAAGCAATTTGCGTCTGTCATTAAGCTTATTTATAAGTGGAAGAGCAACACCTCTGCACCAAGATGTTTATTTGGTGAGGAATATGGTTTTCCTCCAAAACATGAAACAATGACTGCATTCAAGAAGAAGTTTGAAAACACTTATTCTGTTGCAATAAAACATGCTGTGAAAGGTCACAAACACAATCACTGCCGAAGAAAAACAATACATCATCGCCAAAGCTCCGGTGAAAAGTCTGATTAAGTCAATATGAAAGTTGTCTAGTGAAACAGGCATTGCACATGCATCAGTGGAATGTCTTATTCACTTCCTGAACTTAAAGCCAATCATCCACAAAGAGTTCATCCACACACTGTCTAAGGATTATCTTAACCGAAGAACGAATTCTGCATCATCCTGCTAGATGAATCACAACAGGATGAGACACTGTTTGATGGAATTCTGTGGACAGATGAGACAAAATTCCATCTTGATGGATCTGTAAATCGGCACAACACCTACTACTGGTTGGATTTCAATCCCTGTGCGATGGTGTCGTAACAGGGAAATTCTCCAGAAATTACAGCATGGGTTGAAATTTCTTCCAATGGCATTGTGGGACCGTTCTTCTTCAATGACACATTGAACGATGAATGCTACTTGGAGTTACTGATATTAATACTATCACACCTCCCAGTGTGTGTACCGAACATGAACAAAGTGCTGTGGCAACTTGATGGGGCATTGCTTCATTAACACAATGATGTTTGTGCATTCCTCAATCAGATGTTTACTGTGGTGCAATCAAAATGCCACCTCAATCACCAGATCTCACACCCACGAGCTTTTCCATGTGGGTATATGTGCTTGAACAGGTCTGTACAACCAAGCCATAACACCTTCTGGACCTGTGGAAATGCATCAGGGAAGGAATTCATTCCATTTTGAGGGAGCTGTGCAAGAAGGTCTGCTGTAGTGTCACCACACGACTGCAGCATCTTTGTGAATAGAGAGCACATTGATAGTTCATTTGATTGTTGCTACTGTTTGCAAAATTGTGTGATACACCAACTGTTACACCCTGATATTTGTCTCTAATTGAACTAAGAATGCTACAGGCAAATACAAAACCAAATGTAGACAGTTAATTGAAAAGATAGACCAATAAATCGATTAAACAAGAAACAAAACAAAAAAATCTTAGGTGCACTTGAACATAAAATAATGAAAAGAATCCATTATTTTATTCTAAATAATCTTTTCTTTATGATGATTTTTGAATTTCATACATCTTTGTATTATATCTGTTTTGCTTTGTAATAAAGAAAAATGGAAATAAATAAAACGCACTTACTTATAAAAAGT
>JAFIDM010000006.1:50035460-50046727 GCA_023159025.1 Thereuonema tuberculata
AAATTTTTATTAAGTCCCCATCAGAGATATTGTGGCTCAAACTTTGAAAAAAAAATGAAAAAAGAACATTTTTCAAACGCTATAACTAAATTAGGAAGCCAGTAACAGAGCTGAAATATATTTTGCTAAACCTTTGGATGTATATCTTTTCTCTAAAAAGTTTATAGCTTTCTACTTCATTCCTTCCTGCTCAAAAAAAAAACACGTAACTTTGATTTTTGCTCAAAAGCGAATATCAGTTTTGGTTCTAAATTTCAGCCATTTGTGTTAGAGATATGGTAAAAAGGTATAGGACATAAAATGTAGTTTGAAATGTGTTGAAAATTATGTTTTTTACCACATCTGTCCTATAATTTTTCATAGCTGAATTCTCAAATTTACCGCTACTGTATGCAAAGGCCAAAAATTCCGGAAACCATAAAACAACAATGGACACCATTTTTAAACGAAGTCAAATAATAAAAAAAAATAATGCCTGTTTTGAAGTACTCATTCATAGGGGTAACAACAGTTAAAAAAAAATAAATTTTTTTAAAAATGGTCGAGCAGCCAATTTAATGTTCTCTGGACCGTTTGATATGGATTGACTCATTGTAGAAAAAGAGAAACCATTGCCAAGTCAGCTATGTTAAGATGACGAAGAGAATTAAATGGACAATTAAAAACTAAAGTGATTCAGAGTAACGGGAACTCCCAATAATTAAGACAATACTGATTGCTCTTTCATAGTTCAATGTCTTCAAGACGAGAAGATATTCGAAGGCACAAGCTTAAAAAGCTCTTTATATCAGGATCCAATGCCAATAGAACAATATGCTTGTAAATTCCTAGGAGCTATTAAATACAACAATACCTTATGTTAGATTGAAGTAGAACAGCGAAGCAGTACCTCAACAAGCAACATTGAGACTGTGTCATAGTCAGTCTAAATCTTAATCTCATTGATACTTTATGTAATATCTGGAAAGAGTAAACCATAAACGCTCACTGACACTTTTTAGTGATATAAGAATTCACGTCTTTTCAGAGATAAGTGTGCTTATATTTGGAAGTGTAGTGTATGCACTAGTTACAGTGAACTATCCATTGCATTGGTGCTCAGATACAATGCTCTGTATTATAATGTTTGATCTCTGGGATTTGTAAATTGTAACTGGCAAGACTAGAATCAGTTAATTACGACCACTTTTTGGTTTTAATTTTTCGTTATTGAATCAACATATGTCAGTGAGCTTCATCAAATCAATCAACCCAGTACTTGCGTTGGTTCTCCTTTTTCTCCGCCTGTAAATGAATGAATCTTCCTGAAACTTGGTATGGATATTTAAGAACTGTAGACGAGCTAACTTTTTATATGCGAGTGTCTTCTGTGTGTGTCCTTGTCGAGAAATTAGCTGAAGAAGGTGTTAAAATTTCCCACAGAAAAGCATTGAAATCTAAATAACGGATTTGTATTGATGTTCGATGTGATTAAAATCCATCCTATCTAAGTACAGGATTGTTAAAGTTCCACTACATAGAGAGCTCTGGAGCTCGTTCTAATGCTCCAAATGGAAAGAAACAACAGGTACTTCAAACGATGCACTCGCCATTTATTAAAAAAAAAAAAAAAATGGCCAAAAAAATGGCTCTGTAGCAATAGTTAACTATAACTGATGTAAAAACAATAACCATGTGTTACTCTAAAAATATAACTTACATAATGCCGATGCTGTACTAAAAAGTAATACAAGAACTAATGAAAGGCAAGAAGCAATTCCGTCAATTCAACTATTTAAAGTTCCTCTGTGTGCCAAGGGCGAGCGATGAGTTCATCACTTGCTCACTGATTGGAGGTCGCATCACGGTAATAGTAATGTTATTTGCATAATGTTGACTCGCAGCTCTATAAAAGGAAAGAAAGCTCTTCAAAAGCATTAGATGCTTACCGGCACTTCACGAGCAATGCCAACATTTTCAGGAAAGAGCGCTATTGGTGAAGTTGTTCTATCAGAACAATAACAATGCAGCTGCGGCTGCTAGAGAATCCCAACATCAGAAGCACGTAAGACGTGCACCACGTAAATGTCTGCTCGCGCTGTCCACAAAATGATTGTAAAATTTGAAGCAACAGGACAACTTGACGTTCTATCAGGCAGAGGTCAAAAATGAGTGGACTTCCTCGCATTGAAGATGTGGCTACTGCTATTATGGATTTGTTACATGAATCTTCATATGATATTGTAAGTGTACCAGCTGTTGCCTGTGCAGTGGATATTCCGTACGCTACTGTAAGGCTAGTGATGTGTCAGATATTACGGTACTGTCCTTACAAGATAAGGAGTCAACAGCATGCTGATGCAGAAATTCTTGTAACATTTACACTTCAGTTCCTGGCCCGAATGTCAGTTGATATCACTTGGCCATGAAACATTCTTTGGAGTGACGAAGCCGACTTCTGCTTAAATGGTCAAGTGAATACCCACAACTGTCACATATGGGCAACAGAAAACCCTCCTATTATCCAAGAGGTCCCGTTGCATTCTCCAAAAGTGACTGGTGTGGATTTACGGCTAATTTCATCATTGGACCATATTTTCTTTGAAGAGGTAACTCCAACTGGGCTCGCACCTGTTCCATAATCGGACAGTGGCATTATGACAGACTTTAGTGATACCAGAGCTTCAACAACGGGAGTGCCTTCAGGAAACCATACTCATGCAAGACTTTAGTCGAGGAAGAATCCGCCAGACCCAAATACAAAGAGTATCAGGCGAACATAAAAAAAAACAAGACAATATATCGATGGCTTAGCGCAAAAGTAGCGAATATCCAGTAAAATACAAAATTAGTTTTTGTGGCGAATAGGTGTCTTGAAGAGCCTTCTTGTAGGGCAAAACTAGCAAATCCTTCAAAATGGCATATTTCCTGTGATTTTAGGACCTAAACTAGCGAAAAAGTACCCTTTTTGAAAAACTCAAATGGCAATAGAAGCGAATGTGCATCTTCGCTACTTTGACCGTTTCATATCTGCTGACTGAACACTTTTCTGTGATAAAACTAGCGAATGTGCCTGTATTCGCTAGTTTGTCCCTAGATGACGCCACGTGGTCATTGTCACCTTCTCTAACCTTCTCACCTTGGATAAATTGTTAATTGAAAAATGTTAGCTTAAAATTACACTATCAAAAATTATCTAAGATTATTCTAATCAATTTCTAGTTTAAAATGTCACAAATTGCATGTTTCTAACTGTTTTTGTTCCAAAGTTACTGAACAATGAAGTTTCAAAGCGATTTACAGCTTTGGTTTGGCCAAAATGTAAAGAACGGTATCCGCTTCGATTTCCGATCCGATACCGTACGGATATTAGCTGACACTGATGCTAGTATTAGTCAATCCCTAACAATGAACGTAACTAATAGTGTAGTTCGCTAGTTTGGTCAAGCATTTAAGGAGGTTGTGATGAATTTTAATAAGGACAGAAGTGGCGAATCTGCACATTCGCTACTTCTTCCTTAGCTATCTCAATGGCACAAACTTTCTGTAAGATCCAAACTATCGAATCAACCAAAACTGCTTGAAAAATGCAACAATCAAATTTTTAACCCCATGCCATTGTAGTATACCCCAATGACAATATCTGTACCGAATATGAGACTTCCAGGAATTGCTCCTGAGTTTTGAGGGACATTTCCCACTAAATTAGCTTTTTCTCAAAACTTGCATCTTGGATATTCGCTACTTTTGCGCTAAGCCATCGATATAACATAAAATAAAGTTGAGAATACCGAAAATAAAAAAAAAATAAAAAGAACTCCTTATTACCATGTTTAAGTTCAAAAGACGTAAAATAACAGCTGTATACACACACACACACACACACAGATATATATATATATATATACACACAGGGTGTTGCAATATGCGTGTGTAATATTCAAACCACGTGTAGGGGCATGGCTAAAGATCAATGGACATGGGTTCTAATGAACCCATTTCCGGAAACGCCCCATTAAGGCCCTAGGTGGTCCTAAAGTGAGCCTTTCCGAGAGAACATATCCTTTACCACACCATGCGAAATGTTTTGCGGGCGAGCCCACACATTCATCTGGGAGTGCTATTTTTGTTTGTTACAATTTTATTCGGTGTTATGCAGTATTTGGGTTAGTATTTACAATAAAATAAAAACTAACAAGATAGAGAAAAAACAAAAATCGGAATAACGGTTATAAACTGACGTACGTAGTATAAACATTTAGACTACAACTACAGTAGTTGAATTAATTAATTAATTAATTAAATTACGTCTACAGTGGGTGGCCATCACATTAGGACGAGTGGTTTGTTTTTTTTGGTTTTTTTTTGCAATTATTGAATTTGGATATTTTTTCACGAAAGTATGATAAAAGTGAATTTCAAAGCTTATTATTTAATTAAAATAAAATAAAAACCAATCAAATTTCACACATTTCTTAAGGTAATTTTTTTTTACAATAAAAAATAGTAGGGGAGACCGGGGCTAGTTGGCGTAGATTTTGGTTTTTGATTTTTCTATTTTTTTGTGCAATACTTAGGGGGATTCTGGTGAATGCGGAGGATAGCTTATCTTTTTGACTACAAAATTATGTAGGACCCATTAATTAAATCCGTGTTTAGGTAACCCCAAAAACACTTTTCCTAAAAGCTTGCAACTATGCCAACTAACTCCGGGTGCGGGGCTAGTTGGCATTCCCCTAGGGGCGAGTTGGGAGTAGTCCATTAATTACGTGAGGTTAAAAGGGGGAGGGGAGGGGGGTCCGGCAAAATCTCTCCAAGGGGGGGGGGGGGGTCAACGAAAATCTCACGTAAACTTTTTCATTCAGAGAAAATATATATTACAGCAAGATTTCCGTTTTTTTTTTTTGGTTGTTAAAGCAAGATTTCCGTTTGTTTTTTTTTTTTGGTTGTTAAAATTTTTGAAATGTCACCAAGGGGGAGAGGCGGGGTCCGGCAAAATCTCACCAAGGGGGAGGGGGGGGTCCAAATTTTTTAAAAAACACCTCAAGTAATTAATGGACGGCCCCTTGGCATAACGTACTATGGATAGGGGTACTTGAGCAGAACACAGCAATTTTCGAGAAAACATTTTATTTTATCAAAAATTTTATTTTAATAATACTTGAACAAAAAAAACAACAACTGTATGACAAATTAAATTAAATGTATAAACAAACAATGAATTCTTAACTACCTATAGTTATTGTTCGATATCAAACACAAATGTAGGCGTTATTTGAACAGATGGGTTCAATTTTCGCAGAACTTTAGTTTGGTCGTACCAAATTTAGTCTTCCTCGTCTGGCCATCTCCAGTTTTTCCCCATTTTTACCATTCATCATAGCTATACCATCTGACCCCTACCTAACTATGCCAACTAGCCCTACAGGGATTTCCAAGACAAAATGGATACCACACAATCCCAAACATTAGAAACAAAAGATTATGATACATGCATGCAACCACAGTTATCCACTCTTTCGAGAACCGCCATCAGCAGTACCTTACTTCGATCTACATGTTCACCAGAACAAAAAAAATTACAATGAAAAAATTTACTCACCAGTCAGAAAAACGATGAAACAGGGGTCACTTCCTCCGTGACGCTTCCAAGCAAACTAAAGTCACAGTTGAAGGTGCACCTTTACATACACTTCCCACTACCAAGATGTCAGCGTTCTACCTACACGTTGGCAGGAAATAGAAGCTGTGTGCCAACTAGCCCCTTAAGCCGATTGATCCCGGTCTCCCCTAAATAAATAAATATTATTAATAAATAATAATAAAAAACAACATGTGTCAGTAATAACCAAGTCCCTGTACTGGTAGTTTGACTTTGGCAGCTGACAGTGGGCAACCAATGTTGCCTACTAACAATTTTAAGTGAAAACATTACTAAGAATAGGATGCACTTATCATATAATAAGCAATAATAACACATTTAACGATTAATAATATTTGCAAAAATATTGTGTGGTCCTAATGTGATGGCCACCCACTGTAGATGTAATTAAATTAATTAATTCATTCAACTACTGTAATTGTAAATGTTTATACTGCGTACATCAGTTTACAACCGTTATTCCGATTTTTGTTTTTTCTCTTATCTTATTAGTTTTATTTTATTGTAAATAATTACCCAAATACTGCATAACACCGAATAAAATTGAAACAAAAATAGCACCCCCAGATCAATGTGGGCTCGCCTGCAAAGGATATGTTCTCTCGGAAAGGCTTACTTTAGGACCATCTAGCGCCGTAATGGGGCCTTTCCGGGCATGGATTCATTAGGAATATATTGATCCATAGCCATGCCCCTATACAAGGTTTGAATATTACACACGAATTTTGCAACACCCTTATATATATTGTTAGCTTCTTATTGCTGTTTAAATTTCGAAAATCAGAAGTTATGAACTAAAAATTTGGTTAATAAGTTTGATCTTAGGCAAAGTGTTCTACAATCAGCATTATTAAACTAAACAAAGAATTAAAGTGCCTCAAATTAATAGAAATTGAATGGGAAAAAGACACAAAAATAAAAAATATCTGAGCGTTCATCGGTGAGTTTGGGACGGCCCATTTCGTCCTTTTTAGGGACTCATCAGCCAAACCAACTCACCAGATGAAATGCTCAGGGATAGTGCAAAAGTAATAAGTGTATCCTCACCCGCTTCCGGCTGTGGCTTCCCTTCAAAACAAAACACATTTAAAAAAAAGAAACAAAACATTCTCACCGATGAATGCTCAGATATTTTTTATTTTCGTGTCTTTTTCCCATTCTTTTCCATTATTAAACAGAGAGAGGGAAAAAAAGATATATAAATCTATATTACTGTATAAAATTTTTCTTTTCCGATTATCCGGCACAGTTAAACAACATTGTTTTCATTGTCCGGCGCTGTGAAAACATCAACTGTGCTGAACTGAAACGTTCGCGACGGGAATCGAACCTGTAACCATTTGAGTCTCAGTCAGATGTCTTATCATTAGACCACGGGGACTATATTCAAATTATTGGTTCGTATCACTCCCTTTGTGTGTGTGTGTGTGTGTGTGGCGCCATGAGAGAACAGCCAGAGAAAAAAGAAAATAACCCATTAATTTTAGCCTTAATAGCCTAATAATTTAAATGTGAATGTTCATTATTTTAGCTTCTCTCCGTCCACTAAAAGGATTAAAATATCACTTTGTACCGCCATAACCGCTTGGAATCGATTCTTCTTGGAGTATCTCATACTTACCAGGGGGAGACGGGGAGGTGTGACCTAGTGTATATAATTTTTTTTTCTGTTTTTTTCTTCATTTATTTTAAGCTCGCAAAACAAAAGGTCCTCTTTCAACTTGTATTTTCAGACGAGATTACCACTATATCCACGGGCAGCAATAGACAACCTAGAAAGGACTGCACTTCTTCTGGTCGAAAAGCACCTATAAAAATATATGAATTTCAATCCAGAAAAATCATGTATATCTTCTCAATCCCCTCCAAGAGAGAGAAGAAACGAGTTTTGCTACGGAGCGAGGAAGGGCGTCTCCAAAACAAGTTAGAAATTTTGGCAATACCAAAATGCTTCAATATAAGGCCAAGACAGATGAAAAAGCAATCTCTCCACAGCTACTCGGCATCCACCGAGACCAGAGAGCGGGAGAGATATTAAAGTATTAGCTAGCAAAACCAAGGAAGAAAAAACGAAAAATAAACTTTCATACACAAAGTATCTCCTCCGGGAGATATCCTACTACCTTTCTTCTATTAAGCAAAACAATAAAAAAAAAAAAGATAATTAATGCTTTTAGACAGTGTCAAAAGCAAAGCGATCCCATAATATGCACAATTTTATAAACACAACTTTATCGGAAGCGACCACTTTTGACCCCCCCAGCTTCAGGTCAGGGAGTGGTCCTAGAGGTCTGATTTTTTTGGACGTGGCCACCTATGTTTTGATGCTGAACACAATGGTGAAGGTTTCGGTCCCCTACGTTTTACAGGCAAGCTGCAACCTAGGGGCCGCTAGCATTGATTTTATGCTGTCTGGATGGCACACTCTGTAGCGGCCAATCGGTTAGAGAGATTTGAATGAAACCTTCACCATTGTGTTCAGCATCAAAAAGTAGGTGAACACATGTTAAAAATCAGACCTCTAGGACCACTCCCTGACCCCCAAGGCGTTTTCTTTCTTTTAAAAACGCCTTTCAAAGACATAAAACGCATTGGGGAATCAGGGAGTGGTCCTAGAGGTCTGATTTTTTACACCTGGTAATCTACTTTTTGATGCTGAACACAATGGTGAAGGTTTCACTCGAATATCTCTAACCGTTTGGCCGCTATAGAGTGACACATCCAGACAGGATAAAAGAAAGAGCGGTCCCATAGGTTTTATAGGCAAGCTGTAACCTAGGGGCCGCTAAAAACAAAGGCGAAAAGCATATGAACAACAAAATTGATGATTATGATAATGAATTATGACATGTAAACACAAAAGAGAAAAAGAAGAAATAAATATTTAGAAAAGATACCATCTCCAACGGGATAGTAATTGGTGAACAGCAAGAATAATGATCTTTTAGTAAACTAAAATGATATAATAAATTGAGAAAGAAGGATGGGATAAAATTAGTAAAGAAGTTAAAAATATATAAAGAAGAAAAAAGAAATGACTACTGACAAGTCTGTAATAAAGAATTCTGCATCACCCGTTGTGTTCAAAATTTGCTAAGGCAGCACTTTACTACAAATGAATTCAGCCGCTATTTCCTTGTGGAGGCCAACTTTGGCCTCCCCGATCACCCAACCTCGCCTCATGTGACTTTGGTTTTTTTTTTTTGAAGAAACAGATGTATTGTCAAACTTTGTCATATCTGAAGGACAGCATTGTACGTTCTAGTACGTTCCAGCAGACGTATTGCGTTCTCCAGTAGAAAATCCTGTTTTGCGAATGGAAAACGTTGTTGACAACAATGGAGGGCACATTGAACTTTTGTAACTATTCAAGTGATTTGTATTGCTACAGCGCCATCTACTGGCATTTTTTTATACTTTTTTTTTTTTTTCAATAAACTGCAAGCGCAATGTTTGAATTACCTGTTGTCCAAATTTCTTTCCATTTGGAGTCTTAGAATGCGCTCCAGAGCCTATAACGTAGAGGAACTTAATGTTAACAACCCTGTAAGTAACGCGGATCTCATTATTTTTTCAGAAAATGGACAATTTGTGTTCAGCAGATATTAGAATTGGAAATGCAATGTAGGATTATTCGTTTGGGTTTTTCATGACTGAAATAATAAATAATAATATCTTAAAGAAAGTAGGCATTAATTTCGTTCAGGAACAACTTATTTTCTTTTACAGATTTCAGAAAATATTAATTATTATTATTATTATTATTGTCTATCGTAGAAATTATTTTCTAAACAAAATTTCTTTGTTTAATATTATACTAGTTGCGACCCGTGAAATATTCACGGAAGTAAAAGAAATTCCACATTTTTGAAAAACACAAGATTGAAAAATATGTTCTAAGCTAATTTTTTTAGAAGCCTAGACTTCCATAACAGCCCACATGTAATTTGAATATCGGCTTATTTGTTAAAATAATATTATAATATTCTTAAAATAAAAAAAAATAAAAATTGATTTACCACTTTCGTAGTAGCCAGCGCTGCGGTTTCTCATTATGAAACATGATGGCAATCTGCTGCCATTAATATAATAATTAATATAATAGGTTCGTCGAAATTGAGGCAATATTAACGGAAAACAAATGCCACATTTTTGAAATACCCTGAAATTTTTGAAAAACACAAGATTGAAAAAGATGTTCTTAGCTCATTTTTTAAAAGCCATGACTTCCGCAACAGCCCACATAATTTGAATGACTAAGCCAAATTTTGTTAAAATAAAAGAAAATAAAAAATTCATTTACCAGTTTCAACAATAACAATAACGAATGTCCCACAGCCAATACCAATAATCATATCTGGACAACAATGACAGTACGTGCTTCGTCATTGTCCCCTACTTGTTGATGAGTGGCTACACAGCCGAAATTACGTAAAAACCGAGATTTTACAAACGATAAATTTTGACGCTTGAACTTCATGCATTTCAGTGTAAACTTCATTTATGTGGGAAAGAAAATTTCAATATGGTGATAATAATTGTGTAATCGCGATCCGTCGCCGTGTATTGGGACGAATATTAGATACGCCATCTTTAAACATGAGCGTGACGTTATGCCTCATGTGTTCCAACGCTGCACTGTGATTGGTTATTTCAAAGTACAAATTTACATAGATCGTACAACTTTTGCCTATTAATAGGATGATACTGTATATATCTTTTGATCATGGGGTTTTTATTTACAAAACGTAAGTCTAAATTACAGTGTAACTCCTTTAACGGACATTCCGAATAGCGGACACCTCTAATTAGCGGACATTATTGCGGGTCCCAGTCCCTTAAAATAGGACATTCCATGTTATCAACTCCGAATAGCGGACACTCTGAATAGCGGACAGTTATTTTAACTGTAAATTTTTTTTTTTTTATTAACATTTCGACAAACGCACCATGGTTGTATTTACATCTGTGTCATACATTGATACATTGTACCGGTGTCCCATGATTCAATGCACGAATCTGAGGCCCTTTTTTTCACTGCAGTTGCTTTGTAAATATCAATCCCTCGTAAAGCTATCCTATAAACGTGTTGATTTTAGTTCGAATTAAAATGGCGTCAAAAAGGAAGAAATTGGCACTGAAAGAAATATTGATGTTCTTGAAGTTGTTGAAAAAGAAAAGCTGAATGTGCGTTGTCTTGCTGAACGTTTTAAAGTTGGAAAAACTCATGTAAGTGAACTTTTAAAGGACAAAGATGAGATTAGAAAAATGTGGATGGTGAATTCAAACGAAAATTCGAAGAATTTGAAGTTTCGTAAAACTGAAACTAAAAGCAAAATCGACGAATTAGTGATAAAATGGTTCCGCTTTGCTCGTGCAAAGAACATTCCTATAAGCGGTGTTTTCCTTCAAGAAAAAGCCAGAGAAGTCGGTCAAACTTTAGGATTGGACTCGTTTAAGGTATCAAATGGATAGCTAGAAATTAATTTCTATATACTGTAATTAACTTTATCATTATTTTAAGTAAGACAAACGGATTAGCAATCATTTAAAAAAGAATATAGTAAATAATTTGTAATTGTTCATATTCTCTCATATCGCAATGATAATAGTAGAAATTTAATTA
>JAFIDM010000006.1:50046737-50058917 GCA_023159025.1 Thereuonema tuberculata
GGTAACACTGTACTAAAATTTTCTCTGTCTGTCTGGTGCAATTTCCTGTGAAAAAATTACTACAATGAAACTTTCGCGACGGGAATCGAACCTGCAATCTTTTGATCCGAAGTCAGACGTCTTATCCATTAGGCCACTAACTACATTCAAATTATTGTTACTTATTCAGCGACCACCTGAAGAGTCGTTAGAGACATATCTCGACAGGAATGAAAAAATTTCAAATGACGGACAAATACTCTATCTCAACTAAAGCCTTCACATTGTTATCCCGCCATTGTTGACGGGGCATATATTTCCTATTAAAATATTTGTAACTTTTCCTTTACTGTTTATTTTTCTGTTATTAGTTTAAAATCTAGTTTTTGAAAAAAAAAAAAAAATCCCATGAAATATTTAGTTAGCAAAATATTTGACCAAAATATAATGGAGGAGGAACAGATGGGTCCCAAACTTAACCTGAAATGCAGAACATCTTTTATGGGCGACCCCAAATAGATAAAAATGTCTTAATTCTTAAAAAGTGTTATTTAATCATTAATCATTTTGTTAATTCTTTGTTATCTTTATTTATTTATTTATTTTATTTATTTATTACAAATCTTTGTAATGAATCTTATTAGCCTATAGGAAGAGTTTTGTACATTGCCATTGTCTTTTACTGCCCCACATTTTATTATTTTATTTTTTTATGTAACAGACGGCAGAAGTTTACAAGAAGTAGTTCACAGAAATATCGGAAATGATTCAAGTTCTGTTTCCTTGATTTTTACTGGGTAATTTCTTTAATAAAATCGATTAATAAGTAACGACTCGCGTGTTACAAGCATGAAAAACAACCATCAGGCCCATCATAATTTTGTCCACCCCTTTATGAAAGAGTAGGCAAGTCCACGTCAATAATTTCATTGATCCTATTAAAAAAATAAAATAGAGTATCGCTTCAACCACAAAACTATAGGAGACGGGGTTTAATCAGCCGTAGAATTGACCCTGTTTGTTAGATTGACCTGTTGATTGTGCATTGAAGAGGCCGACCCCCATCATACAACAATGGAATAAATGAACTGAAGGAGAAAGTTCCACCTACAAATAAGCAGTTGTCGTCTTGGAGATTCCCTATAAAGACCCGTCCAACACATGTGAGTATGAAACACCGGAATCCTATTACAGAAAAGTAAAACCTTAGTGAGTTATTTTTTGTTTATTATTATTTACGTAAATATATAAAGACATGTAAATAAATATTTCGAAATCATCGTACTTCCAATTAAAACTTCCTTTATATTGAAATAAGGAGTAACAAATATGAAATTTAAATTAGAATTGAGAATATTTTTGTAAAATGTCTCAGGCACTGAAATTTTAAGATCTGAAGGATTTTATTTCGGGAAGGATTCAAGGTAAGAAACATCAAATTAAGCGAATGATTTTTGTTCATTTTACTAAGTTGCAACATAATGGAAGGGTTTGTTCCCTAATTTAAATAATTACCCTGAGCTAAAGTCATAGTAAAATGCTTACAAAAAATACCGATACATGTCAGTGTAACCTAATGGTCTAAAAAAATATAATTGATATCAATAACTTGCGGAATGACCACTTCGTAAAATTTGCTTGGAGACCTAATTGTTAAAACTCATTATTCTAATGAAGTCGTCTCAATA
Organism: Thereuonema tuberculata; assembly: GCA_023159025.1. Taxonomy (NCBI): domain Eukaryota; kingdom Metazoa; phylum Arthropoda; class Chilopoda; order Scutigeromorpha; family Scutigeridae; genus Thereuonema; species Thereuonema tuberculata. The sequence continues at coordinate 50,048,405 of JAFIDM010000006.1, forward strand.
TATTACTGTTTCATTTTTTTTTAAATAATTCTTTATTGAAACTTTTTTTACTGTCAGATAGCTGTAAAGCTATTTATTTTTATATCGTCAATGAATTATTTATTTACGGCTATTCAGTAGTCTGGTAAACCTGTGGTTTACAATTCTAATATTTGTTTGTGTGTGTGGTTTTTTTTTTTGTGGTTTTTTTTGCTGTAAAGAGACTTCTCTGTGCAAAAACAAATATCAGCAAAGTTTACAACAAGAATTTCAATTAAATTAAAATATTATTAAGTTAATTGTGAAGAATTATTTATTTTTATTTATGCATTTGTTTATTTTTTCTCGAATTCGGGTAGGTAATGATTGTGGTAAGCCATTTGCATATCAAAGGGGGGGGGAGGTGTTGATAGGATTGTAATCCACCTCCTCATTGCATCCGCAAATTAAAAAAATCTAGGATTTTGAATCTTTTTTTTTTTTTTGGTGTTGTAAATTTTCTCGCTTTGTATGTAACTCTCCCCTATTCGGAAAACAGACACAACATCATAATAGCCCTCTCATTCCAAAAGACTTTAGAATGTCTATGTCGTAAGCAATACAAGTACTAGTATCTATATAAGTATAGAACTAATCTCTAGACAGGTCGAGTATAGTATTTTATTTTTTTGGGGGGGGGGGGCTGTTAGGCCCATTCTTTCCCCCCCCCCCCACACACATACACACACACACAAATAAAATACTCATACATCTCGTGTATATTGAAATTAACAAAGAGACCGGACATCTTGAGAGAATCTATATCTCATCCCTTCACAAGTTGGAAACATAAGTAACAGAAAAGTGGGTCAGGGGCGTATCTATAGGATTTTATTTCGGGGGAGGGAGGAAGGTAAAATCCCTTCAACTTACTGTCGAACCAAAAAAAAAAAAAAAGAAAAGAAGTAAATAGAATTTGACATCGGAAGCGCAGTGGTGCCTCAAGGAATAAATTACACAAAGAAAAACTCACTAATGGAAAAAACGAGTGACAAAATTCATGTGCCACGACGAGCGGCCTCAATGAATTTTTTTAAAGTATAAGACTTCAAACTGCGCATTTGAAACGTTAAAAAACAATAATGGATGATCGCCAGCGAGCGTGAAACAGCTGTTCCAGGATGTCACTTGTGAATAACTTGGTCTCATCCATTGTTGTTTTTTAACGTTTCAAATACGCAGTTTGAAGTCTTATGCTTTAAAAAAAATCATTGAGGCCGCTCGTCGTGGCACATGGATTCTCTCACTCTTTTTTTCCATTAGTGAGATTTTCTTTGTGTAATTTATTCCTTGAGGCACCACTGCGCTTCCGATGTCTTATTCATACCAGCCTCAGTAGCGAAACCTTGTTATTTACAGTGACTTCTCCTGGCTGATGATCGCTAACGAGCGTGAAACAGCTGTTCCAGAATGTCACTTGTGAATAACTTGGTCTCATCCATTGTTGTTTTTTAAGTAGAATTTATCTATACATTTTGACATTTCGGGCCCCCAACATAAGCGCATGGGTATCTGTTATTAATTTACATGGCAGGAATTTAGAAGTAAGTAACTAAAAGATTCTATCAAATAAATAGAAAATGAATCTGCCTTTTAGCTAATCTCCGACCCATAAGTATCAGTAATTCAGTGTATATGTAAATAGTTTTTTTTTGTGATGGAAAATGTGGCTAATTCGTCCTTTATTTCCTCGTGAAATTCTGATTATCTCTCATCTGTCCATCTCTAATTACGGTTTAAGAGGTTTTTATTGAATAGATGTGGGTGGACGAAGACTTAATACTTTATTAATTTTTAATTTGAGATATTTATAATAACGTTGTAGAGGTCCAGGCGAGATATATAATCTAAACAGCATTTCGTACTGGCGCAAATTTAGTTTGCTTCTCTTCGTTGGTTTCTTCCGGTTTATTTCTCGACTATTAAGCATAGTAGTTCACGACTTACTGTACAGATAAAAATCAAATTTGCTTTTCTATCAAGTCAAATCGACCCACAATCCAAAACCCAAACAGTGTATCGATCTTAAACATTTTAATTTATATTTATTTCTTTTTTTTTAAAAAAGGAAAAGTGTATTAATTTATACAAACACATAAATACATTCTCCCCTTGAAAATTTCTTATCATTTTAACATCTTAAAAGTGCTTAACCATTCAAAGACATCTACATCCTTTAGAAAAAAAATTTGGTACCTCCCAAATCTAAAATATTAAAAAAAAAAATACACACTAAAAATAATAAAAAAAGAAATTCAAGTGCTGACCAGTCTCACTGAATTTTCTATGCTCAATTAAATAAAGCAAAAGCGCCTAAAAATATACAGTATAAAGCATTAAAGATTTGGGAGGTACACGCCGACCATCACTATAGTATTTTGCAAAAAAAAAAAAAAAAAGGGTTTGCCATATATGGTCATTACGTGGCGATCGGTTTTGTCAGCAACAAACGTCACCAGTCATGACGTCATCAACTTGACTTCCGAGCAGTCATTCCAAGATGGCGTCGTTTTGTGATCGCATAAGCGTGACCAAGAAAGGACAACCTTTGCATAGCCAAGCAAGGGGAATACTGAAGTGTGGAACGTTTGTAATTATTTCAATTTTAATTATTGTAAGGTATTCGTAACTGTAGAAAATACAAAAACCATAATATTTATAAAATTCAGTTACGGATTTTAGCAATAGATGGCGCTGTTACGTCCTGGAAACATCAATCTATAAGGAAATTACGTCATTAAAAGCTCTTCTTTCATGAACTGAACTGTAAGCCGGCAACACTGGGACTGGTAGGGTGCCGGATCATAGAAGGTTACGGTTAGAATACAACATTAACCAAACAGTTAACCCCTCATCCTACCTTTAAAATATCCCGTAAATCAGTAAAAGTTGTTTAATAAAAAGAACAATAGAAACATTAAATGAAAATCAAGTGAAATTTTAATGAAGCCTAGGTAAAATAAATGGTACAGGTAATTCTGTTGACTTACACAGTCGCTTCCGAAGTGAAAGCATTTCCTTTATTCATAGGAACTATGGCTGGGGCTAAAAGTGAGCAGATTATAACAATAAATGGAGGGAAAAAAATTGGAACGGCTTGCCTGTGTTTACAAGCGACGCCAACAGTGTTTATGTAAAGCCTTATATTACCTATGGTAATTTAGGGGTTTATGCAGTAAGTAGCGTCACCAAACAGTAGCAGCAGGTTGGTATGACGAAATTTGAAATTACAATAGCCGAAATTAATGCCGGATTAGTGAAGGGTGACCTTACCATATTTTTTGTTATGGATATTTTCATTCACCCCTATATTGAGACTTTGCTATTTACTCCCAGCTGATGATCACCAATTAAGCGAGAAACGGCTGTTCTGGGATGTTGCCTAGTAAATACTTGATCTCAACCTTTGATGTGTTAATACCTCTATACCATTGTTTGGTACTGTTAGGTCCCTAAAATATATGTAGACTACCTTTTGATTGCTGTGTAGATGTTGGTTCTTGTATCTGGACACGATGATAAGTTATTTTAACCGATATTTACCAGACTTCATATTTAACAGTTACTCTCATCTACATCCGATTACAATTTTGCCCATTTTATCTGCCATTTTAGGGACCAAAACACTGAAACACAAATAACTTAACGAATAATACATTGATCAACATCAAACTTTACATATAAGAGTTTAATGTTATTCTCCAATCTTGATGAGATTTTAATATATTTAGTCTTGGTTTATGAGCCCACTTCACAATACTGGACCACACCAAAAGAAGACACTACCGGTATTTAATAATAAATACACTACCTCAAATAATACACTAATTAATTGCATTAATTTGCAGGAACTTTAAAATTAAAAATTAGTAATATTTAGATTTTGATGTTCCTTACTCCATTTTATGATCCGCTGTCAAACTTGGGCCAAAATACTGTCCTTCAATAAGTCAAAGAATATTGAACTGATCTACATTAGATGTTATACATAAGAGTTTATTGTTACTGACCTAGATCTTAGTTATTTTTGATGATTGTGCATTTATTTTAAGGACAACTTTTCTTATCGTTTTGTAGCCCACTAATAATATAGTTAGTAAGTTTCTTATTTATTCGATGTGACTGGTACAGATGTACATCACTTTGAATTATTACTATTTTGTTTGTATCGTCGTCTATTTCTTATGTCTGTAATAGAGTTGCCAGATAGTTGGATGTGTTTATGTCCAAACACTCCTGAAAAATTGGTCAAATACTAATTAGACCTTGAAACCTCCAGATTTTGTAGGGTTTTTTTTAAGCAGTCCTATCAAAAAAAAAAAAAAAAACTCACCAGCCAAAAGCCATCTTATTTCCATATAACTCTCAAATAACACGTTACCTCAAAAAGGCCACAATATGGCCAAAACCAAATCTCGGGGGCAAACATATTTGATAATAAGGTTATCTAAATACACTATTTAATCTTCTTAATATATAAAATGAATGTTTCTTTGTTTGTTTGTCCCGTATATGTTCCTGTACCATTCATCAGATTGCGATGAAATTTTGGTGAGTTGTTGTGCGCACGCCCGCGAAGGTTTCTGAATTAGTAGAACCATTTTACAATATCTGGTGCGTTTCAACAAATGAGTGTATTTCCGGTTTAAACGTTTGCAGTTTCTCGCATTTGCAATGACCATCAACAAAGCACAGGGACAATCGCTACAAGTGTGTAAACTAAATTTATAAACTCCATGCTTCACACATGGACAGCTGTATATGGCCTGCTCACGCGTCGGAAAACCTTCTGATTTATTCGTGTATGCACCAGATGGAAAAACAAAAAATATTGAGCATCCAAAAGCACTTCAATAAACAGAATTAAAACACAAACACTTTCTTTGAGTGGCATTGCAACGCAATTTTTTTGCTCTGAAAAGAGCTTTTTATATCGATTATAATAATAACAAAAATAAAGCATTTTGAAGCCATGAAAGTGAAACAGGTCGTTATTATTTCGTTTGAATGCTGAATGCGATGCAATGTTTTTTATTCACTTAAATCCGGTCTTCTCCTTTTCTATTGATTAAATGAGATTTTCGAATGAATCCAATCAATTGGTAGATAATTATTTCTTGGAGAATTTCAACGACTGTAATTCTGACAACGAATAAATCAAATTCCTCCATATCAACCATGGCTTTGAGTACAAAATGATCGCTGTACGCCGTTGCTTTATTCTCTGCTGTTGCCGCCTTTTTTCCCCAACACAATAAATTTCTTACTGTGAGAATAGATACAATCATTACAAATGACGCTTTTTCAAAAAAGCTCTGACATTACTATCCTCTTACTTGTTGAAATATTCGAAAATATTCCAAATTACACCCCTAGGTTGGCTGTGCATTGTCGTTAATTGCTTATATCTATTTGATCTGGGTTTTTTTATTATTTATTCGATTCATAATTAGGTTTATTGCCTGGACTATAGTGTGTTTATGAAAAGGACAAGGACGCTTCAATGGACGGCCCTGAACATAATGTTTATTAAAATATATATATATATATATATATATATATATACATATACTACAGTAAAACCCTGTTATTATGCTCGTCAAGGGACCATGACCTACAAGCGGAATAAGCGGGATAGCGCTATAGACGGGAAATGATTTATTAGATGGGGAAACATTTAGACACCATTTTACAGGAAAGATACATGATTCTGAAATAGATATAGTGCAAATGTGAGCTTATTTCCTATTAAAAAAATCTTTGAGTGTGGTTTGCCGTGAGTGTGCTACTGTTATGAATTATGACATTTTCAATGCGGTTCAAGTAACTATTAACATCAATTGATAAACCACTAGCAGCAACACTAATATATTTTCGCAGCAGATTTAGTGCACTGCCCGCTATTTCACGCGCCTTTTCTTGAATAATTGGGCCACTTAATGGCACTGATGCATCACGGGACTGATGAATCCATTCAATTAGAATTTCCTCGGCATCTTCATATTTTTCCACACTTTACTTTTTTACGTTTGCAACCACCCTTCGCTGCATCGGTAATTCCATTCTTATTTTTTATTATTGTTCTCAGACTGGATGAGGGAATTCCTAGAGATTCTGCGAAATCCTTCTGACTTAGTGTAGAATTCTCGTCGTACTTACGGAGAATTTGCAATTTTTCACTTGTAGAAAGGGATTTCCGCTTCGACATTTTGCACAACTGTATCACAGACCCGCACTTCAAAGAGTTCAAAGATTCCTTCCTACCAGGGAAAGAAAAGAATCTTTACAGTGTTACATTTCTTTTCGATACAAAATTTTCGATATAAAAAAAGCGCTGCAAGCGGGATTTGAAGCGTTATAAGAGGGTAAAAGTAAACAGAGTTACATAGAAAATTCTAGGGACCGTATGAAAGGAGCGTAAAGAACGGGATAGTGCTATAAGCGGGAGCGTAATAACGGGGTTTTACTGTATATATTTTTACTCTAAATTACGTCAAATTATGTAGTCACCGTTTTATTATATCGTCCTTTTTTTATATACCGTTTTATTATTGATGAAGTGATGCTGCCCAGAACATATAAATATTCATAATAATATAATTGAATTAACTTATTTGCCAAATTGTTATATAATGAATAATAGTCCAGTAAAATATTTATTTTTTTTAATTATTATTTTCCTAATTTATGATTTTTTTTTCTTGAAACTAAAGAGTTTTAAAAAAGAAAGTGCGCTTAAATGCAAATTCAGAGTCTTGTCAGCTGCAGTTATCCATTGGTCGATAGATCCTTTTGATTTATTAATAAAAATAATTTTCACTTGTATTTCATTTGTTGAACAATGTGTTATCCATTGAAATAAAGACAGTGGAAAAGAAATTTGTGAAATTTGAATATTGTCACCATTTATTACTTTCTAATTAAATCCATAAAACAGACGGTATATTTTAAGCAAATAAAGTTTTAATAAGCAAAAATCATCTATTGCTGGAAAGATTTACCTTTTGTATTTCGTAATTCTTTGAATCAGTTTCACTTTTTGGAATATCAATTATCTCGGTGAATCTAAAACCAGAAAGGCCGCCAAAAATCAGCCTTGAATATAAATGGAGAAAGTGGTCAGAAATTGATTGTTGTGCTCTTGGGACAATTACTCTGTCTGTCTGTCTGTCTTGGAACTTTTCTTAAATCTTAAATAATAAATAAAAAAAACCCACAAATAATGGCGACAAGGCATGAAACGGATTGAATATACTTGATACCGATCCACAAACCAACATTACAGATCCATTAATTCTAAGAGTATTAAAATATTTTTTCAAGACAAGATACTTAAAAAAATAGTATTAACTAGCTGCAACCCATGAAATATTCACGGAAGTAAAACAAATTTCACATTTTTGAAATACCGTGAAATTTTTCAAAAACACAAGATTCTAAGCTCATTTTTTAGTATAAACCCTGCTGCATTCGGTCTATTTGCATTGTCCCTTGCTGAGAAAGCCAAATTATCTTCTTTTTTTTTTTTCGCCTTGCATGGGATTCGAACCAAGGACCTCCGACCTCGCATTCAGGAACTCAACCACTGGACTGCTGCTGGCTGTAAAATATTCTCTCCCTGACTCTCTCCTCTCTGTCCACTGTAATGACAAACAAACATCCATACGTTTTTTGCCTATTAATACACTTAAGCTCGGTTATAACGCGGTCGTTTATATCGCGAATTCGGACATAACGCGATTTGATCTTGGACCCCTTCTATTTTTGGAAAAATATCAAAGATGTAAATTAATATGCTTGTTTCCATATTATTTATAGTAATTGAGACTCTATACCCACCCTAATGTCACGAAAATGCGTCAAATACAATATATTTTTTAAAAAATAGCAGAATCGCGGACTTTTTCGTTTAACCAAAATGAATATCGAGATCTATTTTTCTGCCAAGGACAACCAGTAAAGAGGCCCAGGTAATCTAATAGGCTTATGAATACCTAGTTTCGATCCACGTGACTCGTTGTTTGTACAAGATGCCAAGATGGCGGCGCCAAATCGATTTTGGCTAAAATAACCCATCAAAGTGTTGAAAAGGTAATGATTTAGTATTATTTATAAATATAAAATTCTCTCACATAGCTCTGAATGATGTAGTTAATCGCGAAATGACCAATTTAAATCAATTTGGAATCGTGTGGGCGATAAAAGGGTGCGATATATGACATTTGACATCGCGAAGTAATAAAAGTTCGGTTATATCTCGGTTATATCGCGATCTTCGCAATCTTGCATCTGAAAGATAGTGTTATAGCCGAGCTTCAGTGTAGTATGATTGAGCAGTGTCGTATTCTAAAGTACAAGTAAAATGGAGTACATGCATAATATATTTCAATGAGTATTCAACATTTCCAGGCTTAATAACTAGAAGACATCTAGAAAAAGGTAGCAGTAAGGTTATAATACTTAAGGAAACAGGAAAAATGTAATTTATAGATCGCAGTGTCATTGATGTTGTAAGTGTTATTACTATTATTATTATGTCTACTCTGCATTTGCAATAAGTCGATATACGTATGTCTATCCGTGATCAAGATGGACACTACAGCCTATGAAATTATATCAGTGATAGATTCAGACTCATTGTATGAAAGATTCCATTGGTTTACATTGAACCAATGAGTAAAGAGTTACGGGCAAATAACTTCCAAAATACATTGGATTTCAATCCCAAAAACAGACTTCACTTCTCACTTGATCTTTAAACTGTTTACTTTTTCTTTGCAATTTTCGTAGCCTTCGAACGCTTTTATTTTATTATTATAATTTTTTGGGTATTTCTTTCTTTCCTTTTTTTTTTTTTTTTTTTTTTTATTGAGCTACATTATTTATTTATTTATTTATTTATTTATTTGATCCAGTCTTTCTGTGTTCTTGCCATGCTGGATTCGAAAATTGACATCCCAACTACATCTTGTCAGCCATTGTTTTGTTAAAAACAAGGTACAATTGTCGTGCCAACTTTCGAATATGTGCCAAATTTCAGCTTCCGAGGATATGTAGCTTTGATCTATTGTGATCCGAACAACTTACATTGTATACTTGTACGACATTATGTATTTTACATTTCTTAATCAACAAAGTGCAGTCAGTGGATTGTTGGAAGGACGCATTTAGATATAAAATTACATTTTGACACTTGTTAAATTCCTTTTGAAGTTGGCAAAGTCCCACAAAAATTGCCATTGTAAAGAACGCTATTAAAAACAATTATGTTGGATTAAAACCCAATTATTGTGAATAAAACATTCTCTGCTACCACAGTAATGAATTACACTCTGAAATAATGTGGTATAAAGAACACAAAGTTAAAGCATTTAATGTAAACTCTAATTTACTGATTCCATCATGAATTTATTTCAACCAAGAAATTCTCTCGCTATAGAAGATCTTGCACTTTTAGTCAAGTTCATTTGATTTGTCTTCTACACAATTTCGACAACTTTCGAAGTCACTGCTCGGACATGGTTGTTGAAGATTCTTTATTCTCTGTACAAATCACTGCATTTGATAAAATGTAATGTTCTTAGAACACATTTGTAGATGAATCGTGAGCTATGGTTGTTTGATGCCTTATCTCGTCCCATACATATCAATCCAATGCAGATAATAAACATAGCATTTTACTCGGTGACAAGTCGAAATATCTTCATGTTACTTACACTTGCTTTTCTGCTACCGCCTATCTTGTCAAACAGTGTAACTGCTTTGTACACGTGTATCGCAAACGTACAATAGTATTTTTTTTTTTAAAAAAGGGTTTGCCTTATATGGTAATTACGTAGCGATCGATTTTGTCTGGAACAAACGTCACCAGTCATGACTTCATCAACTTGAACTGCGAGCAGTCAGTTCAAGATGGCGTCGTTTTGTGATCGCATAAGCGTGACCAAGAAAGGACAAACTTTACATAGCCAAGCAAGGGGAATAGTGTGGAACATTTGTAATTCTTTCAATTTGAATTATTATTATGTATTCGTAACTGTAGAAAATACAAAAACCAGAATGTTTTCGTATGGCGCTGTTACGTCCTGGAAAAATCAATCCATAAGGAAATTACGCCATCAAAAGCTCTTCTTTCATGAACTGAACTGTAGAGTACGCCACAATTTTCATTGTTTACATATAACCATAGTTATTTTCACATCATGAATGAGTAATCAAAATAAATATAGTCAACGCCAAACAAATATCATTCAAATATCTACCACAAATATAAGTAGATATATATCCCCATGCAGATTGAATAAGGGGAGGAAATTGATGATTTACTTAATAGACATTGGTATTTGACTTTTTATTATTTGAGTTATTATACTAACAGTATATTATCTCGAATCATTATTTAAATTTCTTTTTGAATCTAAACCTGAGGATGAAAAATTAAAACTCTTTTATAATGCTCGCGGCTAGAGTTGAAACTCCCAGAATGCAACGGAGA
>JAFIDM010000006.1:50078917-50099361 GCA_023159025.1 Thereuonema tuberculata
GAAATGATAAAAATTAACTCTTTCATTTGATTTTCTCAAGAGAAATAAAATACATTTATAAAATTAAAAAAAAAATCATTAAATTTCGTTGATAATATGTTTAATGTGGAAATAAACTAAAAAAATAAGATGAAGGATACATTCCTGTTGTAATAAATAATATTAACAAACAGTATATTTATTGTGACTTTGGAATTGGATAATTACTATTATGAATAAAATAAACGAAGATTTATAAACGTATTTATAGACAGCTTTAAAATACTGCCTCCATTGCCTTCCTCAATCGAGTATGACCTCATAAAACATGTGTGTTGTGTTTTTGGCACAGGAACTAAGCCGTTTCTTGTTTTGTAGTAGCTAGGATTTGCTTCCTTGAGGCGAGATCTCGTGATTGAACGGCGCATGTGCTGATGCAGGAAAACACTGCAACTAAGGAAGGCGCATGCGCATTTACAAAAGAAAAACGTATTTTTCTAAGTTAGATAAAAAAAAAAAAAAATCCCAGGTTAATATCGTTCGTGGTTCATCAGTAGAACGGGGCAGAAGGGTTGGATCATGTATCCTTGAAGGTGGACTTCCTCTTCGTCTTTTTTGTAGCAAAACGTAGAGGGAACGGAAATTCTTGTCTACTCTTTACCGCCGATGTAATTTGGCGATATTTTGTCTACAGCGAATTTTGAACCAAAATAAATTGATATTTACTGCATTTGGTAAAACCTATTAATCAAAGTTTCAGCTTTCCAAGATAAAAAGTTTGAGTTGTTTTGACAGCTGCTTTAAGTTGTTGGACCAAATGAATAATTCTTTTTTAGTAACAGCGCTTTTACTCTAGAAAATAAACAATGATTTCTAGAGAAGTTACAGCCTATTTTCCTTAAAAATATTATTTCTTTAAATTTCTCTCTCTATCTCTATGTATATTTGAAGGTCACTGAAACAATAAAAACAAAAACCCTACATTTATTCCCAAATTCTAATTTGTGTTGAATTCAAATACAGTTTCCATTTTCTGAAAGAAAAAAAAAATAATCGTATCCTAGAACGGTAATGGATTAGCTAAGAAGGGATTAAAATTCATAGTTTGAAATAATGAAGTTTTAATAGAAATCCAATGTTTAGATTCCAATGCTTTTCTATGGGAATTCTTTTTGTCGCCTTTTTGCACTAATTTCTCAAGATAGAACCATTGGGAAAAGATTTCAAATAGAAATTTTAAATCCTAGTCTCCGTGAATATGCACATCAAGTTCCAAGAAGACCCATCAGAAGTTTTTAGGAGTAGGGAACAAACACGACTGACTGATTCTGATTATCCTATTGGAAGATACGCTAACAACATTTATTTATTTATTTAATATCAATATTTTCGAGAATGTTCTTCTAATCTATCTTGAAGACACGTGTTTGTTGATGACTGAATTATAAGCTTAAAAAAAAAAGGCTTTCTTTTCAAAGCGACGCCAATGGCGCCAGCCAAGTTATTTTAATAAAGTCTGACGTAATAGTTGATTGGTATTCGGTTTTTTATGTTGAGAATGTAACTTCATTAACTACATTAAAGCAACCGCATCTGGCCAAGTATCAACAGAGGTGTCGCCAACGAGGGCGTTGTGTTCTCACTGTGACAATGACAATTTAAAAGCTTTAAAATAACCTTTCTCCTACACACCACCCACTAGGTTGTAAAAATGTATTAAAGTTGAAAAGCTTCTAACCGTATATTCGCAAGATTGGATGTAATAATAAAAATAATAAATGTTTTATCTCCATTTTAATAATGTTTAATGTTATTATATTTGTTTTCACAAAAACATTTGCCATAGTAAGGAAATGGACGTGAAGGAACACTTCCAATCCTTCACCTTTTCGACAATAGATGTCGCTGAGATACCTGGAATGAATAATCCATTATCGATTACCACGCCTCTTTCGTATTCTTCTATGACCTGAACTCGAACAAAGAAATTTATATCATGTTTTCATATATCTATTCTACTACTACAGAATGAAGCTATTTTGTATCAGACTGAAGTAAAACTATTTTAGAATAATTATTTAGGATAAGAAGGAAAGAGAAATATTGAAAATAAAATTATGCTTTCAGGTTCTTTCTTCTTTTTAATATTCCGTCAATTTAGGTTTTCTTCGTGATAATTAATATGGGCATCCCCTTATCAGAGAAAATTTCAGATGAGAAAAAGTGGTGGACGATGTTGGCAATCATAGGCGGATCTAGGGGGGTGCTAGAGCCCCTCCCTTTAGCTGTGAATGTAGATTGGATAAACTGGGATATCCAAAGACTGCTGCCTGATAGACATTAATATTGCCATGTTGACGATTTGAATTGCTAATAAAAAGCTAGCGACTAGCATATGCTTCAGACTCACAGATCTAGTCAGCCCTTCAGAAAAGTTAGCCCCCCCCCTCCCCCTGCCCCTTTGAAAAATCCTTGATCCGCCCGTGTTAGCAATCTATGGATGCCAGCCAGTTTTCTTTCTTTACCAGAATAAGTAGGGTTTTACTTAACCTCATCACTTGAGCATCTTTGGCTACAGAGATTTTGAGGTAGGCCTATTTATATCTTCAATGGACCTGCGAATTTCGACTTAGATTTATGTTTTGAAAACTTTTTAAACAATATTATTAGCAAATCTTTTAAAAGCCCTTCGATAACAATTTTTAGCCTACGTGAGTATTAAAAGCCAAAAAGTTCATTGTAAGGCTTAATTCATTGTTTTTGTGTGAATCGCACATTATATGTAGGTATCCGTATTTATCCGGATCAAATTCGCATCGGAGGTTAATTCAGTTGTCAAGAAACATTTATTTAAGTATTTTGAAGACGTAGAAATGTGTTGTTTGCCTCAAATTTAAAAGTGGTCGACGCAAAAAAAAGAAGGATTTCTTACCCGTCATCATTCTGTCTTTATGGCCGTTTTACATTTACCATTTCACCAGTGGCGAAGCGTGTATTTCGAGTAAGGGTAGACATTTTAGATTTAGATATAATATTGTTTGTAATAATAATAGTCAATCAAAACACCAAAATAAAATTATTAGAATAATCAAATATAATCAACAGTATTGCAGGTGATTGAAATTTTTAATAATGAAAGATCGTAACTGTTTTTAACGAAATTACAAATACTAATTCTTGATTTTTTTTCTTTTTTTTTTTTACTTTTTTACTGTTCGCCAGTCCTATTAGGTATTCAAGAATAAAGAATATAGGTGCTGATAATAATTTATAATTATTAGCTGTAGATTAATTAACTTTGTTAATTATCTAATACAAAAGAAAAGAAACGTAACAAAAGTTAAAAGTTAAAAATTCAGAGTAATATTCTCATCAATTACTTCAGCGATTAATAAAATTTTAACCTTATTAATACTTTTTAGTGTTTTAGAATTATATTTTTCCCAATTAATTTGACTGAATAATTTATATTTTATATAGGTTTCCAATCTTAGACCAAAATTATTATTCATTTTATTAATTTGAAAGATTTTTAGCCAATTGTATCTAGTTATTTTTTCATTATTTTGATTATTTTTTTCCCCTATTGACAATATAAATGTTATTCATAATTATTTTATAAATAATTTTTTTCTTTAATAGTAAGTATTTTTAAATTTTTTCCTAATCTTATTTTTTTTACAACCTTTTTGTGAAATGTATTTTCCGTTTGAAGAGGCGTGGCTAAGTTTCATCTCGTAGTGGACAAAGAGTACAAAATACGTTATAATATCCAACACTCAACAGTTAAGAAACGTTTAGAAGAACGTCTCAAGGATTGATATACCCCACGAACTGCTTCCTGTGATGCGCATGCGCGCCACCTAGCAACATCCTGTATGGTGCGCTCTCTTACGGAGCCGTTAAGGAAAATGTTTCACGAATAGACAGCGCCACAGTGGGCAATAATGGACTCAAAGCGTTGGACTCACAGCGTGAGCCGATACGACGCAAAATTTTCCTTGAGTGAAATTTTAAAATTGCAAATAATGTTATTCTCTCTATCTCTTGGGTAGACACTGTCTCAATGTCTCATAGCACGCTTCACTGCATTTCACACGCCATAATGTAGGCCATAACGCAGGCAATGTCAGGGTAGATTGCGAGTGATTAGTGTACCGCTTTACACTTACCATAACGTCTTCCATCACACGGAACATTTACACTTCTCAATTGTCATCATGCCTACGTTTTATTTACGAAAAAAAAAATAGCATTGATTTATATAAAAACAATTTAGTCAATGCATCGGATAGGTGAAAGAATGTTTTTAATTAATTAAAATAGGAAATATTCATGTTTTTTTTCATCGTTTTGTGTTTCTTTGTTTTCAGTTTCGATAAATAATTCAGTCTCGTTAAATCTCGATCAACGACGATATGTTTTCGAGATCACGATCGCTCGTCGATTCAAATTTTCAAGCCGAAATTCTGAAATGATTTTGATTACTAATGTAACATTTTAGGAAAGCATCCACGAAAACATAAGGAAAAGATGCCCTCCGATCGTGAAAATCATTTCTGTAATAGGTAATTTCGAATAAATAGATACAAATCGATTGGACTTAAAGTTCTACAATTCGTCACCAGGAACGTTGGTGGGACATTGCGCCATCTGATATGGCGCCATCTCTTCAAAAATAGAGCACGGTCTATCTATCGCAATGTCCTCGCCATGTGTGATGGCGAGGTTATAGCGTGTGAAATGGTAAATGTAAAACGGCTATTAGGGAGCGGTAGACAAGAGAACTATATCAGTTCTTTTTATCATTGAATTATAATAATTGGAATTTGAATTATTAGTTTACTTTTCAGTGGGAGGCTAATGAAATCAGTCAGTCAGTCTGTATGTGTGTTCCCTTAACTAACTTTTGTACCGCTGTAAGGATCCTCTTGAAACATGGTATCCACATTGGAGGACTAAGAACGATTTATCTTTTTCATTTGAATCTTTTCCAAATTAGCGCGAGAAGGTGACAAAACTTCCCATAGAAAAGCAACGGATTCTAAACAATGGATTTCTATGTTAATGCTTCATTTCAAGCAGCGGGAATTAATCCTTTAAGTTAATCCATTGCGCGTAATTTGATACGATTTAAATTAATCAGATTTAGAAAATTTAGGTTAATTCTGCGGATTTTTTTTTCTTCAGAAAATGAGACTTTATTTATATTCAATTTGAAGTTAGAATTTTGATTTTAAATCTAGTTTTTTTTTTTTTTTTCGTTTTCATAACTTTAATGTAAGGAGTTACAAAACTTAAATATTATTTCTTTAAATTTCGTTATTTTTTTTTAAACTCCTGAGAGATTTCGAGATGGTTTTGGTTTTGGAATATTTTCTGAAAATTTACTTCAGATGAAGTCACTGAATTTATTCGTTTTTATTTCTTTATGTTTGGAATCAATATTGTTTTGAAATTTTTGAAAAAGTCGAAGTTCCGCCTCAAGTCGAAGAAAATCGATATATTTTTTAATCAAAACATCTGTCCTAAGTGTAAACTTACATCTTTAATTTTCTGTTCCGTTGGCAATTTTTCCATTTGTACAACGTGACCTGAGAGCAATTGAATTGATCAATAAAACAGATAGAAGCACTTCCTTCCTCCTTGGCAAACGTTTCGACGTACATTACCCTCCAAAAAGTATCTAGACACCTGTAGTTTTTACTTTGACGTCACTGCCAACCAGTCACCGTTAAGTGTGATATGGAATTGGATTAATTAACAATAAAATCAATGTTTTTGTTCCACAGCTGTTTAAAAGAATTCAAATCGCAACTTTGTTATAATCTTTCCACTTGATTACCTCTCATGCTTTGTTTTAATGGCAACTACAGTGTGTGTGGTAGCGCATTATCGTGTGAAGGTAAGTATTAATGTCTCTCAGAGATTTACCAAATCTATGAGAAAGATGTGTGGAGATTCAGAGCCCCCCCCCCAATCATTTACGAAGATCCTCCAATTATTGGAAAGTAAAATTAATTAATAAATAAATTAATAACAATAGGGATAATAGATTATGTTTGAGAAGAGCAGCGTCTACTCACAGTTGCCTACGTCCCCTTCCGTTGCTGTAATGAGATGTCTGCAGACTTTTGTCAGTTCAGTGTATACATTCTGAAGACTCGGAGAAAATTTAATCTTCAGGAGAATTTGAGGAGGAAAGTAAGGAGAAGGGAAAAATATAAAGATGGTATTTATTTTTTCGTGGTATTTGTAACCATAGGTCCCTTCCTCACCTCGCTCGCTAGCCTCCTCATCTGTAATTTTAGGCGGTTTATTTTCCGTATTTTATTGTACGTTTAAATTAGTTTAGATAAAATTATTATCGAATGTCTTTTTAGACGCATTTGAAAATACATGTACAGGGTGATTCAAAAATCCCTCTACAAACGTTAAAGGTAGTCAGGAATACCAAAACAAACCGTGTTCCTAGTGGAACGTATTCCTTAAATGCCACCCGAATGTGCTTGAGGGCGCTTGGCCACCACGATCGCCCGACTTGTCCTGCATTGATTTCTTCGTCAAAGGCGTTGTCTACATTGCCTGTGACGCTGACCTCGTTCGCAAGAGTCGCTGCGGCAGCTGGATGTGTCCGCGAAAGGCCTCGCATGTTTGCGCATGTTCGGTAATCCATGTATCGGACGTTGTGAGGCGTGTATAAAGCTAAGTACACACTGCTAGACATGTTGCGCGATTTGTCTATAGACCGTCAAAGACGGGTCACGAGAAACGGTCTATAGACCGTCTAGAGACACCGTTCTTTGTCTCGTCTAGCGTCCACACTACAATGTGAATTTCTCAGTCTCATCTTCGCAGTCCACCATGGAGGACATTGTTTTGTGTGGAAAGAGTTCCTGCTTAGTGCTAATTACAAGTGAAAATGACCCAAAAATAAATACTACTATATGGAACTTTCTAAATAAACAAATAAATCATAAACAAAAAAATTTGAAAAATATTGAAATAGAAAAATTACTAAAAATTTATGATGTAAATATCATCTTCAAAGAGTTTAAAAATGTATTTTTAAAAAAGAAAACAAATAGTAATGAAATAACAAGTTCTAATTTAAAAAAATTGAATTTCACGTAAATATTTTAAAAATTCTTTTAAAACAGACTGGGACGTGTCTCGCCTCTAGACACCAAGTGACGTCCACACTGTCAAAATGTTGCGCAACATGTCTCACGTTGCATGCTGTCTCCCATCTCGGTCGGGAGACTTTAGACATGCGATTTTTGGTCTCGCAGCGGGCCCAAGGCGGGGATTTGTCTAACCTGAGACAACCTGAGACACGTCTATAGACCAAAATCGCGCAACATGTCTAGCAGTGTGTACTAGGCATTACTGTTGGTGGAAGGAACTTAGCACCTACTGTGAACCTGTAAACATAGGACTAATAAACATGCTGTCTACCTTACTTGTTGTCTTTTACTTCCTTCTAGCACATTCGAATGGCGTTTGCGGACATACGTTCCACTATGAATAGTTTTTGTATTCCTGATCTACCTTTAAAGTTTGTACAGGGAATTTTGAATCGCCATGTATAAAAAAAATATCTAGGAACATATATAATTTTGCCAATGTTAGTAAGTGGATTCGTAACGGATTAATTTTATGTCAGTAGGTTTATTATAAAATCAGTTTATTATTGATTGAGAGTTTCCCATTTCATCCAAATAAGATTATTTTGGTTCGTTTTACATTTCTTAAAATAATTCTTTGTATTTTATTCACAAGAATTGAAATTTATGAAATAAACACTAAATCGTTATATGTCCCTGTAGAGTATCAGAAAAAGATGTCCTCTTTTGATTAAATGTATCTCATTTTTTTGAAACCTTCCATTTTATTTATTTGTTTATTTATTGATTAATGTTATTGCTGAGTAATTTTGTGATATTTTTGCAATCCAGTAGAAGTTTAGGTTGAAATAATGGGTAAATGACTTTCGGAGTACATTTCTTTTGTATATAAAACGCAACAGTAATTCTTTTTATTCTCATTAGTTTTATTCTCCTCATCAAATCAGTGAAGGATCTCCTTGAAACGTGATATTTAATGACTTACAAACTACTAAAGGTTTTATATCTTAAATATTTTCCAAGTGTTAAGAAATTAGCACAAGAAAGCTAGAATAGTTTTCCTATAGAAACATTAAACGACAGATTTCCATCTTATACAATGGACATTAATCCTTTTTATTCATCCTTTAATTTGTGCGTAATTTGTTACGATTAAAATTAATTGGCTTTAAACCAATTAATTAGCTGATTTAATTATTTTTCCAGAAAATTACAAATTTTAATTTGAAACCAGCAGAATAATATTATAATTTGAAAATAAGTTCTCTTCGTTTGTGGCATTGGAAAAAGAAAATAATCATAGATAAACAAGAATAATAATATTTGAGGGTATATGTTGCTTTCAGGAAGTGGCTGCTTTGTTTCTGATATCCACTGTTGTCTCCCTTGAGTTCTCACTTTCAGTTCATCACACGCCTTGGACTGTGTATACAAGAGGTTAGTTATTTTAGGAAGAAAAAAGTATCCCTTGACACAGGAAATTGCATTGAAAAGAAACCAGCATTTTAAAAGGCTGTTTAAATGCCGTTATTGAAGCGTCTTTTGATATTCTGAAAGCATTTGTCCATTTGTCTGAAGCGTTTTATTTTTTTCAGTTATTACTTCAAAATTAATCAAGATACAAAAACAATCTCTAACATACAGTTGGGGGTTACGTAGACAGAGAAAGAAAATGAAAGAGAATAAATAAATAAATAAATAAATAAATAAATAAATAAATAAATAAATAAATACAGGAAAAGTTTTGTGTGTGTACGTGAATGATTTATTTTTTAAAAAATTTTATTTTTGATTAAAATATTTAGCTTTTTATAAAAGTCTATTTTACATATAATATATAATTATATACAAATATTTACAGCTGTAGTAAATTCTCAAATCTATTTTTACCCACAAAAATAGCGAAATCGACATTTATAAGGTTATAAATCATTCAAAAGATCTATTATTACGTTTATTCGGAGTAAGTTTTGTCTTTGTATATAATTATATGAATTAGATTAAAAGAGATATATCAGAATAAATTATTGAAATGAAAAGTAAAATATAATTGGCAGAAAAATGAGGATACTGGGTTTCAACCTTTTAATGAAAAGTAATATTTTAACATATGTTTATTACTGGATTTACATTGTTTCCAATTTCAAAATTATAACTTTTTTTTCGAAATTTTAGATATAATTTCAAATTATAATCTCATTTTTTTATTCAACGATTAGTAAGTAAATATTAATAATTTTTGATAATTAAATAAAGCTATTTAAGCAAATTGATTATTAAATGCTAACAACCAGATATTAATTACAGTTACAGTTACAATTAAATAAAAATAAGTAATTAAAATTTAAAAATAACAAAGTTGATATTATTAATTAAATTGGTAATTAAATATGTTTAAACAATTGGTTAGCAATTAATAAGTAAATTCAGTTACATGCTATTAATCAGAAGTTAAACTTTTAACATTTAACTATAATTATATTCGTAAGAGAAAAGGTTATTTTTAATAGTAATTAAGTTAGCTGCATTAACTACAAAATTCAGTAATTAATTATTATAGTTAAACAATGAAACTCCTGAATTAAATTCATATTGTACAATTAAACAATTTAATTACTCATTAAAAAGGTAATTAACTGCGGTTGCGGAGACTCCTTTGATGTCAGAAAAATAACATTTAACACATGACTAGCTAATTAAAGGCCTTCATGTTAACTATTTCGTTAATGTACTTGGATTGTAACCAATTTGAAAAGCAGTAACGAAAGCAACGAGAGAACGATATTTGAGAAATGATTTCTTAATGAAATACCTTGATTTGTTAGTTATTCATTTGCTTAAGTCGAGGTTCGGAGGCTATTAATTGCGGCGGTTGTGTTTATTTCGGTGTGTGCTTCTATTTTTGGTTGAATGTCTCCTACTTGGATCAACGCCAGACGTGCCTCTCTCTCTGTCTTCGCAAGCACCATCTTCCTGCCTTGGGATCTGAACTTACAATGTATTGCAATCGACAAAAACCAATGGATTTTCTCAACAAATCCTCTGTCATCCTCTCAGTTCTCATCTGAAATCAGTGCCAAAGAGGTTTTTGTGTAATTTTTACAAAGTTTTAGAAGCCAATGAGCAGAGGAAATATTTAGAGGAAGTCACAGTAAGTGAAAAAGTAAATCAAACATAAAAAAAAAATAAGGAAAAAACACATTATTTGAAATACCTAGTATTTTACACGTATTTTTGTATAGAAATTTCATAATCTGTAACCATACATTTACTCAATTAAGGAAAGTAAAATGTTTTTTGATATTTATGTTAAATAGAAATATATAACAATAATGTTTTTATCTATTTTTTTATTCTTTAATTCTAGTTGATTGTAGAATTTATTTTCCTTTAATTTATGATTATAATGATCTTCATCAGTTTTTTAATTTTTATATAAAATATTTTTAAGGAAATATTTTAATGTTTTTTGTTTTTTTTTGGTTGTAGTCCTTGGGTGGATAATTAACAAGATGACGTCACATGTTAAATCATGGGCTGTGGAAGAAGCAAATTAGTTCTTTTTAACAAGAAAACTAAAGCCGTTGACAAAGTTGATTCCAAGAAAAAAGATGGTAAGAATATCTTGTTCAATGTAGTTTATTACTATTATTATTATTTTGCTTTGTAATTAATAAGACAAATAAGAATCTTCTTATTCAATTTTGTAAAGATAAGAAATAACACAACAAAACATGAGTTTCTCACTCGTGATTTATAAAATATTTTCCGATTCTGGATCTCAAGGATTTTAATGATAAAACACCAAAAAATTCAAGAATATTTTTGTTTGTTTTCTTTTGATATTAAAACTTTTTTTGAAAACATCGAAGAGTGGCTGTACATAAACTATGTCACGGTAATTTTGGTTATTTTCGACCCCCTCTTCCCCTCCCCGTTGTCTTGTGAACCACCCCCTCCCTAATATTACGTCACGATATCATATACCTCCCCTCCCCATTTATGTTACAACTAAATATCTCTAACTGTAAGTATTTATAAGATTCAGTTCAAGTCGTTTAATGAGGCGTAGAATTGATAGAGAACCCTTATCCTTTAACTCTGTATTTTGATGCTTATTCCTCATATTCAGACATATTTTCGTTTGAACTTTGAAGTTTAGATAATGCTATAATGTGTTAATGAATTTCTTAGTAGGTATTATCCGACCACCTCCCTAGTCATATTTTGCCACACTAACAAGGAGACGACACACCCTGTATCTTTCACATGTGAGTGCCCTTTTGTGAGATGAATATATATACTTCAAAAATATATATAGGGATTGGGTCCAACGCCCTACAGATTTCCAGATATTAGTTTATGCTTGTAAGCATAAATCCTTCACCCCCCCCCACATGTGTTCGTAGTTTATGGATAGCCCCAAAGAGTTAAAAAAAAGATTTTTATTAACAACCAAATAACTACAGAAAATGGGGGAAAAAAAATCTTAGATGGTAGACGCGACAATTACTAAAATTATTACTCTATTAACATCTAACTAACAAGACAAAAGATATAGAGAGAAAGAGAGGGGGATGTTGTATTTTTCCATTTGGAATCTTAATGGAAATAATAAAAAGTTAAATTCTTGGAAAACAACTTTTCCTAAAGTAACAATTACACTATTGCATTATTGTAATGAGTAGTAACCTATTCATAATAATGTTATAGCTACATTGTAGGTTTGTTCTAATCCATTTGTAAAAAAACTCCTTGGTTTACATCCGAGTGAGAAAAGAATTAGAGCAAATAATTTTAAAATGCAATTTAAAGACTAAATGCATCTAAAAACTTATTATGTTTGCATGTTTCAAACCTTGGGTTTCCCCAGCAAACACAATATGGCGGGTCAAGGACTAAAGAACATATTGCCAAGTGTAAAGACGTGTGCAGGAATGATTAGGGATGTGTGATTGTGTTCATAAATTTCCTAACTGTGCATGTTGTGTTGAGTATCACAGTCTTCTGGAGTTGTGCATAAGTGTTTTTATGAAGTCCTAGTGTGTTGAGGCTGTGGTGCAATGTGTGAGGCACCAGACCAGTAGCGGACAGGATGATGGGTACAACACGTACTCGGTCCTGCCTCCACTGCTTCTGGAGCTCGTGTGCTAGGTCTGTGTATTTACTTATCTTGTCAGCGTGAGTTTTCTGCATGTTCTTGCTGATGGGAACTGCAATATCAATGAGATAGGTCTGTTTGTTGACCTTATCAACAAGTGTAATGTCAGGTCTGTTGTGATGTATAGTTTTGTCTGTGTGAATGGGACGGTCCCAGTACAGCTTATGTGAGGGTGACTCTAGTACGCTTTGTGGTGTGTACTTGTAGTATGGGACCGTGTTCTTCATTAGTGAGTGTTTGTGTGCTAGCTGTTGATGAACGATCGATGCTACCTGATTGTGTCGGTGGAGGTAGTCTGTTTGGGAGAGAAGGGGACAGCCTGATATTATGTGGTTGATCGTCTCATGCGTAGTGCAGGCATTTCCTGCATGTGTCGTCATGCGTGTTTGCGTCGTGTAGAATGTATTTCTGTTATTATTATTTTTATGTTTGTGAGTTCTCGGTGCGATGCAGCCGTTATACTATGGGCCAAAATAGCAAACCTTAACCTGATGGTATGTTCAAAACGGCATGTCTCCAAAATCACTGGGGTTTTTTTTGTGCTATGTATAAATTTTATCCGGGTTTAACTGTAGATTGATCAAATGATTAAGTCAATTTTTATGTATCAGTCCAGTAGCTGTTATAACAATTGGAATTATTTCTATGGAGTTAAGCTTTGTGGATCTTTTTATATTCATCTGCCATATTGAAGTATTTTAATATGATCATATCTGATTCCGCCTTGTTGATATTGTTATCATATGGATGAGTGATATCGATTAAGAAAGCTTTCCTTTCTTGAAGCCTTTGAAGAACTACTTCGGGTCTGTTTGCATTGATCGTTTTATCTGTGTGCAAAGGCAAATTATAGTAAATTCTACTTCTGTCGTCTTCAAGTACCGCTTGTGGTTTGTATATGTAATAGGGCACTATTTCTCTTTATTCTATGAGATCAAACTTTTTAGCCACTGCCATATGCATTATATTTACAGTGAGATTGTCTATTGAGGTATTCTGTGTTTTTACATGGTGAAGCATCCTGCTATTATGTGATCTATTGTCTCAGAATACTTATGGCACATTCTGCATTTATCGGATATTTCCAATTTTTCAATAAATTTCTTATAATTGTTTGTTGCTATCACTTGGTCTTGGATAGCATGGACAAACAGATCGGCGTAAATGAGTGGTCACAAGCAACAATTGTTTGATGAAGATTCGATGATTCTGGTCTTGTAAAAAATATTGTGGTGTTGATTTTGTTAGTGCAGTTCGGATAAAGATTTAAAATTTTTAAATCAGTTTGAGACCATTTTACCACACCGAACGAATAAGTCAGGGCTGGAATAACCCATGAGTTCATTGCTTTAAATTTATTTTTAGTTAACAATTCAGTCTTTAAGATTTTCTTTAGTCGGAACTTCAATTGTATGTCATCTGTTGTTTTGCTAGCCTATAGTTATTTTTTAATGTTTGGCTAATTCCCAGGTATTTATAGCATTACTCTGGCTTCATTGCAGTTCAATTGTTGATCTTGTAACATGATATTAAAAGCATTTGATTCCACTATTTTCCCGTGGATGATATTAAGTGTTGCACATTTGTCTAACCCAAAATTCATCTTAATGTCTAAGCTGAAAAGGGATGTTACATTTAAAAGTGACAGAAGACTCTTTGGTTATTTGCATACAGTTTCAAATCATTCATGTACACTGCTCACAAAATTTAGGGGATATTGCGAAATGAATATACTACACCCAAAAAACAGAGGCATTTGAGTTTATTTATTAATGAACATCATCAGAGAAGCAAATGGCACGAAAATGGAAGTTGTCTTAATATGCAAATGTGATGCAAAACGTTAATTTATATGTTTGCCCACAACC
This sequence comes from Thereuonema tuberculata, assembly GCA_023159025.1. Lineage (NCBI taxonomy): Eukaryota > Metazoa > Arthropoda > Chilopoda > Scutigeromorpha > Scutigeridae > Thereuonema > Thereuonema tuberculata. The sequence continues at coordinate 50,093,053 of JAFIDM010000006.1, forward strand.
CTGTATAAAGAGGCTGGCGTTGCTGGGTTATCTCTACTTTCCTAGATCAACAACAAGTGGCAGAATCGAATGTCCACTGAAAACGCATCTGCAACTTGATTTACCCGAATCCGAAGCATGGAGAATCATAGGGCGTCTTGAAGCTAGCCAAACATAGATGACAGTGGCAGTAGCGGTTGGAATCTCCCAAAGCGTGATCAGCAGACTCTGGAATCGCTTCAGAGAGACTGGCACAGTACGAAGAATACCAGGGCAGGGCCGTCCACGTGCTACCACTGCAAGAGAAGTTCGCTACTTGACGCTAAATAGCACGAAGGAACTGGCGAAGCAATGCGACTGAACTGCGGGGTGTGTATTCAGACCGTGCAAAATCGACTACGTCACGGTGGACCGGTGACCAATGGTATACATTCCGTTAACTGCTGAATATCGGAGAACCCGCAGAAGATGGGCTGAAATGCATCTTTCTTGCACTCGTGAAGAGTGGTCCGCACGGTTCTCTTCAGTGACGAGTCTCGATTCAGCCTGCAGCCTGGTAATCGTTGTGCCCTGATCTGGCGTGAATGTGGAACACGTTTCGTGCTCCATTCCTTTGGTGGAGGTGGAATCATGTTGTGGGCAGGCATCAGCGTTGTCAGAAATGAAACGACGAATGCTGTAAGATATCGGGTGAAATTCTTCAGCCTTTAGTGGTACCTACACTAGATCAGTTGAGGCCAACTTTCTTTTTATGGACGATAATGCACACTCCCACCGTGCGCGTCTCGTCAACAACATGCTGCAAGAGGCCGGAATCGAGCGCATGAACTGGCCTTCACGTTCTCCAGACTTGAATCCCATCGAACACGCTTGGGATCGGTGACGTGTTGCCAGTCACCAATCACCTCCCATAACACTTTCTTAGCTGGAAGTTGCCCTGGTGCGAAGAGTGGCCACAAATCCCGCAGGAACTGCTGGACAATTTGATCCTCTCCGTGCCTCATCGCTATCAGTGTGTTGTAGCAGTCTCAGGTAACCATACACCCTACTGAATAGTCAATGTGTGACACTTTTTCACGTCTGACATGCGAATGTTAACCCCATCCATGTGTCACGTCCTGCTCAATCCCGATAAATGGATTCTGCACCTTATTTGCATACTCAGACAACTTCCATTTTCGTGTCATTTGCTTCTCTGATGATGTTCTTTAATAAATAAACTCAAACCCTCTGTTTTTTGGGTGTATTATATTCCTTTCGCAATATCCCTTAAATTTTATAAGCAGTGTATAGTAAATTATTGATTATAAATACAGTCTTTTTCTCCATTAGTTTATATCAAAGTTCCATGCTTTTAAAGAGATTCGATAAAGGGTTTAAGGCCAACAAAACCATATGGGCTAAGATATCACCTCGGAAGATACAACGTTTTATTGAAATTTCCTTTGATGCCGTGAGATTACCATTGAAGTTACGGAGTAGCTTAGTGCGCCAGTTAGGCATGAAAGTTTGAAGTGTAGAAATTATTTTAGGAGTTATATTATAAAACTTAACACTTTAATAAGCCAGTCACATGGAACTGAGTCATACGCCTTTTGGTAATCAATCCATGCAACAGAAAGATTCCTTTTTCCTTTTTGAACCTGGACTGTAATAACTGCATCAAAGATTAATTGTTCTTTGCATCCTCAAATATTCTTTCGGCATCCTTTCTGTTCTTCTGCCAAATATTTGGTAATGTATTTACATATTTGGTTAGCTATAACAGATGAAATTAGTTTACACACAGTATTAAGACATGTTAGGGGTCTGTAATTTTTTAGGGTTGTCTGTTTCATTACTTTTTGTTTTTAGGTAAGTTACACCCTGTATTAGAAACAACGGAATTTCAGTCCTACCATTATGGATATCATTAATGATTTTATGAAGTGGGTACGTAAGGATGTGAAATATTTCCTTATTATTTTAAAGAGAGATCCTGATGGATTTATATTCGATAACAATATGGAACTGTATCTTGCTGTATAACTATAAAATAACTACAGTAGGAGTGTAATAACTGGTCATACATTTTCATTTGCTCTGTGCACCTTTAACATGTTTTTTTTCTTTTTTTACTGAATTTAATTTGAGTTAGTTTTTCTTATTTATCTTCTATATCTATATAAATGCAAAAACCCTCACTGACTTATTTATCTAATTCTTCTACTTAAAATTTGCCAGGAACCTAAAATTTGGCAGAAAGCTTCCTTAGGTTGTACTTGGAAAAAGCAAGCTATTGGGATTTCGATTAACCACCCCTAAGGGGTTGAAAAGGGGTGAAATCCCTGAAATAGCGCCAAATATGCATCTGGTGGCGACAATTGGAACTAAAAAAATATTGTTATACAACAGTTGGAGCTAAAATATTGTTATGCATAACAGCGCCATATAGTAAGCTGATTGCAAAATACTCTAGTGCATAATTCTCTTTCGCAACCTCTCCTGTTCTTTGTCAAAATCGAAGCGATATGTATTAGATGAATCTTCGATATTCCGATCCTAATAGGTGGAAACAGAGAAAGGAAGCTTTCTTGAAGGGTTTGTGGATTTCCAAAACTAATTGAGATGGAAACGCGAAAGTTGTCATGATTGTTTTGTGTCAAAATTGAAAAGATGCTTTTTCGATATCAAGCCCTAAGGGGTGTAAACGGGGGGGGGGGGTGAAGGGATGGGCAAACATTGTTGAAGGAAACATTAACTTCAAGATTATTCAAAACATGCAAACATTGTTTATGGGGTTTTCGGATTGCACATTAAGAATATAATATTAATTTATACTGATCACGTGATTTTTTTACCAACTGGGGAAGGTTTGATGAGATAGGGGCGTGGAGATGGGGAGAAAGGGGTGGGAAGTGTGCGAAAGTTTCGAAGTGATCTCACAATTTCAATTTCATCCACATCAGGACATCTGTTTTTTGTAATCCATACGAAGAACGGGTATTTCAGCTAGTTTATTTTATAATAGTAACATATTAATATTTAAATATATTAATTTTATAATAATTTATAATACTATATGTCAGCAGAATTAATAAGATAGTGAATGTTTTCGTGTGTCATTTCGTTCTGAGTATAAAGGGTTGATTAGGCGTTCGTTACAGCATTACTCCATAACCTCATACTAAGAAGCAGCACAGGAGGCGAGGCTCCTATGATAACGAAGCAATGAAATGAAGTTAAGACGGACGGCAAGTCCAACGCTCGCCTGCCTTAGCACTTGAGTTAGAAACTTTTGTTGATTTTGAAGACAGTTGATCTATAGCCTACACATTACAACATAATGACATTGATATGCTTTCGTTATCTTGCGTTGACCAAATATCTCTCTATATTCGACTCGAAATAAATGCAAATTAAACTTTGATGCACTAAGACACATCGATCGCACGATACATTCACTGCTAAACTGCAGCTGATCTCAATCCGATCCCTTTTCAGCGAATTATCACATCAGGACTCTAATGTAAAACGGAAAAACTATAGAATGCACAAACTCGTTTGCTTTCACGCCTTGAGCCATCATCGACGGCAATCTGGTACAGCTGTTTCGTTCTTATTAGGACTCATCAGCCAGATTTAGCCTCGATGATCAAACTACGTAACACTCTTTATCAACAACAATCTACTATCTATTAATGTGAATGTTAAATGATCATAGATTAATAAACAACTCCACATAAATAGATGCTTTTTTTTTGGGGGGGGGAGGCTTTTTTACTTTCGAAATGTTTGCTAAAGAAGGAAAAACAAAATTATCAGTATTTTAAAACTCGTAGTGTTCGATTCACTGTAAATGTCTCAAGAGAGATTTATTTTTAAATAAATAAATACACCAAGAAGAACGTACACGGCAAACCATAACATTTATTGCGCTCGTTCTCCATCTGTGAGCCGTCGAAAAGTAGAGTGTTAATAAATAGATACTCTTTTGTATTGTTCATGTTGGTAGCCTAATAGCCAGGAGGAATTTAGGGAGAAATTCAAAATTAATTTCCATAAAATTTAGTTTTAGTCGTTTGTTTTCATTGGTATTGGTCTAGAACAGGTTATGTGAAGTTGAATTATTTTATGCGCCTGACAGACAGACAATAGCGTTGGGTTTTTGGCTGCGGATCTGGACTTTGTTTCTCTCTGGGGTAAGCTTTAGTTAACAGCTTTAGTTAGAAGCAATCCAATATAGATTGTTTTTCTTCAGATCGTTCCCTTAACAATAAGAGACTTCATTATTAGTTAGTTTTAATTATTTACAATATATTATTCCGCTTTCGGACGAATTATTTAAATGACGTCATGTATCCTTCCGCCTGTAAACTTTTAACTGTGCTAAGATTTCGTTTGCTGTGATTGGCGGAAAACAAATTTAAAATTCCCTTACGTTATATTAAAAAATAAAGAAAAGTGAAATAAAATTATTTAATTGATAAAAATCCAAACAAAAACAACATTTAAAATAGACTATTATAAATCCACTGCTCTGATGTAAGCGTTGAATGTGGACGATTTTCTTTGCTGCATTATACGAAGTCGTGAACCCCTCCTGTAGGTCCTAGGAACTAATGGAGGTTTTGTTCCACTAACTGTCCAATTCCTTTCCTACCCGATTAGATAGATTGATTTTTGGAACATAATATCCACATTCCTTGGTTGATGGGTGGTTCCAGTTGCTACACATGACTCCGGACTGGAGGATTCAGTTCGCTGCGGGGCGGCCATTTTCCCACGGTTGTTTTGTCAGCAAACAGACCCTAGGGTTCGCCGAGCCCTTTGTCAAATGGGTACTCGATTTCTTCCTCGAGAATTAAAGGTAGACTGATCATCCGGCCTTAGTTAATCTTGTTGGGAGGCTTAACGTCCTGACTCAAGTAATTCAGGCGACTGCAAAGTGCAAACCTTTCACACATTTCTTTTATATATTTCTTTTACCGTTGCACCCAAAATTCTGAAAATTTAAATATGAACTTGTAAGATATGTAGGATTTATATTTTCTTGTTTTTAATTTCCAAAATATTCAATAATTAATTAAATTAAAATTCAAAAACAACTAATTCTATTAAAATCTATTTCGATAAAAAATGCTTCAAAACAATTTATTTTTGGAAACGAACAGCATCAGATGAATTTGCATGATATTTAGAAAGCCTTTAATGAAAACATTTTTATTATAATTATTTGATAGCACGTAAAAAAAAAATAATCTCAAACAATTTTTAAAACACAATTTTTATATTTTTAAAAATTAACTACTGCACTAATAATAAATATTTTAAATACATATCATGATTTTGCGGATCTTTTTTAAGATTTTAGGTTTTCGTCAAGTTTTTTTAAGTTGAAAATACAGAGTAATACCTCGAAACCCCCCCCCCAAAAAAAAATGACTGTTATTGAATTTTAATTTAATTAATTACAGAATATTTTGAAAATTAAAAACAAGAAAATACAAATCGCAAATGCTTCACAAGTTCATATTTAAATCTTCAGAATTTAATAAATAAAAGATTAGCAGTCGCCTAAATTGCTTGAGTCAGGGACCTTAATCTCCGCTCTCCCAGGACCTACATGGCCTGTATTGGAACATCTTAGCTATTACCTTGGCTGATGTAAAAACTTTTAGTTAATAGTAATGTAATGTTTTCTAATTTTTTTCTATTTATTTTTCCTATTTTTTTTCTCTTTTTATTTTTTTTTTTTTTATTTTTTTTTTCTATTTTTTTTTTCCTATTTTATTTATTTCTTTTTTTCTATTTTTTTAATTATAATATTTTTCCTATTTTTTTTATTATATTTTTTTCTATTTATTTTTCCTATTTTTTTTTTATTATTTCTTTTTTTCTATTTTTTTTTCCTATTTTATTTAGATTGGAAACTGCACAAATGAAATTTTTGAGACCTTTATTAGGATTTACACGTCTCGACAAAAAGAAAAATAATGATATTCGAGCCCAACTTAAAACTCTAAGTTTAATTCAAGAAATTCAAAATTACCAAAAAAATTGGCTTAACCATGTAGAAAGGATGTCCCACGATAAGATTCCAAATTTAATTTTGAAATATAAACCCAAAGGAAAAAGAGACAGAGGACGACCAAAACTACGATGGAAAGACCAAAATCATCTTCAGAGCTAGGAACAGATAATCATTGTTTATACCTAAGATATTCAAGACAAGACAAGACAATATTTTTCCCATTTTTTTTATTATATTTTTTTCTATTTATTTTTCCTATTTTTTTTTATTTCTTTTTTTCTATTTTTTTTTTATTTATTTTTCCTATTTTTTTTTTT
>JAFIDM010000006.1:50099461-50110736 GCA_023159025.1 Thereuonema tuberculata
TTTTTTTTTTTTAATTTTTTTTTTTCCCTGCAAACTCTTAGCTGGGATTTGTTTGGTTGTACTTCTTGTTTGTTTATTTTGATTTTCTAAAAATATATTAAGACCCAATATAAGCAGTGATTTTTAGAAAAAAGAAAATCTTCGGAAGAAAGATGAAGTTTAAGTAGCTCATGTTATCTCTCTGCTGTCTAAGTCCGATCTGTTCTATATTTCAGAGCTATTACAAATATTAAACTAATAACTTTTAAAAGGTAGAGAATGCGTGGTTAAGCCTAACCTGCAATTAAGATGTTATCAGATTTCCCAGACAAATTATTAGATTTCACGCCTGCATTATAATATAACAGTTGAATTGAACATTTAAAACAAGCCTATAAAAAAACAGATTTCAAACCCTGGAGTCAATGTAGAAACACGCGGGCAGTTTTGTTGAATCTACGAATCTTCTTTGAGTACCGGAGTTGCAAAAAAATGGGGGCAGGAATGAACTCGTTAAAAATAGATAGATGAAACAATCTAAATATTTGCTGAATTTTTTTAAAATACACAGTTTTAAATCTGATTTTGTGTTTGTGTATTTACTAGAACAAAACCTTTTTAATTTATGAGTGGTTGGACAACGCAAATATCACGTTCTTTGTTTATCTACGATCCGAAAACCTGAAGCAAACAAAACTACACGATTGTTTTTGGATGATTGATTATTAATGTTATTATTGCAAATAATTGCTATTAGGAAAACAGACCCACCATCGTGGTTGGTGACGTGTCGTTATTAAGTTAATCTCTTTATTGGAATCGATAAAGAAAGGAATGATGTAGGTCAGTGGTGCCCAACCTTTCGTAATATGCGGGCCAAAATTGACTTTGCTGTGAATCTCGCGGGCCACAATATGGCGGAATCTCCTATTCAACAACCAAAAAAAAACCCCGAATCTTCTATTTTACAACCAAAAAAAAAAACGGAATCTCGTATTCAACGACCAAAAAAAAAACAGGAATTAAAGAGCGGGCCACATGTAACACCTTCGCGGACCGGATATGGCCCGCGGGCCGTAGGTTGGGCACCACTGATGTAGGTAATGAGGAAATAAAAAAAAAATGAAATTGAAATTCGTCGGTACCTCAAAGGAAAAAATACAGAATAAAAAAACTCACTAATGAAAAATTAATGAGAAAATTCATGATCAGCAGTGCGCCAGCCTCATTGAATTTTTTAAAGCATAAAAAAAAATCAATCTGCGCATTGAAATATTAATAAACAACAATGACTGAGACCAAATTATTTACCAAGTGACATCCTAGAACAGCTGTTGTTGTTTATAAATTGAAATACGTTGCTTTTCAAGAAAACGTTTAACTAATTACCTAAATTGTAAACGAAGATAACTCATAAATATTCTGTTTTTGGAATGTTTAGAATTGTAATTGGTAGAGATAAATAAATCTGGAATCGTAGTCAATGAGTCACAGTCGGCAACTGGGGTTATTTTTTGAAGTGTATTAATACTTGTGAGATTTTGCAATTAAGAAACAACTTAAAAAAGGTAGGAAACTATTGTAGATATTCAATATTATTGAAGCATCAGACATTGTATGTTTCTGTTATATTACTCTTATAAAATAACCAATAGAGATACAGAAATGAATTCCAGTGTAATAATTATGTTTAAGACTATTAACTGTCTATGAGAGATACTGTAGTTGCCAAGTAGCCTAGGTTGCTAACTTTGAACTAAATAAACTATTTGAAGTTTGAAAAGTAAAAAATAAACTTTAATACTTTGTAAAAATAAGATTGAACGTGCACGTGAGTAAATCTGAAAGAACACAAATCAGAATTAGGATTCGCGCCCTGAGCTTATCATCGACGGGAATCTGGGACAGCTGTTTGAACCTTCTTAGGAGTTATTAGCCAGATTCACCCTCGATAATAAGCTCAGGGTGCGAATGCTAATTTTGTTTATTTTGATTTTACGTTTATTTAGTTCATAATAATTTAAATAATGCCGTTCATGATTGCTATTAAAAATTTTAATTCATATAAGTTCATAGGAATTCTCCAGATCTAAAAGATGGTAGAATAAGAAATCTCTGTGTTTCTAATTTACAAGGCATTGTTTTTTTCCATTTCATTTATTGGATGTCATTCATTTTTCTGTGTAATTAAAACATAAATTTCCAATAAAAATAGATGTTTTTTGATGTATTTCAGATGAGCCCAACGAATCTAATCCATCGACAGAAACCAAGACACCTGGCAAGAGAACCAATGTACTAGGGGTAAGTAGACTACAACGATTTTACTTATTTATTTATTCTAATGTCCAGTGATGCTAATTTCTGTGAATCTACATCCTTGAATACTTAAATACACAGGGACCTTGTTTACATTGTACTTAGATACACAGTATAATACTATCATATCTTGGTGCTGAAGGCCTATCGTAAACTAAACTAACACCTAATGTTCATTGTCTCCTATTGTAGCTGTTATCTTATACACCCTGTAAAGAAAGTATAAACTCACCCAAGTATTTCAAATAACTTTTTATTGCAGGAGTTGTTTACTTCCCTTTTTTTTCATAGTCTATTTAACAGCAATAAATTCATGTACCATTTAAATATCTCAAACATTTTGAGTAGCTTTTAAATTAAAAAATAAAAATCACTTTTCAAGTGTAAGAAAATATAAATTCAAAACGTAATATTTCGAAAATTATTGAAATTAATAACGTGTTGGTCCTCCTTTCTTCTCTATAATTTCTATCATTCTGTCAGGCATTGTCCCAATTAATTTTTTCAAATCGGACATCTTTATCTGGTCCCAAGCATTCCAAATTGCAACCTTCAGATCATTCAACTGATGATACTGTTTATTTCGGCCATATACAATGTTTGCCATCCAACCCCACAAATTGTCAATTGGGTTTAGGTCAGGTGAACGGGAGGACCAGGAATGACATCAATTTTCTGTTTTTTAAACCATGCTATGGTGGATTTTGATGCATGTATAGAAGCATTGGCTTGTTGATATTGCCAATTTGGCCCTCCTAGAAGGGGTCCAAATGATATTAAATTGTCGTACATAAGGTTCTGGTATTTTTTAGAAACCATCTTACCTTCCACAAACACTGTATCTGCCTTAGCCTCCTGCCCCAAATGCTGCCCACACCATCACTGTATCCCAAACTTGTCTGCTTAATCTTATCTTCGACGGAGTGCGTACATCATGCCAGTATGCGGAATATTCGTCAGGGCCGTCAAGACGGAAACGTTTTTCATCAGAAAAAACTTCTTCGTCCCACCTTTGATGCCATGTCACTGTTTTCTTAGCCCAGTCAAGTAGGCTGGAACGATGAGTGGCAGTGAGCTTGGATTTAGCTTTCAGTTTTACAAACTACATGTGATTATTTGACGTTAAGCTTTTCCGTACAGTTTCGTGAGATTCAGTCTTTGGCAACACGCGAGCAATTTCACGGGTGGACATCTCATCAGACGCAGCAAGATCTTAAATTCTCCTGTGGTCCCGAGGTGCGAGTTTTGGAGGTCTACCCTGGTCTTTTTGTGGTTCCATAACTATCGCCTTTCTTGATGACATTTTGAATAACAATCTGTGAACGATTTAATTCTGAGGCTATTTGCCTTGTTGACTTTTTTTGACCAATGAGAAAATGAATTTTTCATATTTCTTTGTCAGTTAATGAATTTCCACGAGGCATGATAAAGTAGTGGCATGTGTTGCTACGAAAATTAATGGATTACATATTTTAGCCACTTTTAGTTATCTTTATGCAAATTTGGGATATTCCAATCTCTTTGCAGGTGTCAAAATCAAAACATTTCTTAGCGAGTTTATATTTTCTTTACAGTTGAAAAATGATTTTTTTTTTAATTTAAAAGCTATTCAAAATGTTTGAGATATTTAAATGGTACATGAATTAATTTCTTTTAAATAAACTAAGAAAAAACAAAAAAAACAAATCATGTAATGAAAAGTTATTTGAAATACTTGGGTGAGTTTGTATTTCGGTTTTACCCAAACCTTTCTTAAGTGCAGTGGGATAACAAAGATTACAACTATTTATACAATTCAAAATGCTCAAAGTAATAGAAATTGAAGTCTTGGAATATCCCCAGGCGCAGATTTGCATATGGTGACATCCTTGCAACCATAGGTTCCCTCTGGTGGTGACAAGTGGCGGCTTCAATCGTCATCAAGATCCATGTGCTTGTGAATCGTGTATGATCCAAATTGGTAAACAAAGCAGCTTCTGACACATTACGTAAGAAAAGATGCCACGATGTTGAACGATCGGTCAGCTGCTCAGCCATGTTTGTTTACCAATTTGGATCATTTGGGATGTAGGGGGAGTTGGTAATCCCGACCTAGGCTTTCTTTCTATCAAATCCCATGATTTTACGCGTAAATCAATGGAAGATCCATTGGATCTTTAAGATTTTTTTTTTAACTTCGCTCTACAACTTTTAAAATTTTAAAATGACCTTCTCAAACTAAATCAAACCCAAAATTTTCAAATCTGGTGTTAAAAGTGCTCCGCTAGGGGGCACAATTTGCAATTTTTGGAAATAAGCGTCCGAAGTTCCTACTAAAATACGAGTTCGAAAGATATGTCTTTTCATAAAATAAACTACATCGTGTTGTCGTATTTTAACTATCTGAATCATATTTTTATCTTTTATAGTTTTTTAGAAAAAATTTTTTGAAAAAAAAACAAACCTTTTTTTTGTTTTTTCCGTAAAAATTTCGTAACAAATCGCGCATGTGATTTTCGCGCCAAAACTTTGTCAAAAAATTTTCTAATCATACTATTAATAGACAAATGTATGTTTGTCATCAAAGTGGAGAGAGAATATTTTAAAGTGTATTTTTAATTTTAAAAATACACTAACAAATGTCTTTTTGAAAAGAAAAATTAGTTGATTTAATTAATGTTGGTGAAATAATTCCTACGCCCCTGTAATGCATTGTGGGAAATTCTCTCATAGGCTCAATTTGGAGGAGCCTATTATTTTAGGGCAGGAGGTTAACTCTTTTCGCCGAAAGTGCCGGGAAAGCATGTTGATATTAAAAAATCAAGAATCGTATAACGATGGTCTTTCACGGTACAGTGGAACCCCGCTATTCGTACACAATCCGTTCCAGGAGGCAGTTCGAATGGCGATTTGTACGCATGGCGAATCATTTTTTCACATAAGATATAATGTTAATTGAATTAATCCGTTCCAGAACCCAGAGATGATTGCTTATTTAAACCTTTGTAATATTTTAAGCGTAAAATACATAAAAACTATGAAAACAATAAATATATAGGCCTCTCTTACAGGCCCGGATTTAAAGACTCAGGGCCCCTAGGCCCCACTTACATTGGGCTTCCCCCCCCCCCCCGCCCGGACACCAACAGCCCGGGCCCCGGCAGGAATTTTCTCCCCCCCCCCCCCCCCATCCCTAAAATCTACAACCAAAAAAAAAATACGGAATATCTCTTTTAACAACCAAAACAAAAAAAAAAACGAAATCTCCAATTCAACAACCAAAAAAAAATCCAATACGGCGGGCCCCCTCGGCTGGCTGGGCCCCTAGGCCCGGGTCTTCTAGGCCTAGGCGGAAATACGGGCCTGCTCTCTTATTATGTCTTTCTTTTTCAGTGTAGACGATATGGTTGATTTCGCCATGTCATACTGAGTTGCCAGGTCAGAGACACGAGTTCCACTTTCAAACTTCGCAACGAGTTCTTTTTTCAATTCAATTGTCGTTCTCACTGCTTTCCTTTTAGGCTTGGTTGAATCAGTAATCTTTTTTGGACCCCTGGCTGCACTATTTTCAATAAAAATAACAAAAAGTAACATAAAATAGCACAAAGTTTCATGAAGCTTGCGTGGATGATGCGTAGTGTACGGAAGCTAGCACGAGACTGAGCTGAAGCGACCGCGTGGCGCGGCCAGTACGGAGGTCACGCTGTCCGAATCGCGAGCAAGCGTACGAATGGCGAGTTCAATTTTACTTGAAAAAGTTGGACGAATAACGAGTTGTACGAGTAGCGAGGTGGACGAATGGCGGGGTTCCACTGTATTTCAAAAATGTGGTATTTGTTTTACTTCCGTGAATATTTCACGGGTTGCAACTAGTAAGTACCTCTATGTGTGACAAATTTGGTCCAAATCGATGCTTGGGACAGATTCTCATAGAAAAAGGCCCCTTTAATTGTTATTAGAAGGGTTTTCATACGACAGCCATTGCTTCAAACGTCTGAGAAATGTTGCGAATAAAATGAATTTGTAAATAAAGATCGTATAGCCTAATTTCCTTACAGTTAGATTTCTCAAAAATCTTTTTTTTCCTCTCTTAACCCCCTTTTCGTCCCACAACCAAAAGAAAGACGCTTTCCTACATTTGGTCGGCAGCAATAAATTTATTATAATAAGTCTTAATATATTATCTCTGCCAAAAAATATGTCTATAGTATTTGTCAGAGGTTTGAGGCAGTGCCGGATTAAGGAGGGGAGGGGCGCAAATGACCCGGGCGGCAAAATGGGATTGACATAGTTATTTATTATTGCATTAAATAGTGAAAAACAGCTATAGGGGCGGCATGGGGCTGACTTGGCCCCCCTGATAAATTTCCTAGATCCGGCACTGGTTTGAGGACCGGACCTGCTTGGCCATAGCTAAAGTACAAATGGGTTCGACCGTCTTTATGAGATTTTTCAATTCTTTTCCTTTCAGTTCTGTTTCCATCACAACTAACACGATCAGGTATTTTCACTTTCTCCTTCATCTGTACGAAGACAGTTTCTAGAAGTCTTTTGAATTCTAATTCTGTGGGAACAAAAACGAAACATTGGCTAGAATCTCCTACATACTCTTTGGGGGTTTTTTCGTTAAAAGACAACAAAACTTTTGTAACATTGAGTAATAACCGATGTAGGACACTGGATCTCAGTCATTTTGGATTGTCAAAATCCTTCCAATAATCCAATCAAAAAAGAAAAAGACAAAATGTTTCCACAAATCTCGAACCCATTCGAAATAGGAGACGCTGATCTATGACAATGGCTTCTGATTATCAAGTTTTCGAACTAATAAACAAAAATATTAAAATCAGCCAATTGCGGTATTCGTATTTCAGCAAAACAAAAAAAAAAATGACTTTCATTTGCTTATTCTAATATTGAAAGCTGGTTTCGTTTTTAATTTTCTTTAATGGGCAGATTTTTCGATAATGCCGCAATGTCTACTCTTAATTAAAATTAATTATGTTTTATTTTAATCTAAAATTTAAATGTCCCCCCCCCCCCCCAACTTTATTTATTTAGTTTTACGTTATTCTATTAATCTATACCATCCGTCTCAAATTCCGAATTCTTGCTATTATCACTCACTGATAAACTTCGCAAGTTGTTAATTAATCACAATGCGATTTTCAATTTACTGCTACTGGCCAATGAGCTGCTGTATTCGTCCTACGACAAAGCAGTAATTTTACTGTTTTTTTGTTTTTTGTTTTTTGAGGACAATATTAAATTACTCCGTAAAGTACCCTTGTTGATGATGGAGTTTTTAAATATACAGAACAAAACTTTTTCACAATTATTACCAATCTCTTCTATATCCTAATAGAATTATTTTGAACGTAAACAGAAATTAGATGATGTCAACTGATGATAAAAATAAGGAAATTAACAAAAAAAAAAAAAACCCAGAAAAAATGAATTTTTTTTATCTGCTAACCAAATGTTCCCATTTAGTCATTTCTTTGGTTTGGATTACAGCATGGAAACATTCTATTGCTCTCCGTCTCTCTCCGACTTATCTTTTCGTTTTCATGTAAGTGACGTCTTCTTTTCGTTTTTGAAACTAGCAATTAACTAGCTTTTATACTCTCTAATGTAGAACTGTTTTATGTAATTAATTTTCGTTTACACACTTAACGTTTGTGCAGATTCTTCTGCAACATATACGACTTTTATGCTATTCTTTCAGTTACCTAAATACATTTTTAGCGACCCATTTGGGAGTTATTGCGTTTGTCCTGTCCGTCCGTCCGTATCTGTCCACCCCTAACAACTCCCGAACGGAAGGTCGGATCGACAAATAAATTTCACCATCGTGTTCAGAGGCCCAATCAATGACGTATTTCAGAGGCCAACGCCAAGTACGAGATATTTGGCATTGGATTTCCGCTATTAGCTTAAATGTTAGAAATGCAACCATTTGAGTTGTTAGCTTGATGGTTAACATTTCGGTCTCATATACTGAAGTTTGTCGATTCGAATCCGTATACTTACTCGTTTGTTTTTTTTTTCTCTTAAACTTTTTTTCTCAACTTCCGTATGTTTTTTTTTTTTCTTATTTAACTAACTTTTTTTAATTTTTGCTTATGCTATTGTACTTCCTTTTTTTTAATTGATATTTTTTTTTTTTTTTTTATTATTATGGGTCGCTCTTAAATTTATGCTTTATTGTCCGTCCAAAATTTAATTTTTATTACAATTATTAAATTCTATATGTTAATCCGGGCAAAAAGAGTCCAAACACGGAGCAATTGTGATAATTCTAAGCATTTTAATGGTTAGTGGGTTAAAATATAATTACATAAATGTGTCGTTTATATTTTTTAACCCACTGACCATTAAAATGCTTAGAATTATCACAATTGCTCCGTGTTTGGACTCTTTTAGCACGGATTGACATTTAGAATTTAATAATTGTAATAAAAATTAAGTAAAGGTAATAGTTTAAAAAAACATAGTTTTGTAGAAAAAGGCCTAGTAGATAAAAAAGGAAGAAGACATGCCGATGGTAGGATTAGCGAGGATTAGCGGTCGACTGATTGCTTGTGGGCGTGGCGGTCCGAAATGGGGGAGGATTTCTTCAGATGCCACCAAATTTTGAACAGATTATAGCACAAAATTATATTCACTTCTTTGCATTTGTTGATTAACTTGGAGGATCAGTGTGTGAAATAACGTCAACTTAACAGTCATAGTCTCTTGTACTGTAGAATTATCTCTTTACTATAGCATCACCCTTTCAACTTGCGGGTATTAAAGAAGAAGAAAAAATAGATACAATGTAAATTGCCATTAATAAGAAAACTTATTTTTATAACTTTTGATTTCAAATTTTCAATATAAATTTAATTGAAAATTATTATGCTATTGACGTAATAATTGGAAAATGAAGGATTCAGGTTAAAGTGGACCTAGTCCATTTGTTTCACATTTTCAGCTCATTAGATAGTCGATGATATATATTTTTTAAATATTATATATTTATGAATAAATGGCTTACTGTCTGAAAGGTATTAAAATAATAACATTCACATAGACCTTCTTAAGAACAAAAGCTTTTTCTCAATTTGAAGTTTTAGGGATTTGGTTCTGAATCAGGGCCGGCTCGAGGGTATATGGCTGCCCTAGGCCAGTTTTGCGGCTGATCACTTTTTTTTTTTTTATTTTAAACTGTATACAATTTATAAAGCCTAACATTTTAATAATATACTATTACTTTTATTTACGAGGTTGGCGCTCCAAAGCCGTAGGCCGTTGTCTCTTGTGCCTAAGCCTAGAGCCGGCTCTGCTCTGAACCCTCCATGTAATGAATTTAATATATTACTAGCTGTACCCGGCATGCGTTGCAATGCCACTCAAAGAAAGAAAGGGCTCGGTGAGAAGTGGCCCTAAATGTAAGGTCGGGGGTGGGACACTTAGGCCCTTGTGTCGCCTTCCCCCCAAGTGTGGTGTCCCTACCCCCCATAGGAGTGCGAATTTTTTCCTTTTTGCAATTGACTTAGGGGCCCAAGAAGGGGCCCTAAATATAACGTTCCGGTGTTGGTCCGGGTTGGGACACTTAGGCCCTTGTGTCGCCATCCACCTACCCAAGTGTGGTGTCCCTGTCCCCTATAGGCAGGGCCGTCGCGTGGGCAGGGCGACCGGGGCGATCGCCCTGGGCGCCGCGGCAACGGTAAAATGAGATTCCGTTTTTTTTTGGTTGTTAAATTGGAGATTGAGGGGCGCCTGATGAAATCTTGCCTAGGGCGCCGCGGCACGGCAACAGGAGATTCCGTTTTTTTTTGGTTGTTGAATTGGAGATTGAGGGGGCGCCTGATGAAATCTTGCCTAGGGCGCCGCGGCAACGACAACAGGAGATTGTTTTTTTTTTTTTTTGGTTGTTGAATCGTTTTTTGTTAGTTGTCGAACCTGGAGATTCGTTGCGTTTTTTTTTTTTTTTGGTTGTTGAATCGTTTTTTTTTAGTTGTGGAACCAGGAGATTCGTTGTGTTTTTGTTTTTTTTGGTTGTTGAATTGGAGATTCAGGGGGCGCCTGACGAAATCTTGCCCCGGGCGCCAACAAACCACGCGACGGCCCTGCCTATAGGAGAGCGAATTTTTCACTTTACACAATATTTGCGTAGTTCTCATTTTGACCACCAGGTGGATATTGGGTATTTCAGGGATTTTACCCCTTTTCAACCCCTCTGGGGGGGGGGGGATCCGGGTTCTAAGGTAGCCCATCTTTTCCGCAGGGTCCTAAAGAGTAATTCTGCAAAGTTTGGTCCAGATAGGTCAAAGGGCCTAGGAGTGTATAAAGGACAAAGAAAGAAAGAAAGATACATCCATTTTTATATATGTAGATAGCTATATTTACTCCTTGCTCCAATTTTAAAATAGAATACAAATTAAAAAAATAAAAATGATTTTCAATAATTTCTCTGTAAAACTTAATAGTGAAGAAAGAGGTGTTTTTTTCCTTATTTAAAATAAAAAAAAACTAATTTTAATGAGAAATAATTTCTTACAAGGAGAGGGCACAGCCTGTATATCGCGGAAATCTGTTATATTCTGATTATGCTAGGAATATGGGCCCGATAGACCAGTGATAAGGTGCTTGGCTACCGGCTTCTGCGGAGGCGGGGATTATTCCACATTCATTTCTCTTTCAAACGGATTCTAGAGTCTACCCAGTCCTCTTTAGAACGGGTTTCGTTCCCGTGGTTTAGGCTGATGAGTGCTGGGCTATCACCCGACCTCATCTCAGTCCCTTTGGTCTAAGAAACGTTGGAGCCTTACCTCCAGCGCCCTATGGGCTGTATTCCTTGAGACAAACCTAATCTACCTAACCTATGTTAATAATGTTAGGTGGAAAAGTAATATACAATTACAAATAAATAAATAATAATTTCCTTAAATTATTTGTTATTAGAAGCATTTTAATATTTTAATTATAAAATGAGAATAAGAAATACGTAAAT
>JAFIDM010000006.1:50118415-50132996 GCA_023159025.1 Thereuonema tuberculata
TTATTTCCATTTATTTTGTTTCATTCCACGCACGTTAAGCCTATTTACTATTAGTTATCTAATATTATAATATTTAATGCTTTAGGTATATGATGAAAGATTTAAAAGATTTCATGTTTCTGAAGTGTAAACAATACAAGTATTAGAACAGCTTGTAAAATTCAAGTCTTACCTTCCAATTGTTTACTATGAAGGTATTAAGTAAAAAACACAAAGAAATCCTAACCAAAAATTAAATAAAAACAAAAAACAACTATTCCTTATCCTGCAATCTGCTAGGTGCAAAAGGAATTTAAATATGGCATTAAATAAAGCCCAAAAGTCATGTATTTAAAACGAAAAGAAATTTAACGTGCCCGATGATTCAAAGAATTGAGTAAGCAAGCGAAGACACAACGCTAAAAGAAAGGATTCGCACCCTGAATTGTCACCAGGAAGAGACTGGGACGGACCATTTCTACTTTTTAAGACTCATCAGCCAGCCAAACTCCACCGATGACAGACTCAGAAGGTGCGAGGGGTTAGCTTTCCCGGGACTCGCTCCCGAGAGCAGGAATTCCCCCCGAAGAAATCCTAACCAAAAATTAAATAAAATCAAAAAACAACTATTCCTTGTCCTGCAATTGCTAGGCGCAAAAGGAATTTAAATATGGCATTAAATAAAGCCCAAAAGTCATGTATTTAAAACGAAAAGAAATTCAACGTGCCCGATGATTCAAAGAATTGAGTAAGTAAAGTAACAGTTGTTTTTTGTTTTTTATTTAATTTTTGGTTAGGATTTCTTCGTGGGGAGTTCCCGCTAACCCCCTCGCACCTTCTGAGTCTGTCATCGGTGGAGTTTGACTGGCTGATGAGTCCTAATAAGGATGAAATGGTCCATCCCAGTCTCTTCCCTGTGACAACTCAGGGTGCGAATCCTTTCTTGTAACTTTGTGCCTTCGTTTACTTACTCAATTCTATAGATAAAAGAAGTTTTTATGGATAAAGAAAAGTTAAACACATTTAAATTAACTTTTATGAGTGGTATTAATGTTCATTGCAGATTCTATCCACAAACAGTCTGCAAATTAAAAAAAAAATCCAATGATGAAAATATTATGGAAAGGATCATTGAAACAAGGAAAGAGCACAACCAAGCAATTGTAATAGACCTTCATGAAATTAAACCATTCTTCAAAAAAAATGAAGGCTAAGACTGACAAAGTAAGGATACATTCTGTTAATAAACATAAACAATAGAAAAGAATTTTCTTCACCTTATATTTTAGCTTATGTAGAAGAAGGCTCATCAGATCCTTCAACAAAATTAAATAATAGTGTTTCAGTTTGCATTTATTTATAAAAATATTATATAAAGCTTGGTTACGAATTAAAAGATGAACATTATCATAATTCTAAGAATTTTTTTTCTTTTTTTTCATGAAAATCACTTATTTGTTATTTAAAAATTATGCATCTCTGAGCAAGTATTTGTTTTTTAATCAACAAAGATATATATTAAATCAAACTTTTTATTCTTTTTCAGAAAGTCTTTTTTTTTTTTTTTAATGAGTGTTTATTGTGTTCCAGTGCAGTGAAAGATCCAATAATCAGTATATGACATGCTCAAGAAGAAGTTAATTGTAATTTTTGAAACAGATTTAAAGTGAAAAGATGGAATAATAATAATAATATCATCTGCCTGAAATAAGTTTAAGAGAATAACAACATTACAGTACAAACTATTATTACTCATCTGATAATTCACGAATTGTGTTCAAGAGATTTGTGGTCAAATCCTGTCATTGCATTTCTATGAAATTACCTCCAACTTTTTTTCAGTGGATGATAATGGAAGTTAGGATAGATGCTAAAGTTTGGAAACTGCTGATGGAGATAATGTTCACGATCATTATTTTCTTAATGATATTCTCGGTCAACTAATTACCCCTCTTCGAAGCTATTTATGAGAAAATAAAAACTAGCTACAGGATATATGAAAATCTTATAAATGTAGTAGATAAATTAAGACATTCCATATGTCTGCAGTCTTTTCCATTGAATACTTTGCAATCATTTCAATAATAAAAACTAACTTCAAAGCATCCAGCTCTTCTCGAATCCTTTGTTTAAGAAAATAGAAAAAAAAAATGTAATTTTCATGATACCATCCATCTGTCTGTTGAATTGCAATATAAAAACATTCAACATCTTCCTAATATTTCTACTTTTCTGTCATTTAATGATTCACGAACCAGATCCATTTCGTTTTAATGTTCACAACTTGGAATAGGGACAGATTCTCTTTGATGAAGAAATTATAACCTTACCATAGCATGGTTGACCAGGTCCAGCCGATTGAAATCCTCTCATGCAATTACAGCGATATCCTCCAGGAATATTCTCACAAACTTGACTATAATGACACAGATTGGAAGCTGAGAGACATTCATCAACATCTGAAAAGATTACATTTCAAAATCAAAATATCAATATTTGACAAAGATATGGCAGAATTGATCTAAAAAAATCCAAATTATCAAGAAAATTTTTGATCTCCAACGATAGCAAGCCAAGTTAAATGTTATTCGACTATGCTGTTAAAAAACTACTCTACATAATTAACAGGTTTATCAGAAGGTTCACAGAAATAGCAGTAGAATACAATTTCAAATTATCATTGTATTGTTTATATAATTTGATTGAGATTTCAGGACAAAACCTTAAATTTCTTTATCCAAAAAAAAAAAAATTCAAAAGTTGCAAATGTTTATTTTTTATTTAAATGTTCTACAGAAAAATAATAAAGGTATATTTTTATTTTTAATCTTTTTCTTATAAAACACAGAGCCATGCTTTTAAGGAGCATGGTTCCATTTAGTTTCGATCACAAATCCTCCTCCTGGGACTGCTTCACAAAGGAAATGATTCTTACACTAACAAGGGAAGTGCGTGACCTCGAACGCTGAAAACCACACGAAAATGTGTTTAGAATATAAATCGATCATCCCAAAAACAGTGGGTATGAGTCATTCCCATGCAAAACTCAGCTGTTGTCTGCTAGCACCATCTGACGGTGGCATGTTGTAGCTGCACTAGCAAGTACTTAATCTAGTTGTGTGAATAGTATACCTGCAGTAGGAGGTAGTAGTATTGCAGTAGTAGCAATATAGTCACGGCATTGAAATATGTGTTTTTTTGATCCTATTACATCGATATTTTGTTTCTTCGCGTTACCAAAGTTCCTCTCTTGGACCTTCAATAGGTGATCATTCAAATGTCTTTCATGGTAAGACGTGCAGTTTTCGTGTGGTTCTCAGCGTTCGAGGTCAAGCACTTCCCTTGTGAGTCTCATTTTTGAGATTTTGTTTGTTTAATTGCACACACATTTCAGTCTGTGATATTTAATAGCCCAACAATGATTGAGGCGCTAGAAATAAGGTAGTCAATTTGGAACTAGTAATGGAAACATGAAACAAGGAAAATGAATGTATATAGAAGAGAAAGAGACAGACCTCCAAGCTTGTTCTGGGATTTGAATCTAGATTCAGACGTACCCTCCTTGCAACAAACATGCCTCCACCATTTGGCTAACCCCAAAACAGAGGCATAACTAGGGTTGATAGAACAAATAAAAACTGGTGTCATTAAAGTTCTGGCTGAAATCTTATATTGCTACTCAAACTCATTACAGTCAACAACATACACTTTCATTGTTAAGAAAATGGAAGTTATATTGTTGCTAATATATTTTTATAGCTATAACCTCTGCTTATTTCTCACTTTGTCAGTGTCATTTTTCATTTTAGAAATTGAAAAAAAAAAATTCTAATGCATTTAAAAAAGATTGTTACTGGTATTTAGAAAATATGATTTGGAACTTCACATTAAAAATGAGTTTTTGTAATTTCAGCCTATAATCTACAAAGCCATCAAAATTGGTTATTCTAGCCTCTTCCTGATTCAGATTAAGCAGAAAGGGTTCATTGAAGCTCTCAAATATAATAAGATCACTTGATGGCTCAGGTGGTAATTGGAATAGTAACAATGAACAATACCTCTTCATTTGGAAAAAAACAAAAAAAAAAAAAAAAAAAAACAATTTGTCTCCATTCTGTTCAATTAACTGGAGGATTTGCACAGCTTTTTAGAAGCGTCTCACAATGTAACATTTCTTCAAAAAACTAAGAACTGTGAAAATGATTGCTACTAAAATTATTGAAAGTAGAGACAATTTCTCTTCAAATTATTCAGGCTATGATTCCTGCTGCTTTCGTTTGAGTCAAATAATAATCGTTTAACATCTAAAAGAAATCCAAATTCTGAATCCAAGTCAGGACAAATATTCCGTTCATTTCATTATAGAGGATCACCTCTTAATGAAATAGTTTTTTTATTCTTCTTCTTTACAATGAGTCCAGGCCTTTTTACCAGGAATTTCTTTCTGGGAAGTCTTTCTATTGGAATATTCAATTCATGACACCGTTTCAAACCTGATTCAATGGCCAGTGATTTGCTCAAAAAGTAATCTTGAAGGCTTTTAAATTATAAGTCAAACATGATGAAAGTCCATGGTAGGAACTTGGATTTGCTTTTGAATATAATCAATTCAAACATGAATTTTGTGCCAAAATCCAAACATAGACAAACAATCAAAAGTCAAAATTCGATTCAGCACCTGCTTAGCATTTGTACCAGTGATCTCATTTTGATCACCAACCATGTTTTTCAAGACTTCCACTGTAACATCAAAGTATTCATGGACTGGCTTCACAGCCTCTGTTCTAGAATTCCATTGAATTACAGACTCAAATTAATACAGTATCTCTCAGATTTGCCAACAGAAAGTAGAATGTGAAAAGAATGATTAAAGTGACTCAACTGCATCAAAAGAAATCACCAGTAATTCATAGGAAACAAAATGTCCTTTAGCCAAATCAAGGGAATGATTATTATCACAGTTCTTAAACTTATTTTAATTAGAAAGTGTATATTAAATTTAAATTATTTATATATCAAATAGATCAAACAACTCATAGATTATGGAAAAACTAGTTCCAAATTGAGAAACAATCTAGTAATCATCAATGAGGAAACCGATCTCCACATAGTCCAATAAATCACAGAGGATCGTGACAAAAATACCTCAGACAGAAAATTAAGAAAGATGAAGTAAAATAAACTTAAATAAGGAAAGAACTATGAAAGAAGGAAACGTGAAACATGAAAGAGCAGGTAGTAAAGTGGGGGACACAAGCATTTCAAGCACAAGAAAGACTGAATATAGTTGCCATGTGAACTGACACAAAAGCCATTTTAACTTAAAGATTTTCTAATATATTTTAATTTCTTGCTTGATTGCCTCAAATTCTTTTTTTTAATTTTTTGCAATTACCTACAAGAACAGAAAAATAAAGGATAAAGAATAAAAATTAGTTATTAAATTATTGAAATAATATCAGATAAAAAAAAACCCACTGTCATCATTATTTGTTTTAAATATTATTACAAAAATCAAAAATCATATTATCATTGAACAATTATCGCCAACATTCAGTTTACAGCTGAAGATGACCTTGCAGTATTCCACAGGTCGAAATGTCCTATTTTATGGTAATATCGTTCTTATTATTTTTGAAATATTAATACTGGTTTTTGAAAAGCATTCAAAATCTCACTTGTTAAGATTGAATTTATTATTATAACATTGATTTTGAAGATTTTTCAAAGCAAAACTTTGAGGTTAGTTTTTTTTTTCTAAATTAAGTCAATATCTTACCTATGCATGAACCATTTTCCATTCTTCGATAGCCTTGAGGACAAATAGTTAAGCATTCGTAGCTTCCGATGGAGTTATAACATTCTTGATCTGATTGACAGGGTTTTGTTGCACATTCATCGACATCTAAAAAAAAATCCAACATCTCAATAAACTTCAATTGTATGATTTGAAAGTAAGTTTCTTTCTCAATTAATATTTTGATTCTTCTGAACAAATAAACAATTTAATTAAGGGATAGCTCATTTATATAATCTTCCTATTATGTAGTAAACAACACATTAAAAATTTATTATTAAATTCAAGAAAAATAATTTATTTTTATTTAAAAAAATAAACAGAGCTGCTTGAATAAATAAAATAATAGTGTAGATACATAAATGGATACCAGAGCTTTGTGTCATTTTAAAAGAAATCCCCAAAGAAAGAATTATTTTTAATAATAGATTTCAAAATTAAAGATTTAGTCACAAATTACTACTATATAATACATTTCAATGTATTAATTCTGCTTAAGAAATAATTTTTAAAATTAATACATTCAAATGAACTTAGTTTAACTTGAATTCTTAAGTTTCTCAGTATATATCATTTTACAAAAATACATTCGGTTTATTTTGATCTTAGGTTTTGCTTGTGTGTAAGTTTAAGCAATGCTCTAGCATTTTCAGACAACTCTGATGAATTATCTTTCATTATGGCATTAGATCAATTATCAGTTTACCATAAAGTTTTTCATTTTGTGTGGTTATTTAAACTTAGACAAACTCGAACTTCTTCAGTATTTTAAAAGCAAACTTCTCCTGAAGAAGAAATACAACGACCAAATCTTGGTCAGAGAAATACACCAATATGGTTCTCTAAAAAACCTAGAGACCAACGCTTCAAGTAAACTCAATTGTGTTCTTCCCCTGCCAATTGTGTGTTAGCCAATTTATTAAGTCATGTGTTCCTTCACGTAGTCATAGATTTCGATAACTTCCTATACCTCAGTTACATCATAGCTGAACTTCAAGTGAATTTTTTATTAAATGTTTTGGTTTGATTAAATAACAAATTGAAAAGATAAAGAAAGGAAAAAAAAAAAAATTTTTTTTTTTTTTTTTGGAAGGGGGGGGGGGGTTTGAAAAGAAAACTTTTTTGGGATTTGAAATGAGAGTACCTATAAATCAGGCAATGGTAATTAAATTTATTCCACTTTGTAGTTCATTGTAGGGCATTGTAGTTCATTCGCTGATTGGTACTTCAATATTTGCATTCTGATTGGACCAGATCCTTCAGCTACGGGGTTCTCCAAAAAGGGTAGTATCCCATGATTGTTCTTTTTTGGTTTTACTTAGCTGTATAAATAAGGTGCTGTTCCTATTTTGTAAATTACATTGAGAAAGGCTTGTAACTTCGGCAAGCCGAAACGTCTGTGTATTTTGTATTTTTAATTTTTATAAAGTTAATTTTTTAGAAACTGTGTGTTTGGCCTTTTCCAATTAAAACCTTTCTCACACACGTAAAACAATTTTCCAAGAAATAAATCGTCTTTATTGCATATTCACATACAGGCAGTTTAGTTCAACTCGTCACATTATGAGTTAGTCATTCTATTCATTCTTATGATGCAAAACAGCAGCATAACTAAAATATGTGCGGCAATTTTTCAGATTTTCTCCTTATGGAAATTTTCATCTAGATATATCTTTGCTAATTTGGATGTACTATAGTTTAAATTCTTAAGAATTCATTTTATATTTAGATAATGTTATATTAAGATCAAACACAACACTCCTATTTGCTTTACAGCACATTTTCAAGGACTCCCTATTTCTGTCTGTGTTTATATACCAAGCAAACAAATGACAAGACTTTCCTCTATATTTCAAATTCTATATCTGACATTCTTAATCTATATTATATAATTCACCTGCTATATTAATACATTTTTTATTAACAAACATTTATTGATTGCTATTCAATGACACAGGACGTCCCAGAAGAAAGGTCAAACATTCTGGAAGGGTCAGAGTATTGGTCGTTCTCAAAAAAATGTTTCATGAACATGTGTCGTCTTCAAATGCTTCTGAGATAGAGCTATTTCAATGTAGAAAATTACTGTTCAGAAAGAATACAAAAGTACAATTTTCATTTATTAACTTATTTTAACTCACCTTTACAAATCCTTCCACTGAGAAGTTGAAATCCTGTTGGACATGAACATATAAAACTACCAACAGTATTTTGACAACTGTGACTACATAATCGGTTGGGCTGATTGCATTCATCAACATCTGAAATGAATTAACAAAATAAATAATGAGATAGTGGGTCAAGATCTTTCTAAAGTACATGTCCTTAACAGTTAATACGATGTCTATCAAAATCTATGTGCTCTCCAGAATGAAACATTTTTGTATTTTGATGATTTTTCACTAATTATATTTAGAAATTTTCTTTCATCCACGAAAACTTATGTTTTCCAAATTCCAATTACAATTAAGAAATGGAAAAACAAAAAACAAAACAGTAATGTGTCTTGATTTACACCTACGATCCTACGGAATCGTAATTATCAAATAAGAATTAGAAAACATCAAATATAATTAGTATAGTGCATTTGTAAATATAATGGTGTCATCATTAATTCTCATCTCTTTAACTTTATCTATAAATGCACTGATGTGGTTTTCTCTCAGTTTTATTGAAGAAAACAGGATGATTGAAGCAGCTTTTTTTCTTCCAGTCTGATCAAACAATGCTTAGTCCCGGTCACATCAAAGAGATGCAACTATGATTTGTTATTGTTTTGATTAACTAAATAAACTTGTACAGTGAATGAAAACAACACAAATGCAATTTTTAGCTTTTTAAATAATTCTTATCTTATAAATGATAATCAAAATTTTGCTAAATTTTGAAACATTAAAATTAATTCAAAATTTTAAATAAATGAAGGCAGGAAAAAAGGTCTGCTTCCATTGTTCTGAAAGTTTTTTATTCAATGTTTCTAAGTAAAATAAAGCATTCCTCAAAATGTCAAATTATTTTTCTAAAGGATTTGAGATTGGCCATTGAGCTTTAAAATTCCTTGAATGTAAGAACTGATATGGTGATTTACAAATCTATAATTATCCATTTTTATGTTTTATCTATTCCATCCAAGTTTTATCCATTTCAAAGATATTATTATTGGTAAAAAGTAATATTTAAATAGGATTCCACTGTACAGGCCATAGAGATCCCTTTGGGGCAGTGGAGATGTAGACAGTTCACAACCATTGAGAAGAAGTTTGAGTTAGGTAGTTAGTCTGACATCAACCCACCCTTTTAAGCTGTGGAAAGAAACGGCCCACATTTTAGCAAAGGCTAAATGAACATTCTGGAAGAGAAACACAGTGGGAAAAATGCATGACCTACGCTGAGAACTGAACCCTGCAGTCCAATATACCATCAACCAAAGGGGCCCACAAGCAAAACCAGGGCAACCAACCAAGCAAAAAAATTTTATCCTTTGTTTTAAAATTGTGTGAAAGGAAACAAACATGTATAAAAAGAAAATTTATTCAGAAACTTGATAAATTTCTTTTTATATGTTTGTTTCCTTTCACACAATTTTAAAACAAAGGATAAAATTTTTTTGGAGCAGCACCCCCCACTAATTTTAGCTCCGTCCAAAATGCAGTCATCAACGTTAACTGAAGTTTGGTGCACTCCGCCATATGTGTAGCTACTTGTGATTACATTAACAAATGTGCAATTAAAAATTTGATTTTTTTTTTTTTTTTTTTTTTTTTTTGTATAAATAGGAAAGTATAAAATAACATGGAAAGAGAATTCTCACTGCATTTTATGAACTCTCCTTTTTCTAATGATTATTTGGCTTAATAAAAAGATGAAGTTTTATATTCTGATTGCAACTTTCAACCAGTCCATAATTTTAAAATTAGCAACAAATCACTGAAATGTAAATAATGTAAAAATTAGGATTCCAGACAAGATATCACAGAAGATATTTTGTTGATGTTGTTCTCATTAGACTAGAAATGGTCCACTTAAAAAAAGAAGGAAAAAAAAACTATTATGAGAAGAATTTTCATTCCAATCAATTCTGATAAGAGCCAGAATTAATATCTGTCAACATAATGTGAGATTTTAAAACAGTAGCAACCAGTGAGTTATTCTGAAAAGAGAATAACATGACTCTGTGGCGAGTTAAGATTCATTTGCACTCTTTAATATTAATATAAAATTATATCTATTAATTACTCTAGAAATCCAATAGCTGTCATTTCTGGGTAAATTTTCTTTATTTATAATTTATATAATATTTTGAAGATTATTAATTTCTTTAATAAATGCAGAGGTAGAGTGTATCTATTTCCAATTACACTGATGAATTAATATATTGCCTTCCTTGGGGGTCCAAAAAATTCAATCATATTGTAAGGAGGAACCCTTCCGGCTACATGTATGAATAAGCTATTGATGGAAGTCGAAAAGCCTTCCCGATTGGTCAGTTAAACTGCCCTGTGATTGGCTGAATCGGGAGGCTAGTCGGCTACACGTCGAGTCCTCTCACCAAGTGGAGGACCGAACAGAGAGCGTCGCCGCTAGCTCTCTCCGAGTGACAGACCAGAAAGAGAGCTCTCTCTTTGATTCTCGGAATCCAGTCCGATCAGTATGTATACCTGTAAATATTTGTAAATAAAGTGTGTGTGCCTTAGACTAAACCCCGACGTTAGTCTCGGTCATTTCAACCATACATTCCTATGTCAAATTATGGTCACTCATTTTCAACTTTTTATAAACTTAACTTTATCAATTGTTAGTGTTTCAGTAAATTGTGCAATGGAACATATGGGTACGTAAATGGGAAGAGCTGACAGTTTTATCGTAGGCAAATTGCAAATTGATCCAATTGATTTTGAACTCTGCTGTTTACTGCCAAGTTCATTGACTAGACCTACAATAAAGTAGCAGGATCTGAAGTGGCTGAATTATAAAGTAGAGTCCACAGACTGTCTGATTAAGACTGTAGATCCATATTTCTATCAAAGTGTATTATATCAAATTACCAGTATATAAACGAAATGTGTAAAGTACATTTAATGTGAGTAAAATAAATTTTTGTGTATATCTATTTTTTATTTAACTCACCTACACATCTTGATTTTCCTATTAGCTGATAACCTTTCATGCAATCACAACGATAGCTGCCAGCCACATTCCGACATTCCTGATCACATACTTTTGGAGTTTCAACACATTCATTTACATCTAGAAAGAAAAGTTACTTGTTAAGAAAAAAATATTCAAAGATAGCAAAAAAATATTCAAATTTGAAATTGCATGATTCATTCTGTGATACTACTGTACTAACCTTCACAGTCATTACCCGAAGGGTTTCTAACATAACCTGTACTGCATTTGACAAGGCATTTATAGGATCCTAAGGTATTCTGGCATTCTTCATGTTTCTTACAAATAGCAAGACCAACTTGACATTCGTCAATATCTAAAAACAAGAAACAAGAACTTTAGTAACAAATTATAAAATTTAAAATTGCTGCTAAGTTTGTAGACAATATTACAAAGTTTATACGTGAAATTCTGCTCATTCACATAATAGAAACATATCATAAATTAAGATATTAAAGAAGACAGTAACATAAGAAATGGGTGATATTGTTATCTTATAGGGAAATAATAATGTGGTCTGGTT
This sequence comes from Thereuonema tuberculata, assembly GCA_023159025.1. Taxonomy (NCBI): domain Eukaryota; kingdom Metazoa; phylum Arthropoda; class Chilopoda; order Scutigeromorpha; family Scutigeridae; genus Thereuonema; species Thereuonema tuberculata. The sequence continues at coordinate 50,129,884 of JAFIDM010000006.1, forward strand.
TATAGCAGACAGAATGTAAATCCACAAACAAACAAACAAAAAAATTATCAATATAGAAAGCTAAGAAAAATTCTTGTTTGTAAAACTACATCAGTACACTGATAAGATAAAAAAAAAATATCGCTCATCAGATGTTGACACACAGAAAAAATTGGAAGAAATATGAAAGGGATAGAACATCTGTGCTGACATTAGTAAACAGAAGACCTTCTACTATGTATGTTTTTTAAATTTGAATTTGTTCCAACACACTTGATAAAGTAGGGATTCTTTACAATATTATATGAATTCTCACTTAATCATGTGCCTTATGTCTGACTGAGCCAAGACAACTAGGTCAACCCATACCATGAAAATGTGTCCATGCATGAACCTACTGTTTGACCATGAGTGTTTATATTGCTGTGGTTGTTTGATTTCTGTGCTAATTGTTTGCCAATTATTTCATTAAAAAAAGTCCCTATTCAGCCTAAATCTTGTCTAAGCATATGTTAAGCAAGCCAGGAGAAATTGAACATAAAAAGAAAAGCACTAATTATTGAAGAGAAGCTTGAAATAATAAGTTGTTTTGAATGAAATGAGAGAATATGTGACATTGTGAAAAAACCAAGTTGAGGGAATCGACATTGTGTACAATCTGCAACAATGCCTATAAAATTAAACAAACCGCTATGGCTAGAAAAGTAAAAACATTCATCAATGCTAATAAGATCCTGTTCTAAAGAAATTGAAGACATGGAAAGACTGCTAAGCATATGGATTGATAGCGAAAATGAAAAGAAATTGAGGACCAATGTTGCTTATAATTAAAATGAAAGCATTCGCTATTAATGACACTTATAAAAAAAAATGCTGAAACTTCAGTTTCTTTACAAGGCAAAATGCAATATTTATTCATTTATTTGTTGTTTGTTTCCTATATTTATTTATTGATTTATATGCTGTATTTATAACTTTGTTTTCTCATTATTTCTATGTAAAGTTTACCTATTTTTGGGTTTGGTGTTACAATGCTTCAAAAAAAAAAAAAAAAAAAAAAAAAATTGGACATTCCCCCCCCCCCTAAGAACTGTTATTTTTAGTGCAAGAAGTTCTATAAAGTGTGGTTTTCTAAGAATGCACCGATCGTATAATAGGAGACCTTCCTGTGATTCCAATGAGTAAAATATTGAAAATGTAACAAATTCATAAGATTAGATAAATTGCTGATTCAAGAATTAGTAGAGCAATTGGACCAACAATAATTAATATAGAAACAAGAATAAAAGATAAATCTTGCTCCTGCAGATCCTAATAATGCAATTAGGAGGTGACCTGCAGCAAGACGAATAGGAGTTCTGATAATTTATCTTCAAAGCAATCCCAAATATCTATGAATGACTTTTTGGCTTCTCAAACATCTTAAGATACATTGGTGTAAAGACTAATTTGAGAGTTCTGATTATTCAGGGACAGATTCCAAAACAGTGCTCAAAAGTGTCCAAAAATTGATAGTATTGTTAATTGTTAATGCTGACATATTGATAATAAGACTTGATTTATTTTTGTTAATAGTTAACAAGCATAATCCACAAGAGTTGAGGAATCTTTAATGATTTTTAATTTAAAAAAAGAGAAACTATAGTGGTTTATTAGACAATAGCTTATGAAACAGACTAACAACAGGATGATGACTTATGAGATAGGATAAGGTAATCTATAAAGATATTATACAACAAAGGTAGATTGAAAAGAATCAATTGTCAACAAAAAGATGATTAAGAATGTCCTAAGAATAAGGGATGATGACTATTATCAAATAATAACCTATGGTATCACGTTACCAACTTGAGACTGAAGATTAAAAAGAAAAGAAAAAAAAAAAGGGGAATTTGGGTGATCGGGTGTTGCAATGCTCAGATAATTCAATTTGAAGAAAAAACATTATTTAAATTGACTTGAGCCAGTTGTTAGGCAAGACAAATTAAGTAGCCAGTCCTAATGGAAAATGAATTTGTTACTGTTCAATTGTTTTTAGTGAAAACCTGTCAGTAATTAGTCATTTGACTAAAGACCACCTATTTTAGCAAGTGAAAGAAAACCAACGCCCCCAAACACACAAAGGTTTGAGGGACTTCCCTCATCTTTTTGAAATTTTACAGATCCCCTGCTGACCTATCACAGATTTTGTTTATTTATTTTTTGGAAATAATGTTTTAATGATCTCTTTTGCAGCTTTTCTTATTATTAATAACACTTCTATATATAGTCTGCTTAAATTTCTCTTTGCAATATTTTAAATGAAACTTAGATAAGGACAAAATAATCCTGCTGTGTCCTCTTGTATTATGATGCCAAATACATAATCTACCTATCTATATAATTTATTTCTTACCTTTACACTGATGTCCGTTTGGTTCTAGTTGAAATCCTGAAGGGCAAACACAGGCATAACTTCCTGGAGAATTAATACATCCATGGGAACAAACTTGCAATTGATCACATTCATTTTCATCTGAAATAAAAAAATATATATTATTATGGAATTCCTTTATTTCTTAACAAAATCAAGAATGAGTAACAAATTCTTGAAATTCTGAAATACAAATCAATCATGACATCTGCTATGTTCATGACGTTTAGAAATCATCTTCTACTGTATTTATATCATATTGCTCACAATCTTTGTATATGAAACTAGTTTACCTTCAATTCTTAAATTATAATAAATGAAAGCAAATTGATTAATTAATTCGTTAATATTGATTGATTTTTTGTTATTAATTAAAAATAATAAAACTTAAAATAATTTAATACTGAGCACAAGAGTGATTTCCTATATTTTATTTTGCAAAGTTCCAATAATAATCTTGTCAAAATATTTTATTTTAAACTTTCAGAATATCTCAGAAGAGCTGATGATTTTTATTACACCTGAAACATCAAATACACGATTTCAATCCTCACTGAGATCATCTGTTACAGGATCTAATCTCCTGTTTAGAATTTTGGATAATTCTTAATTTGTGTTTTTCATTAATTCAAATAAATACAGGGTAAGTAAATGAAAAGAAAACAAAGGTTTAGAGAAATAAAAGAATTAAACAGCTCATTTATATAAAACTAGCCGGGTA